>CM068367.1:452871496-453471496 GCA_034769895.1 Magicicada septendecula
ACATGACATTTAGCAGGTTAGCAAATAAGTACGACGAAGTTGAAGTTACAGAGACTGCTAATTCAAATACATAAACGTATATAAACTTAATACATAAAACAAACTAATATCGGTTCAAATAGAAACCAATACAAAACAAGACATAATTTTTAAAACATTAAACATTGGAAGCAGTTTAAGAAAAAACTTGAACACATCTGATCACAATAACACCGATAAGCCCCAATCAGGAAAAGCCACCAGCAACCAACCGGCACACAGGTATGTCACTAAACTGAAAACCAACATGGCTGACGATGATCATACTGCCTTGATGCTCGACACATGTTTCAAGTAAGGAAAAACAAATATCTTGATTGTATACTACTGTAGTATACAGAATTTGTATATCTAGAAAACAACTGTAGCAACGAGTGTTTGAATATATGTATAGCTATATCAACATATATGATATTGAAACTACATAGCTAATTAGCTAACAACTATATACTAAGTCTAGCGAGTACTGTGTGCGTGGGTGTGTGTGTGAACACCACGACGAAAGGGGGAACATGACGCATATCAAAAGCTGTATATGGAGCAAAAAAAAGTTAAGTTATTTATACGTGGTTTCATTAAATCAAGAGTAATGAAAAATTGTGAAATGGACAACACGTGAAATAAAATATATATTTTTGATTATAATAATTTTCCAACATACTAACATTTACTTTATTAATTTTGCGAATACATATTTTGTTGTAATTGCAAACAAAAATTTGTATAAGTGATGGGAAAAAATATATATACACACACACACACACACACACAAACACAAACGCTCGCGCTCAAGCAGCTTTAGTAAGTTTTTCCATAATTCACAAGCATATTCCTCTAATCAAATTAACGAAAAAAGTTTATATAAGCATAGATCTGGGAACGCGTTATTTTCTACTTGAGGACAACCATAGATTTCCTTTTATTGTTGAGTTTTCTTTCAAAATGAATGAGTTTTTTCTCAGTCTTGTAGAGAATATAGTTCTGAATAATTGGGATAAATCGCTGATAATAACAATATAAGAAAATTGTTGCAAGGATATATTACTTGTAGTTTTATTGATAATTATTTCATTGTACCGAATGATTATTTATCCTTGTAGGCTTAACAACTTTTGTACAGAATCAGATAAATTCTCTACACTGAATCATTTTTACACAGTTTAATACCTGTTATTTGTAAAAAACATAAAAAATTCTGTTTTTAGGTAACTTTTTCATACCGTTACCATAAAAGCCTTAAATTTACCTTTTTAAATTGGTTTTTAAAGATTCCATTAAAAAGATGCCAAAGATTGTTTTGGCAATATTCCACCTGACATAATTGATTTATATCACTAATTTTATCCACATAATTTGCTATGTGCAAAAAAAGTAATTTGGTATAATTAGGAAAAAAATCATTTCCTGACGTATCTTCATATAAAATGTTTTATTATTTTGTTGAGAGGAATATAAGGCAGGAACACTGAAACACGATGTGCGTGCGTGGTGTGTGTGTGTGTGTGTGTGTGTGTGTGTGTGTGTGTGTTTTGATACATATACACAGTGTTGCGGGAGGAAACGACACTACTTCACTAGGTGATTCAAATCTAAAAATAAGGAAAAATGTCATATAAACATAGGTATTGAAAATTTTGCCAAAGTTGCTGTTTCGGTAATATGTTGCGTACGAAAATTCCTGAAACACAAATTATAAGGCAAAATTACTGGTTTTCTGGACCCCAATACATATAAAAGTTGCTGCTATGTTTCACTAGCAGTTTTTTAGAAAACTGATGAAAAGTCCAAACAATTGGAATCAAAAACATATTTTTTTAGGTTGGAGTACAATAACTTTTTAAAACTGCCAATAAACAAATAAAAGTTTCAAATAAATTAGTATAGAATTTAATTATGAGAAAATTGAGGAAAATATTACTACATAGCAGAACAAGTGCATTGATTGTACTGGTAAAATTTTCAAACATTCGTTAAAAGTAATGAAGTTCAGTTTATTTAACTTTATGTCCAAGGTAATGGTAATATAATGATATGTGTCTTAATGCTTACAACATTGTTTGTTTCATTTAGAATTGAAACATTTTCTGCCACACTCTTTATTTTCAATTATAGTTGATTTTTATTTATAATTTACTTTGTTTAATAGCAATTTAGCAAAATTATTGTAGGCCTACACCAAATCTAAAAAATTATGTTTTCCGTCTCCAATTTTTTGCTCTCTTCAGCAATTTTCTGTAAAACCATTAGATACAATTAGGCGAATCTTTTCACTTCATAAAACATGGAAACAGTAATTTTGTTCCATAATTTGTGTTTCAGTAATTTTTTACTTTCAGAATTTGTTATCTTCGGAACAAAAACATAGGCAACATTTTCAGTGGACCACAACTTGAGAGCAATGCATTTATGGATCTATATTTATATGACATTTTTTCGTACTTTTAACTCTAGACTCGCCTCGTGAAATAGTGTCCTTTGTCCAGGAACATTCTGTATATATATAACAAGATCAAATAATGGATAAAAATTGGATCAAAAATTTAATAACTTCTTTAACAGGAACTTTTCTATAGTTGTAAGAAAATAAAGTTTTATGATCGTACGGTTATACACAAATTAAAATTTTAAGTTTGGCAACAAATGTTGCTATTCATAAACTCTATAAGATGACACTGAATAACAATTACAATGGAACTCAAACTAAGAAATTTTTAGGGAGGAGCCTGCCGACTTAATTATAGGGGCATAACACTGCTAAGCTGTGTCTATAAGATATTGTCCATGATTCTCCTTGATAGGCTAAATGTATATGCAGAGGAAATCCTAAGTGAACATCAAAGTGGATTTAGAGCCGACCGGAGCACAGTCGATCAAATTTTCGTCATGAGGCAGTCACTCGAAAGATGTTTCGAATATGGTATTGACATCCATATAGGCTACTGTTTATAGATTTCAGGCAAGCCTTCGATAGTGTAAATCGAATAATGTTGCGAATAGCATTGGAAGAATTGGGAGTACCTCAAAAGATTGTGAGACTGGTACTGCTCAGTCTGAACGATTTCAGGGGAAAAGTAGTTCTGGGAAGAAACAAAAGCCGAGATTTTACGGTTGGTACTGGAGTAAAGCAGGGTGATGCATTATCTGCGACCCTCTTTAACTTGGCACTACACTATGCTATAAACAAGATAGACTTCAGAGGACACATCTTCAAAAGGACGAGGCAACTAGGAGCATATGCGGATGATATTGTGCTGGTAGCCAGGAACAAAAATGTATTAAAAGACACCTTTATTGAAATAGAGAGGGAAGTGAGCAGGATTGGTTTGGAAGTCAATGAGGCTAAAACAAAATACATGAAAGTGTCTGCGAAGGAAAATAGAGAACTGCTAGACCTTCACACAGGCCATTACTGTTTCCAAGGAGTTACAGAATTTAAGTACCTAGGTGTTATTCTGAATAATGAAAACCGAGTGAGCAGCGAAATAGTAAATAGAATCATAACCGGCAATAGAGCCTACTATGCAAACCAATCATTACTGAAATCAAAGCTTCTAACTCCAAGACCAAATTGATGTTATATAAAACACTGATCAGACCTGTTGTTACTTATGCATCCGAGACATGGACTCTCGTAAATAAGGATATAAGTGCACTAAGAATTTTTGAAAGAAGAATTTTGAGACAGATATTTGGACCGGTGAAGGAAGGGAATATGTATAGGACCCGAAATAACGGTGAAATAAATGAGTTGATTGGTGGACAAGACCTGGTGAGACACATAAAATCAGCTAGAATTAGATGGCTGGGACACGTATTCCGTATGAATGTTACGAGGATGCCCAAAACTATATTAAGTGGAACGATACTGGGCAAAAGAAGAAGAGGAAGGCCTCGAAGAAGATGGCAGCAGGATGTGGAAGAAGATGGGCATTAGGAACTGGAGACTGAAGGCAGTGGACAGAGATGAGTGGAGACGGGTGGTAGCGGAGGCCAAGGCTCACCATGGGCTGTAGTGCTGGAGAGTAGTAGTAGTAGCCTGCCGACTTATTATTTTCTTTAAGTAAGAAAAGAATTAACGACGCGCACAGGAACAGATTCACATAACAGCGAACTGTTGAGCGGCTCGCATCGAGAGAGTAACAACTGACCAGCCGAGAAAGAAGAATGGTTGCTTTATAAACAACGAGTGCCACTAACTAACTACATGGAGTCCCATGCCTACAGACAGAAGGCACCTTCTATAATTAATAGCAATAGTTGTAGTAGTAACAATAAATATGTGTGTCCAGCATAAAGCAACCACGATATTCCGACGCAACGTCCGTTCGGTGAATAGTCCGACGTCTTCATAGCCTGCCGTAAAGTATTTTAATATTCTAATACAGTATCATACAGCAGTAAACAACTACTGTAAGACGAAACAAGCGAAGTTATGTTGAACAGAATTTAATACTGTAAAATCGCTCTCCCGTTTCATAACATTAAATCTTTCACGAGTAATACGGAGTTCGTTGAGACAACTTCTACGATTTCCCAAGTTAAACGAGATCATACACCAAAGGAGAACGCACGCCACGACTTCTCATGTATTAATGTTATGTTTATTAAACTTGTATACTGTACTTGTTATAATCATAAAACAGAATTCGATTGGCATTGCTATTTTGTAAACGCTGACTATGCCGCTTTTAGTCGGTAGAACAGTATACTCTTAAAGTATATTATCTAATTAGCACTAACACGCTCATAATTATGATCTGTTAACATTATTGATTATAGTTAAATTACTTTCAAGTGGTTTATGATTTACTTAGGTTTATGCAATCAATGTATCATTATATAAAAGCTTAACAGTGATGCTTATTCACTTACTTAGAGTTTATAATCACGGCATATTAAAGTTAAATATTACAACAAACGGAAACCAAAACAAGGATTAAAATATATGAAATAACATTACAACTCCAATGGTGTATAGAAACAAATGATGATAAGTAAATTGCAAAGACTTGGTAGTTGTTTCACAAAAAAAGTTTTATAGTATAAAACCCTAACAATTGTTTCCACCTGTCAAATTATCTTATATAAGACTGCATTCTCTCTGAAGACACATGGCGATGAAACAACTATTATTTAGAGTGTTCTAAAGTAAAACGCTTTTTCTGAAGCAGTTACTGTGTGTATTTATTCTTGACAATAACACTTCAAATTGCTTCATGTACCGTACAAGTCAACTATAATATAAATTACGAGGTATGAAGATAAAGTACCTAAAAAACTGAGAGTCAGAACTAAAAGAGAAAAAATAAGCAATGACAAAACAAGAGGAAATCTGGAAATCGAATTAATAAGTTGGGAAGGGGAAGGAAAAACGGTAACTGAAGTGGTTTGGTCGTCTTGCTAGACAGTAGGCCGATGAAATGTATGTCGAAGACAAAACTGATCTAGACGGAACAAGAGGAAGACTGCAAAAAACGTGAAATGATGAAGTAGCATTGATTCTAAACAGAAAGAGTATAACAAGGACAGAGGCTACATCCCTGGCAAAAAATAAGAAATTGTGGAGTAAAGTGGTAGCAGTAGGCCTATATAAAGCTTACACCTGAATGCAATGGTTTATATCTAATGTCTCGGAATAGACAAGCAAAGGATCTAGACCTATATATAATTAGCTGCAGAATGAATTTTGGATGTAGTGCTTGTTTTTCAGGCTGATTATATTTAGCAACTAACGCATCTACGTTACTACCAAAGTATCAGTAGGAAATAGTTTAGCACCTGCTTTTCAATACTCCTGGCTACTGAAGGAGTAACAGATGCTTCTGTATAAATCATGCGGCTATACAGTGAAGTTTAATCACAGATGACTGATCTCTTAACACCACAGCGGGAAACCAACCCCCATGTATGAGAATACTACTAAAAAGGAAAAAAAGACTTCACGTTTTCAAACCGAGTTAATCTGTATAACTTAAATTAGACAGCATTAAGCTAAGAGGATATTTTCTGGTGATATGCTTGTTTAAAACGAACAGAAAACATACGGATCAAAACAAGGTAAGTTTCCATCTTTGAAGTGTAACTCTGTGAGCGGATTGAAAGTAGGGACCGCGGACTGGACTTGGCACTGAAATATTTAGAGCCCACTCCCCAGCTAGCCTGGGGATTACACCCGGCAAATAAACCAACAACGTTCTCTTTTGGATTATATCTTCCCCACAACTCATACCCCGCTTCCCTATAAGAAATACATCAAAAATATTTTCAAAACAATTTTCGTGCTCTGTTAGTACAATACTGTTATAGCAAACTCGCCGCCGTCGCTCCAACTCTTGCTGTTGCACGACAATACCCTCCCCATCCCTTCTGTCGTTACGGAAGAGTATAAAGTAACATTAACTGAAATATTTAAACGCTGACTTTGCGGCAGCATCATTCGTCTGAGCATTGATAAATATTTAAAACAGTGGTGTGCACAACACCGGGAAAATGTAATAGCATTACAAAACCTATTTTTCACAGAGTTACTAGTTTTAAAATTAATGCATGCGCTAAGTTGAAACGTCACGTGTTGTATAAATTTTAGTAATAAGTGTATTCTGTTAAAATCCAGTGTTTCTGAGGAAGAAAGCGTACCAAATTCTAAACGTTTGGTGACAACCAAATCCATGTAGATACTATTAGTGTACCTGTTTGTAGATGCTTATTCGTATACTCACTTCACAGATGCTTTAATGCAGTGGTTTCCAAATTAATAGTACCTGCGGGCACAATTAAACTCGGGTACCTACCGGCAGCCCATATCATAAGCGATAAATTTTTGACAAATAACATAAAAAGGGACTATTCAATTGTAAATAAGTAAAAAAGGCAATTTACACATTTACCATGTCTTTAAAGGTACAATCTTCATTACGTCAGTATAATAATGAAGATATAAGAAAGATATTAAACACTGTACATTTGCATAAAATCTTCAATGTAAAATAAAACTGAAGTCGATGTGCTGCAGCCACTAAAAACTCCTGTATGTCACAGCTTCACTTCGAAAACTCCTGTATGTCACAGCTTCACTTTGAAAACTCCTGTATGTCACAGCTTCACTCTGAAAACGCATTAATGTATAATAACACTAACTAATTGCCTTTATCCGTCTTGTGACTTCTGCTTCCAACGTACGAGTTGGAATTATCGATTTAATTATCAATCCTTCCAGGTTGTCAACATCAAAATACAATTATTTAAAAACATTTACACATAATATTCTATCATTATTTAAAACCACACGCAATGTCTGATGCACACCTGTTAGGAAACAACAAAATAGAAAAACAAAGCTTCCAAAGAATAAAGTCAAAACAAAATATATGTCAACCAATTAAGGTATTATTCTGCATAAAATTGTAAATAACGCATAAAAAAATAGTTATAACCGTAACCTTTAGAACAAATAGTAACATCCAAAAAATAGTCAGTCAAAAACATTTATGCCGCTAGAAGAAAAAACATATGTAGAAGATACCATGCAGTGATTGTGATAGATTTTATATAGCCCAAACAGGAAGACCTTTCATAAAACGATTTAAAGCACACCTTCCTAGAAAAGAATAACCTAGGAATATAGAGTATAGGGACCTTCCTTCTTGGAATGTAGGAATAACGAAATCCGATTTTGGACGTCATCTAATGAATGAAAACCATAATTACTTAGACTTGAGTACTAATTTTAAACCACTACATAATATATGAAAAAAGTGAAATTAAGTGGACGCTGTAGAGGAATATGAAGTATATAATGCCATCAAGATTAACCAGGCTCATTTATTGAATGACCAATTAAACATTAGTTCAAAAACATTATATGACACGGCGTTGAAGATGCAAAGTACAAAAATCCACAACCCGCATCATAGATAGCCTATCCAACATAAAACCAGGAGTGATCAAGTGATGTCAAGGTGCACACTAGACATCGTGCGTGGGTTTAAATAGTTATAGAATATTATGTGTAAATATTTTTAAGTAATTGTATTTTGATGTTGACGACCACGAAGTAGTGACAATCTGATGATGGAACTTCTGTTCCGAAACACATAATATACGTTGGAAGGAGAAGTCACGAGATGGGTAAAGGTAATTATTTATTTTTATTTAAATTAGTGGCCTGGATACAAAAAGACAAATGAAGTTTAAAGCTTACAGACGCGACTGATCAAAGACGAAACATCGGACAAGCGCGTCTGTTTTGTCTAGTCGAGGGATGGAATACTTAATACATACAGTCGTTTTGTAATACGAAAAAAAAATAAAAGAGGGCTAGCGAAAATAAACAATTCATTAAAAAGTAAAGTGAAATCTACAGGACGTTTAATAGTAAAACAATGAATCATTTTTTTATGTTTCTCCTGCAGCATCATTCTCAGTTAAAGTAACTACGTATTATTCATTTATTATTAAAATAAATAAAATATAATTATTAAATTTACTTTCCAAGATAAGGTAGCGAGCCGCCAGTTGGAAGTCACTGTTTTAGTGCGTCAATACAGAGAATAAGCTGATAGTATGCACTTATAGCTGTACGCTTTATTTCTTAACGGTTAACGGTTCCAAGATTTTTCTATAGACAGTTAATTCGTAATACAAAAAGTACTTGTGTAGATTATATCTCATTATACCAACTGCAGTTTAGGCTACGTACAAACTGTGTATCAAGTTCAGTAACAACTCCGGCCGTCACATACTGACGTTTACCTTTATAAAACCTAGTACTGCGATACGCACAAAAATTCTTTCGAAGCGAGCACAATATTCCAAAACTGGATTCCGCGAACACTGACTTTCTATGAAAGCGGAAAACATCACATTAATCCGGTTGTTTAATTTACGTGGTTACAACAAGTTGACGTTTTTATTAAATTCAATCCTGTCCCCTAAGTGTGAACAGCGTTTTGAATAGTGTTGTTTCATTGTGCTGATATTAGTTTCAGTTGATTTGTCGGTGGTGGAAGGAGGAATAATGTCCAGGTCCTGGTTAGCCACATGCGACACATACAACCCAATATTCTGAGCCATAAACGCACCCTCACGCATCTCCCCCCTCCCCCCAAACGCCAGCTACTTAATTACTCTTCAAACAAAAATATTTAAATAAAAAAAAAATTGACCCAATTGTCTTTAAAAAAGGTAATCGTTTTGCAATTAATGCCAAAAATATTTTTATAATATAAATACGAAAATAAAATTATACGTTCATTTCAATTTTCACACTGGCGTACAGTTTGTGTTTACACTTCTCTGGTTTGATACAGTTTCTCAAACTAATCATAAATTATGTTAGTAAATACAGACTGCTTCGGGGATCAGTCAAACTCCCCTACACATGCGCGCAACCATGCGTTTTATCTTCTTGAACTCTTACTGAGAATGTTAAATATACAATTTTTCGGTGGACGAGGGGTCATTTTTCGTTTAATGATTTGATAACACGGAAATTTATGTAAAACAAAAGTATTCATTAGAGTCTGTAGATTGTTTATTGCAGAGAGAATAAGTGTGTTTCTATATAAGTACACCAATGAATAAGAGCAGTCGACCTGAACTAGCACCATCTCTGGATTGGCAAAATGCCACGAACCCGAATGCTCAACAGGGTCAACTAATTTTTGTTCGTAATTAGATTAAAACAGTCGTAACATCCTCACAATTTGGTTAGCATTGTGCATTTAACGTATTTTGTTTTGTTTTGAATCTAAAACGTACACATGTAAAATTACTAGGTGACTATGGGCCTGCGGTAATGTTAGTCACATCAGCTGCTTACTATCGATAGGCAATATTGTGGAAGTTTAATGCTGATACTTAGTATTTATGGCTTCTCAGTTTGGCATGCTAACGTGACTTTAATCTGCGTAAGTAATTAGAAACATCTTTTTTGTGACTTTTAGTAAACACTATTTCTCGCTTTCTAACAACTTGTGAATATCTCGTTCTCTTTCTACTTACGAACTAAACGGTATGGTAAATATGTGGAATCGGTTAGCTCTCATTGCCAGGGCTACGGCGTCCGTAGTTCAGCATGCAACCGTAAGGCAACGACATGGACAAAACCTATAACATCGCATTTGCTCCAAATTAATATAATAGTAGGCCTATATTAATTTTACAATTTTATGAAATATCACATAAAATTAATATAGTAATAACGAACGATATAAAAATAGAACATATTTTAAAAACCCTGCAACGCTCAAAGACTATACCGTAAAGTGTGTGTGTGTGTGTGTTTGCTCCCAAAAGCCTGACTGTTAATAAATCTATTTATATATTTATGCGTATCTAGGCTAGTCTCCATTTGTGTGCAATTTGCTTTCCGTTTCGTAAATAATTAGGTAGCCACTAATCACAGATCAGCAACCAGCACGACATTTATTAGATTATTCAATTATGTTTTAGCAGTTTGTCCGACAACACAACGTCTGTTTGTCTAATTCACAATTCGTCGCGTTTTTGCATAACGTAAAATTTAGGAATTCAACTAATTTCAAAAAATTCACAAATAAGGACATTTTAAGGATAATACAAAAAGAGACGTTTTACAATAACAAGTTATAATTTATTCCAGTCTTTCTTTAAAGTTTTTTAAAATAATAGTCGGTTGCAATTATCAAATGTAAGACGAAACACGAGATTGGATAAAAATGTAAGACATACGCTTGAGATTTACAAATAATCATAAGCAAGTTGAGAGTTGAGTTTATTTTTTTTAGCGCGCGCGCACACACACACACAAATTAGGCTGATAGACATATTGCCTCACTCTATCGCCTCAGTCAATTAAGTCTTCAACTGAGATAACTTAATTCAAAACAATATATGGTATATCACACAAACATTTGTGTGCGCGCGCGTGCGTTTTAAATAGGTTGCAAAGAAAAGTGTGCGTCCAAATACCTGTAGATTAGTAGGAATATTTTAAACTTTGATTCGTTGTTTAATGCTCAATTTCTTGTATTTTTTATTACATAATATCATAATGTAATTAATATCAAAATATTTTTTCTTCAACAGCGGTTTACGCTCCCTCTCACCCCTCTCACTCTCTCTCTCTCTCTCTCTCTCTCTCTCTCTCTCTCTCTCTCTCTCTATCAATAAAAAATACACGAACACTCGCACAATAGTAACTCAAAAAAAACTAAAGAAATATTTTTCAATCCAACTAACGTTGTTCAAACTTAGGCCTATACCAGATGTGTTACTAAACACACAAATAGGCAAATATACTTCTGCGGAAATAGAGGTTAAAATTATGTTTATAGGTATATTAATGAAGTACAGTAAGTGAAACAATAACCAAACATAATTTGATCCATGGATATATCCTATTCGGTTTCTGAAAAATTAAAGTCGGAAATAACATCACTACAAAAGTAGATTCACCTGTTAGAATGATCTTTAGACAAGCAAACAGTAATTAAACTTTACTGAATCTGCGCACACGAAGGACTCTTCGAACTCAGTAAGGCAATTACTGTTTTGCTAAATTCTGCTTTCCTATTATCTGAACAAACAATATTGTGGAATAAACGATTCTAGTAAGTCAAGTGAAAGATTTCAAGAAACAAGATTTAATTCAATTACAAGAACTATGTAGACGTACATTATCTATTGTGTGCGTGTGTGCGTGTGCGTGCGTGCGTGCGTGTGCGTGTGCGTGTGCGTGTGCGTGTGCGTGTGCGTGTGTGTGTGTGTGCATAAAATATAAGGTATGTGTTTACATTAACATAGTGAGGGTAGGCAGGCAACAAGTGGGACTGCCCGCATGCTCTGCTCGTATTGATTTCAACCAGTATACGCACTAATTTCATGAAAAAACTGGACTTTTTCGAACGGAGCACGTGACATTTCAGATTTTTATCAACTTAATTTCGCTAAAATGTATAAAAGCCTCTGTTACCGATAAAAATTTAATAAATAGGAAATATATCGCCTTCATCTGTAAATGTTAGCTTGGCCGTTTGCAAACTCCACCGAGGGCCAGTCGTAGCTAAAATGCTACAGACAGAAGACCAAGTGAAGACTTACCTGCATACAGTATGCGACAAACACAAACACACAAGTCACTCACTTCACATACACAAAACACGAAAACACACAGGTATAATTTGTTGTTGACACGACGTGAACGCCAGACTCCCGCCAACTTACTGATACCAGACACACAGCCTCCCGTTTGCTCCTGTTGCGCTCTGACGGAGCACCCCAAAACCATTCTCTAATATCGATCTCTAGGTGCAACATGACGTCACAAATATGGGCGGAATGGAAAACAGAGTTTACCTAACGCTAATTATCGTAATAACATTTAGATGTCAGTTATTTGCTTTGTACATATGTCGTTTCACACAAAAGCGGACGCTAAGAAATTCGCAAATAAACGTAAACACAAAATCAACTAATAACTTGTAACAAGGAATATGTGTTTTCACATATTCACATTAAATACGTCTTTCTAATGAAATGGACACTAAATTATTACTGGCAATATAGAGAGCAGAACTGGCAAATATTTGCTGACATTGCTAATTGCCAGTAAGTGTTTACAGAAATTTTGTTTTTATTATTGTTTTTATTATTTATTATACTATTAAAGTAAACGGAATAACACAATAAAAATACATGTTAATGAAGATATTACATGTTTGTTGAGAAGATACGTATCGACTGAATTGATTTTCCAATACTTCATGTTTCAAACGTATACGCAAATGCTGTGTAATAAACCTGTTTGTATATTTAGAAAAGATTTACTAGCTGAAAACACAGCTGAAAAAATAATAAAAGAGCTTAAAAATTAAAATTAAGAGATTAACAAAATTCGTCAACTTTTTTCGACCCTCCGGGGGGGGGGTCCGGTCCCGTTCGTTCCCCCCTTCGTAAATACGTCACTGATGTAAATTGGACATGTTGCGTTAGAATATTTGCTCACTTAAAATTATTAGCATTAAACGAGATTACCGGACGCTGGATGCAGAAATACAGTCATGTGACAGGTCAGGACACGTGGCTGCAGAAAACCAACTGCTTCCCCTGCTCCAGATACCACACAATGGACGACAAACTTCGCATCTTGGAAAACTTTTAATTGGTTTTCCACACAGGCCAACACAAACTCTAAGACAGCACTTTGCGAGACACTAAATTCACCGTGTAACGCAACCTCTGGACGATTTTTGTCTGTAATGTAGTTACATCCACTTGCCGTCGGCTGTGTCTTCCGTCGTTCTCACAGTCTACTTGTTTTGACGTTTTCCAGAATTCTGTACATACGCGTAAAGCCACAGTCACTTCAGAAGTAAACCTAATTATGGAGAACGTTGATCTATTAAACTTTAAATTGTCTTGAGTTAAGAATATGCATGCTTACTGTTAACTTTCATATATTTATAAATCTTGTCAATCTGTTCTTCTAGTTACCACAACTACTAGTACTACTACTACTACTACTACTACTACTGCTACTACTACTACTACTACTACTACTACTACTACTACTACTACTGCCACTACTACTACTACTACTAATACTACTAATACTACTACTGCTACTACTACTATTACTACTGCTGCTGCTGCTGCTGCTGCTGCTACTACTACTACTACTACTACTACTACTACTACTACTGCCACTACTACTACTACTACTACTAATACTACTAATACTACTACTGCTACTACTACTATTACTACTGCTGCTGCTACTACTACTACTACTACTACTACTACTACTACCGGTGGTGGTGGTGCTGCTGCTAATGCTTGCACTAAACTAATACTAGTTACCAACAGAGAGTTTTGTATGCCATCAATACCGTTTGAAAAAATAAATAATGTTTTAGTCTGACTACGATGTTGTAGACAGTGCATAGACGATGAACGTGGTTCACTACGCGTACATCTGTGGACACTCTCAACAAACAGACCACATTTGGACTTCAATATTCATACAGCACGTCACACGTGGTTTCGGTTTAACTCTGTCGTTTGTATCTCTGTTAACTGTGCACATTATGCGTTGGCTGATATTCTCGCTAGACCACTGTGTCTATCGATGCAAACCTATTCCTTAATGCAAACTGAGTGCCAAGGGAGTTACCTCGATATAGGCAATGTAGTTTTGGTAATGTACGTACGTTTGACAACTAGCGTTTGCCAAACTGTAGGCCTATGCCCGTTGTGACGGTGAAACGTCAGATGGTTAAACCATCGTTACTGTCACAGCATTTTCTTTCATTTTTGTACATTACCATCGAAACAAAAAGCATCAAGAATATGAGCTTCTGTGGTACGTAACACTTCGTTTTCAACCTCTAGTATAAATACCAATAGTAGACTAATAGTTTGAATTTGCGGCAGTCTATATTGCTCAGTATTGCACTATATGGAAACGACCTGAGGAATACAATACGTTTACTGACACAGTAACGGAAACGGTATCTTGACGTTGTTATCAAGGAACAGTGCAGGCAAAAATTAAAAAAACAGAGTCACAGCATTCTGTTGAACAGCAATATCGTATATAAATCTGAACATACTAGTTATTAAAGTACCACGTACCACATAAGATGATCGTGTGATGTAAATTAAAGTTGAAATTGATTTGAGACTTAAAAATAATGAACCATTGATAAAAATTTTGAAACAATGAAACACTAAAGAGGAGTGAAAGGTTCAATATTTTTAAACAATCTGCAAATTATGAGATTGCTGAACACCTGGACACCACTTCCCAGGATGGTTTGTAGAATAAACATTATTTAGCTTTAATATCTAAAGTAATAAAGGACCTGTATTTGGAAAATCTACGTAGAATTTTAAACTAGGAGCCTTATTTTATTGTCTTTGCTTAGAAGGAGTAGGCTATGTGCTTTTTTGTAACACTGATATTTTGTTTGATAACAGTACTTGGCGTCTTTTAACTTTATCGTTCATTGCAAATACTGCAACTAATGAAAAATATTTTGAAGTAAAATGAGTGAGGTAGATGTAAGTTACAAAATTAACAGCAACAGGATACTGCTGAAAGAAATAAAGGTAAGGGCTAAGGGAGATAAGGTAGAAAGAAGTATAGCCACTATTTGTATCAACTACTCTTAAAATTCTTATGAAGAATTGTAATTGCTGTTCCTCCTCTAAGTTCTGATATTGATGGAAAATAGTAACAATATTATGAAGAACAATACGTTAATAAGAAATTAGTGCTCCATTTTCTCGAAAGAATTGAAGACCCGTCTCTCCCTTGAGTTCTTTAGACAGTTATCCCAATTTACATCATATTCTAGTATATCCTAGCGAACGTGAGATACCTAATCGTCTCCAGGGCGTAACAATTAATATCAACTCACAGTCAAGCATGAAAAGCATTCTTCGACAGGATTATATAGTCGTAGTCTTACAATGTATATTACACCGTCACATAGCTTGTTATGCCTTTTATGTACCGATACATCACTCGTCAGCTAAGTTCCGTCTTATTTTTACTGTACGTGCGTATGTAATGTGCATATTGTTGTATATTTTAAGTATTATCTTAATACTTAATACTTAACACTTCACCGTAATCACAGATCATCGACCGCTAAAACGGTTGATCAGTCTGAAGGATCCAGGTAGCCGATTAACCAATGGACAATAAAACCGAGTGAATACGACTTTGAAATAATAAACAGACCAGGTAAAAGTAACCAAAATGCTGACGCACTTAGTCGTGTAATAATAGCGAAAGTAGATATATCGCCACAAGAAATATTAGCCAACCAGCAATCGGAAGATGAGATAAAAGAAATCAACAGAACTCTGAGTAAATATGAGTAGGATGATCAAGGATATATATTACGTAGACAAAAGAAACCGTAGGAGGTTAGTAGTACCAAAAGACAACACAGAAAAAATAATGAAAGCGTATCACGTCACACCTTTCGGGGGCCATCAAGGCATTGACCGAACTACAGAGGTAATCAAGGAACGATATTATTGGAAAAATATGAGTCGCGATATAGAGAATTTTGTGTTCACGTGTAAAAATTGTAACGAGAGAAAAACTTCAGCTAATGATAGAGCAGTAGCACCAATGCAGATAACGACGCCTGTAACTAAGCCATTTCAGAAAGTTGCGATGGATATAGTGGGGCCATTACCAAAAACTCATGCTGGGAATCAATAAATCCTCACCTTTCAATACCACTTTTCTAAGTATCCAAAGGCTTTCCCTCTACCAGACCAAAGGGCCATAACCATAGCAAGAATATTTGTAGAATAGATAGTGTGCAGACATGGAACACCAGAGAAATTACTCACAGATCAAGGGACAAATTTCACCAGATTCCAAGAGCAAACTTTTAGATATAGAAAAACTACAGACTACTGCATACCACTCGCAGACAAACGGTATCGTTGAGCGAAGCCACCAAACAATAATGACGGGTCTGAGTCTATTCATTAGTAATGACCAAAAGGATTGGGACGCGTGGTTCCCGTATGTCATGATGACGTACAGATGCACTCCGCATAGTACGACGGAATACTCTCCGTATTATTTTCTGCACGGGAGAGAGATGCGATTACCTACTGACTGGATGAGAGAAGAAGTTCAACGGGATTTAAGTGAAGACGACTTAGTCCAAGAAATCAAACGAAGGATGCAGATAGCTAATCAACGAGTGATAGATGCATCTCAACGCAGAAAAGAGAACACCAAGATGCAATATGATATAAAGGCTAGGGAGAAAAGATACAACGTTGGTAACAAAGTTCTGTTACACCAACCGTTAGTTAGACGAGGCCGAAGCAAGAAACTGGCTAAACCGTGGATAGGACCTTATACCATTATTGAAATAAATAATAGTGTAAATGTTACTATAAAGCGTGGTAAATGTACGCAAAAGGTATATGTCAATAGAATGATGAAACCTTTCAGAGAAAGAAACTAAAATTTCAACGTCTCGTTCCAGATAATGATGATATTCATCTTCGTGATGATACTATTGTCAGGAGCGCAAGGCCGACGGTACGACATACAACTCCTCGAGGATAAACCAGGATTATACTTTGCCGAGCAGTACCAGTTTTTACTCACTTCAGAGCACTGGGTTATCGCTATAGACACTGACCTAAGGGAACTCGAGGCTAAACTCAGCCAGATTGATTTAATATGGGAGGAAACCGCAGTTCTGCGCAACGCCAGTGACTTAACGATTTGGGCTGGACCATACTTTGAAAAATCATGGAACGCTATCAAACGGACAACTAAGAGGGTCAAGCAGTTATACGATAGGCCTATTGTTGGAGCTAACGACATGATCGCACGGTCTAAACGGGGAATCTTTAATACAGTTGGATTTGGGTTAAAAACGTTATTCGGGACTATGGATAGCGACGATGCCGAATACTTTAACGAAAAAATAAGCACGCGTTGATCAACATCGCGTATACCAGCTAGAGAAAGACCAATTAACAGTAGTTAAGAATACGTTAACTGCTATCAATCATACGATGCGCGACTTCAAAAATAACCAAGATGTTATACTAAGTATACTAAGAACCAAGGACTACTTTAAGCAATTGCAAGACCTAAATCGAGAAGGAATCAAGAAAATAGAAGACGTCATGATAAAACGATCCAGGGCTATGGATACTCTGAAATTCATTTAAATTGCGTGTAACGATATAGACAAGGAAGTAACTAGATTTTGTCTAGGGATTGATGCTATGAGACAAGGGAAACTAAGCACAATGTTAATATCACCTGAAACTCTTAGTACTTGTTTATTTACTATAAGCATTAAGCTAAGAATTGGTTCCACACTACCTATAGTGGTTACCCCTCAAACAATACACTCGTATTACGAAATTACTGAAGCGATGGCTTGGCTTGTAGATGACCATATCATCCGAACTTTCCTAAGAATTCCTCTTAAACATGTTAACCGAACTTATAACTTGTATGAAGTGTTACCTATACCTAATCCTACTCCAAAAGCGAAAGAAAATTTCCTTTACACCTTCATTAATCCGGGAATGGATTTCCTTGCCATATCCATAAGTGAACAGCATTTCATTCGTATGACTCAGAGACAGGTAGATGACTGCAAGGGCAGCAGCGTGAAAATCTGCAATAAACTGACCGTTGTTAATCACCTAAGTTCCGGACTTGAGACTTGTGAAATCGCCTTCTACAAGGGAGTAACGCCGCCGCTAAGCAGATGCGACACGAGAATAACACACGTCGGAACGTCCATGTGGATGGAGATTCCAGGTACATCAGGATGGATGTTTGTAATTCCGAAAGAATAAAGTCTCACCGTCCCCTCCCTTGGACCCGACGGACATCCAGAGCATGATGGCACAGAGTAGATACAAGGAACTGGAATACTGACGTTACCAGTTAAATGCCAGATGGTTGGATCTACGTTCACTATTTACAGTAGACAGTTGAGAAACTTAATGTAAGTGATGTAATAAAAATACCTACCGCAAAAGCTCATAAGTTAAATATTAGTAATGAAATGTATGATATAATCTCTAAAAAGATGGCTAATGATAATAATCACTTGAGATACGTAACTAATAGATTTCAAGATTTAAAAGCAGCCAGTATAAAATTAAACATGTTAGATGACATAATGAAGCAATATGAACCTGATAATTATGTTCCTGAACCAAGACACTATGTATCAATTACTGTTCTAATTATTCTTATAGGGTTAGCTTGGTATTTTAGAGTAGACAAATTGTGTTTTAAAAAGAAAAGGAGAGAGTTCAAACTTCTTCCTGTTACTTTTAAAAAGAATAAGACTGAGCCTACAGTAGATTTAGAAGCTGACGAATTAGACGATATGCCTTTAGAAGATAGGATAAAAATGAATAGAAGAAGAAAATAAAACAAGGAGCAGTAAGTCCTTATAGACTCATTGTCCTTGACTTAAGGGGGAGGTGTTGTATATTTTAAGTATTATCATTTAGTTTTGTTTTTATATCGCTGCAAGTTACTGAAATAGTTGTTACGTTTCAAAGTTTCCACTCAAAAGAAAACATCTTGAGGCTCCCTTTCGCTAGTGAAAGTGAGTTTTGGCTAAACTCGTCACTCTTAAAAATTGTAAATAGGTTTCACTTAGCAAACAACTGAACAGTATATAAATGGAATGAAATATCCAAACGATCATCAATCCCAGAGGGTTGCAGTACGACAGCTTGTCAGTGACAGGCTCGTTGAATAGTTGACTAGATGTAAACTAGGTAAAGTAGAGAATTAATTCATATTTGTACGTAAGGAAGTTGTTAAAGTGTTAACGAAGAGTCAGTATTATAAAGTAACAAAGAATAGAATCTCAGAAGAGTTAATGTAAAAGGAAATTAATTGTACTTATTGTGAAATAGAATAACTAGTAGCATTGCATTGTATCAAGTAATTGTCTGATGTTAGAATAAATCATTCTTTTGGTATCTTTTGAATTTCTTAATTCTTAATCGGGCAACGTACTCCTATTAAAATTTGCTTAGCCACTCGAGCAAATAGTAAACTGTCATTACCTTCGTACAGTTGGTAACAATATGTACGAATATGTTCATCTTCATTAGAAAAAGAAGGAAGGAAATAACTAAAAGAAAATAAGAACACTAAAAAGCAAGAAAAATAATATTAAAAAAAATTGTAAGAAATATAACAAAGGCAGTTCAATTGGGAATGTCATTTAAAAGACACGTACAGGTTTCTTCTACGGGAAATGTAATGAATAAATATTGTTGATAACGTCATGAAATAGAATTTTTACTAAATACGGGTCATATGTTTTTTGACGCTGTAAAATAAACTATGAAATCAAGGAATTCACAGCTGAAATTTTAACGTCTGTTTCAACTTTCCCTCTCTATCTCCGTCCGTCTGTCATCTACTCCCCCACTCACTCTCTCTCTCTCTCTCTCGGAGTATACATATGGGTGTAAAGTAGTGGCTGGTCCTCAGGGCCAACTACAAGTTCAGACGCGGTTAGCAACCAGACAGACTGGGGCCTGCAGCGTAGTCATGAGGGTATCAACCCTTTGTTGTAATGAAATGGACGGATGTGTGAACTACACTAATTACAGCTTAGATTATGTTACACAAAACCAGATTACTAGAAGTCAAATAACTTTGTTGAATTTGTTAATCAGATAATTAGATTTAAAGTCTTCTTCTTCTTCTTCTTCTTCTTCTTCTTCTTCTTCTTCTTCTTCTTCTTCTTCTTCTTCTTCTACACTTCATGGTATAGGCAGAAATGCCTGTTCCGTCTCCACAATGTCATAGTTGGTCCCATCTTGAAAAAGGTCTTCCAACGTTACGCTTGCCCGTTGGTTTATAAGATCTTATTTGTTGTGGTAGTCTACATTTGTCCATGCGGTCGATGTGTTCCAGCCATTTCCGTCTAATCATCTATTCGATGATTCATATTGTAGATGTTTAGCGCATTCCGGACGTCGTCATTACGTTTTCTATCTAATCGTGTACAGCCCTTGAATCTTCTCAGAAAGCGCATTTCAGCTGCAATTTGATTTAAAGTAAACTTGACAAATTATTTATACGTTGGCTATATTTGTTAAATATACATACGCTAATATCTATATTTGTTAATAAAGAATGTAATTTATCTAGCGCTCGTTATTTCGTCAAACGTAGTTTAAATGGAGTTTAAAAGTATTAAATCCATAAGTAATTAATTTTAAATGTAAATAAAAACAAAGGAAGTTAATAATAATTTAAAAAGGTTTGAGCTTTTTTTTAGATGCACAAAAATTTAAGGAGGAATGCTCCTCTCGTACCACTGCAAAAACTCGTATTTCGTCCACTTTTACTGTATAAGTTAAACTTGATTTTGTTGTTCTGTCTACAGATCTATGGAATCTGCTACGCCATACGTATTCTCCGACTTTAACGTAGCCTAACTTGTTTTGGCAGTGTTCATGTTCAGAATTAATATTGTTTGTATTACAGCACCTTTACTGTAACAATAAATTAATTATAATAGAGATACATTGTATGATACAGATTCTGTTTAGGCAATTAGGAATTGTGTATATATGACTTAAAAGTAGCCGTTGAAGAGAAACGTGGGTACTGTGAAAAGATATCACATACATGAAAATTGCGGATTGTTTCAAGACAAAAGTAGGCTAAAATAGCTACTCATCTTTGTACTGCTGGCAGGTAAATTCTTATCTGGAAAGGGCAACTATTTTATAACCACTGAGAATAACGACTGCTTGCTTACTTCACCTCCTTAAACTACGACTGGTTTGATCAAGCTTTTGTAGATATTCATTTTGGTTTTACAGACGGAAGCTTGGACTTGAGAAGATTAAGAATTGCGTAATATGCTCTATTGGTAGCCATGATTCTTCTATTTATTTCTTGTGAGATTTTATTCTCCTTATTGACTTATGTTCCAAGATATACAAACCTATCTACACCACTAAAAGTGTAATTACCCAGCTCTAAGGTATGGGGCTCCCTTCTTGCCTGTGCTGCTGTCCTTTTCATATAGTGTGTTTCCTTTTCATTAACAAGTCCCAAAGGATGGGCTCCTTCATCCAGGACCTCAAACATTTCTCTAAGAGCTGTGAGACGTCTAGCCACCAAGGCTACATCATCTGCATAAGCATGTGTTTGAGTTGGCCTATACGTAAATTGCCTCTTATGTCTAGTTTGCTGATTGCTTTATGCAAGGCTATGTTAAAAAGCAAAGCTGATAATGCATCACCTTGTCTTACACCTCTTGACATTTTGAAGGACTTACTAAAATAAAAATTACCTGTCCTCCTGCAACCAGAAACGGCGAATCAACATGCCTGCAAATCCTCGAAGTAATATACACGCACGCTGAAGTTAGTGTAACTTGGTAAAGTTCTGGAAATACCCTGATGAAGATTTTATAGTAGTCACTACTGCCATCAATATTATAACGTTGCAGAAATCAGACCCTATAGGGTATCCACAAATATTAGATAAATGATAAAAGGTAAAATAATTTAATGAATAATAATGAAAAAAATATAAAATGGAATTAAGAAAGAAAAAAGGAGACTTGTAAACAAGAATAATAAATAAGTAAATAGACTAGACTGACAAACAAATGACTATGACCCCACCCCAGAGATTGGCCAGATAAAGGCAATAACATGAGAACAGACAAATTAATGATAAAAGGCACAAATGAGTGAAACAAATATAATAACTAACAATGAATAAAACAATACTAAAGAAAGTACACTAACCATAAGAAATAAGTAAAACAATTATTAGTAGATAAGGTATATTATTAAGAACGTTATCATAAGACATAAAATGTTGAAAGAATAATTATAAATGTGTGTTTAAAATATCATAGAAACCAAGAGTGAGAGATAGGTAGGGAGTGATAACCATAAATAGTGAAGTGATGAGCAGATATTAAGAGAAGGAGAAGGGATTACCAATTTTGGTATTAGCTACAAAAGATCTCTATGTCTTTGTAACAGTTAATGTTGATGCAAGGAGACATCAATAACAATAAGATACATTAATTATTCAGTCAGGAAGAATGAAGTTAAATTGTGTTGAAGAAACTGAACTGAGGAAAATGAGATTAATGTATCTTAAACAGTTTTGTTAGTTTAAAGAAAATTAGTTTATTTGTTTAGTGTTCATAGGAGTATAAACCAAGAAGGCATGACCTTAAGTTAATATGTTCGTATTTTTTATGTATGTAATAATATTATAAAGAGATGAGGAGTATGTTAATTTCAAGAAATAACATACAATAAAACAATTGTAATTAATAAGAAGGAATATGGCTGAACAATAGACAGACCATAAAATTATTTCTATATTATGTTTTGTTAGTAGATTAAAGTGTTAAATAGGTGTGTGAGAAATGGGAGTAGGAATAAGCTAGCAATGATATAAACTTAACAAGCAACAGAGTAATCATTATTATATAAATAGAAAAGAAAAAATATCAGATAAGAAATAATTTTGTAAAAGTATAATAACACTAATAGATGGTAAAACAGTTTCAAAGTAATTCAAAAGCCAATAAGTACGAAATGAAAACAAGCAGAACATATGTATTTAATAAATAATGTTTAAACAGAGCAAAATAAGAAATTATAGGATGTTACAGTTTAGGCCTATAAGTTACCTAACTGCCTAACTTCAGAAAACCAATTGTAAACAATTGACTATTGTATTTGAATAATAAGACCAAGTAAATTATTTGATTACCATTAACTAACAATAATAATATGTCAGAATTGTAATAAACACTATAAATAAGTGAAATATGTAATAACATAGCATTAGCAATGTTGTCCAAAAACATTAATACATGACCTAGACCAGACTTGTGAGATGTCAAATTGATCTTTGACAGAAAATAGGGACATCTATGTTAATATTTCATACATTGGTAATATCACGAAGGAACAATAGCCATTATAAAATATTTAGTCGTTTTGAACAGAAACCCAGGATTTATAACAATAGGTTCAAATGTGTTTAACCAATAAGAGTGGAAGCGGTTACCATAACAACAAAACCTTATTATATTTTTGACCGTTATAAAACGAGAGTTCCATTATTAACTATCCAGCGGTACAGACGCTATATTGACTTCGGCTCTATTAAAGGCAAATAAAGGAGAAAATAAGATCCGAATGAAAGTAAAATGAAGACAAGAAGTCAACCATAGTTCCAGCAACTCAAGGAGGAACAATAAACAAAATTTTAAAATTAAAAAATAAATAAAAATTGAATAAAAAGAAACAGACGCCAGAAGGAGAAGGGAAACGATACCATTGAAAATTAACGAAAGTACTATCACAACCTTGAAGAAATCCTGATGACCCATAACAAAAACAACATGGTTTTGTTAAGTATAAATTAAATTATCAATAATTACGAACTAAAACTGATTAACTTTTTTCACAATATATAACTCTCACTCTGAACTTTGAACACCAAATTCTTTCAAGGATTAATGAATCATATTTATTCGCACTGTACGTAACTGTAAGATAACCTATGTCCGAAACCTATAAAATGACACACACTTTTAAACACCAAGAGTTGAATTTCATGTAAACATTTTAGTATTTAAGTACCACAAATGTAAGGTGGTGTACTTTATTTAACATCTTGTTTTAAATCTTTTCGTAACCCAAAGAACTCATTGGCAGAATAACTTGTGTAAATAAGAAACGCTAGCCATTGTGGCTTCATACGACTGCTGCCACCGTTGCTCTCAGCTGAGTGAAAATTAATTTGTTGCCGAGGCGAAACTTTATTATAATACTCTCTATTGTACTGGAGTTATCAAATTTTAGCGAATTTTAGACACAAATAAACAAGTACTAATCATTACTAACTGTCCTTTGTTTTTATTGGAATTGTATTATATAGTTTGTGTTCTTTAGCGGAGAATACAATTCTTTGCCAAAAATTTATGTTGGCAACACGTCGAACGACAAGCGAAATTCGAATTCCCGCCAGTCTGCGAGTTAATTCGAATTCATCACCGCACAGGAGACAAACTAATTTGAATCTTTTAATTGTTTTCTCAAAAACAATTTGGCGCCGATCGGTAATTAACTACATCAAATAAGGACAGGTAAGGATATCGGTACTGGTTATTCGTGCGTTCGCGACGGACGTAGTCTACGTGAGATACGTTAAAAAATTGACGACGACTTGGTAAGACGTTGAGAGTACGATATCGTTTATTTGAGAATAAAGAAGAGACGATAGAATAAGAAAGATAAAGGGTAATATTATAATATTTATAATAATTTGTTTATGAAGTCTAAGTTACGTCAACGTAACGCACAACTGAGCAAGAAAAAGTAAAAAATTTCGTTAACGGTAATAAACAGGTTTGTCTAACGGTAATAAAACGTTTCGCTGACAGGTTTTACCCTGAATGCATTCTAAATACGTCTGGGAACGGAATTCACGTTATTACGCACAGAGCTGCTGCAGGCCTCTGCCCGTCGTTACACAAGGCAGCTACGTGAGGCGCGGTCACCTATATAGTGATGTAATTTAGACTCACAGTCAACAAACGTTATTGAAATCAATTAAATTCGATTATTTCACTGTTATTACTTTCGACTTATTTCACCAGACTTTTTTTACTCGCGGATTCATAATATGAAAATAAATGATGTCTAAAATGACGGACAGTCGGCAAATATTCTTAAGGTAGGATAATTTTCTAAAGTAAATTGAATTAGTTTAATTTTATGTAATAATCCTATAGTCTTCATTTTTGTCGTCAAAATGGGACAAGTACTTGAAGAAGTGTCGCAAACAGCTTCTTGATACCTCTTTAAGCCGGCTACACACTAACCATCCCCACTGGACGTCATGACGGACAGCAAGTCAAAAACGACAGTGCGTAGCTTTGACATCCATCCGCACGTCGTGTATTTTTTGAAGGATGTTGTAACATCACAAAATGTTACATAACCAAAATACACACCAGAAGGGTGAAATATGACACTAGAGTTATAAAGTGAATAATTATAATGAATGTAACAAAGAAGAGAAGGGACCAGCAAAGAAGAAAGAAGAGGAGGGATCCCAAGAAGCAGTGATGAATACACTGCATGACACTACAACTTAAATACAATGACTGACTATAACTAATGGACAAACAAAGTTCACAAATAAGCTGTCAAGTGAGCCAGTTCAAGACATTGATGTGTAGAGTCATATAATATAAACAAAATAACCAATGACTTTAACAAGATAATAACAAATAACAGCATTTTGGCTGAAAGTAATAGAACAATGATACAGAAATAATAAAGACTATTACTATACTAGCTGTAGCCACAAAACTATAAAAAATAGCTTTACCAACAAAGATGTAACAATATAGAATAAGGGTAAATATAAACGGAAGCCTTATGTGTAAATGAGCAACTTCCTAATTAAATGAGATGTAATTAGAAATAATAATAAGCAGGGAATAAACCTTGTACTAAAACTGTATCTAGACCCTGCATAAACGAGTTTATGTCAGTAAAATAATAGGGAAACAGGACCCCTAATTAACATTAAACTTACGGAATAGCAAATATAACGAATGAGGTGTGAAATACCACCACTGAATTAATATTATATGCCTTAAAAATGAGTAGGCCATGTAAAAATGTAATTAGAGAATAAGGAATTTTCAGAATAATGTATTGTCATAATTATACTAAGATTTAATATTGTTCAGCTATAAGCAGCTTTTAGTTTTAATAATGTATGTACTTTTATTCATGTAATAACGTTCAAAAGAGAACACAGATATAAATAATCAAATATCAAAGATAGGAAAATAGTCGTATTTTGCACTATTAGCAGACGACACTAAGAAACCATGTTTCAGGACGGTATTTCTATGTATTGTCAGTGAAAACTAGGTTCAAACCGGCATTAAGCCACATCAAAATAAAGATCAGAAACTAAGCTTTAATTTGATGATAATAACTTAAAGAATGGAATTGTAATAATTTAATAATTAGTGTTAGCATCATTTTTTAACAAGATAAGAAAGTGCCAGCGAATACTAACAATAACAATAGTGGAGTACAAAAGACGCGTCGGTAGTGTCTATCAAAAACATTACGTCACTATGACATAATTTTGTACCAATCACAAAAGAGTTTACTTAGCGAAAATTATTCCTAACGGCGATCGAGGGCGGGGTATATAATCAAAAGGACGCTAAGAAATTCGCATTCGCATCATTTTGCACGAGCTAACCAGTTGCGTCTCTGCGTTGTTTTATATTTAAATAATCTACAACAGTACAATTATAGTAAATACCTTAAATTTTATCAAATTAACCATTGGAAAGGCGAGTCATCGTCTCTGAGTGCATCGAAAGTTAATTGTGAATTTATATAAACGGTGCGTGTAATCGGAACGAGCAAATTTCACATAACCTGTAAAGGCTATAACCTAATGTCAGTAAGAAGAAGGTTATTTCTCGTTTCCAAGTGCGATTAAAGTGAAGTGTATTAGCGATCAATATAATCCGATCGTTAAAGTGTTCATTTTTAATCAATGCGATTAAAAATCAAGGTAGTACGGTGACTAAATTTATTGTTTATATACCATTCATTGATTGATACTTGTACTGACGCAAAAACAATCAAACTATTCATAGAGAACACTGTATTCATTTATTTAGAGGGTTTAATAACCCAACGTAAGAAGATACGGTATGTGTTAGAATTATTTATAACTAATATCAATTAGAATATAAGCAGACGAAATTCTCGTTAACCAAATATTTAATTGCAAGTTTTTAAAGAGGCCTAAAATGAATTAGTATATCATAGTAGTATGTATTAAAAGAAATTAATATCGTTCTATTTTGTATTTTAAAGAACTTACCCTTGAGGTACTTAGTCCATTAAGATAAAAATTTTGTTAATAAAAATAAGAGTTTTTTTATTGTGCTTAAACTGAGCTAGACCAGTCAGTAAACGGATAACTTGTGATCCGAATTATATTATTGTTAAATGTATTTTTTCAATTCAATTCTAGAGGTTATAATAAACCAATGATATTATACAGCATTAACTTTTGTTTTTAATTATTTTAAATTAGATAATCAACCCTCAGTATTGCATACACTGAGGTATATTAAAACAGAAATTTTTCAGTATACCATTTGAATTATTTTCAATTCAATAAGCATTTAACAGATTGAAACAGTAAAAAGTAAACATACACAATTATAAAATTAGAAGTTTGTTTTTTATGGGACATTTCTTTAAGAAAACCCATATGACGCCCACATGACATTCAAGGTGTTATAAAATCTTGTTTATAGATATTAGACTGGTCAATAAGGGAACTTGACAGTTTATTCAGTGGCGGTGAACGTCTGAACTTCAAGTACGACAACCAGGTACGTGAAGTGTTAATTATATTAATATGTTTGTCCAGACAACACTTGACTTACACATACACTGACGACACTTTATATAGAAGAGGATTTCGACTTCCAGTTCGACGCTACCGTTACATTCATTAGCGGATCAACAAGTTAATATTTTGTTCATTCTAAACCATATCACTACAACTAAATAATACTTTATCAATTCTAAAAATAATTACTACAACAGAAGAGACTCCATTAAATAATAAATCGATAATTAAATAATTTATAGAGGTAGGATATTAGTTTCCTTACAATGTGCACGACAAAAAATGAGTCCAGCAAGACCATCAGATCAAGCCGCACGACGTGCAGATGGATCGTGTGGAGTGTTGACGGATGTCAAGGAATCGTGCATCTTGCATGTTTGATCATGCGTATACTTGCTGCCGTCATTTTCGAGAAAGTATAGTACACGTTTTTAGAGCACATTCGATTAATAAATGTTTACTGTTTAATTTTACGTTACATTCATTCTTTATTTTATAGTCTATTTTATAAGTAACGATTCAGATAAAATTTCAGTTTAATATTTAGTTTAGTTTATTCTTCGTTTACATAATACATTCAAATATCATTAGCAGTTATTATTTTAAATATTGTTATTATTAATTCGTTTTACAATTCATAATGGACCGTGAAATAACATCAAAATTTATCGAAAAATATAAATTAATAGAATATAAATAGATGTCTGTGGGACATATCCTCGGCAGATTACATGAATAAAAATAAAAGAATGACAGCGTTGCAAGATATGATGGCTGTGCTATGAGAACAATTTTTTACTTTTAATACAGAAAAAAATCAATAAAATGATTTTTACAAAACACAACGAGAACTAAAGAACGTCTGGTACGCTGGACGAGTTGCACGACAGTGTGGTGCGCACATCCATCATTTTTTAGTAATAGTGGTGCTTTATAGGTAGAGACTCTAAAAGCATTTGAGTCTCCGTTATCGAAAGGTGGTACATGTTATTTCTGCACCGTCCCATAAATCCGGATTATGGACATGCCAAAGTTAATAGAGAATTCACCTGTGTTACTTTAGAAAAATTTTGAGAGTTTGATGCAGATTCTTCAACTTAAATTACTTCAAAGATGGATAGCTAAAATATCGTACTCTGTAAACAGTAGGCCTATGAAGTAACTACGCTTCAAACAAGGACAAGAAACGAGTAGAAGAAAGATAACAAAAGTAACTCTTCAACAAGCATTTGTATTAGATACACAATCATTAAATAGCTACAACATAATTAGGTATTGAATTGTCAGAACTGTTTATGAAGTATCTGTGTATAAAAAAGGGTAGTACTTTTAAACATTAAGTGCTGAAGTAAACTCCATCAATTTAAATTCTGCTTGTTTATATGGCATTTGGTGGCCACAAGTTGTAAATTGCAGGCTGTCCGTATAATTCATACGATACAGAGACCTCCAACTTGGGCATAGAACAACTACTGCATCTGATAACATCCCGTGACAGTGCTAAAACATGTACAAGGTCCATGGATATTTCTATTCAAAAATGAGGCCTCTTACCATATTTCGACCATTACGAGATGAAAGTATACCTATTTTATGAAATAATCAAGTGAGATTTTCATTGCTTTTTCAGCAAGACTGATTTTATCGTCGAATAAGACGGGTAACATGCATACGCAAATTAACTGGAAAAACAAAACTTCTAACAAACGATAAGCATGTAAAACTGATACGAAATATTACATACATAAATATTAAACTTGTTTATCTTGCTAGCGTGATTTTCGTCACTGTAAGAACGATTGCTGTGTTATGTCTTCAGCCTTCTCAAATGCAAGATTGAATGACATGCCGTTTTTCCTGTATTCCGTAAATTACGGTCGAATCACTATACAATTGTTTAATTTTACTGCAGAATTATGGTAAGTTATAGTCACCAATTTATAGTGATTTTAAGTCGCGTAAGCTGATTGATTTCGAGGCTACCAACGGCTTGTTTTGTTTCAGTTCAGTAATTACAATATCTCACCACTACTCAACTGAAGTAGCGGGTGAAACATTTTGCATTTCAAGTATCATTGAATGCATAAGTAAAAACCGCGGCAAGAGTAGAAGCAATAACCTGTGGCAACTTTAAACGCATTATGAGTCAACGTTAATAGGATAGCTGGTATATTTGTAAATAATAAGTAGGTAGAAGGAAGCCACGTGCAGGTAGATCACTGAGCGGCCACGTGCAAGCCCACGGTGCACAGTCTATGGGAACATAATACTGAATTTGAATTATGGAAGCATACTAGTTACTGTTTTATAGGTAGCAAACTATTTTCCAGGCACAAACGTACCCAAGCCCAGAATATTCAACGGTAAAGTCTTCAACTGAGCAAGTGTTGACACTTTACCACCAAAACTGCTACAGGTGGTAAATCGTTATGATTATTACCAAATCTATCAAATTACCAAATGTACTATTACCAAATTATCAAAAAATGCAGTTTATTTGATGCAGAAGAGTGACTCAGGCATTACCATTTCAGAAATTTGAACTTTCATCCCGCAAAAAAAATGAAGAGATGCATATGGTACTACAAAATTAATGTAAAAAAAACACAGAAAAGACTAAGGATAAATGACATAAGTAAGTGACAATAACATTTTTTCTAATCTAGATGCCTGTGGACTTCTGAGAAGATGACATTAAGAAGGTTCCATGTGCGTCCAGTGCATTAACCAAAACAAAATACTTTGTCATTAAAGGTTCTTTCAACTAGCTCTTACACCAGTCCTGCTTTAGTCTGCTTTCTACCATACCATACTATTGATCTTTTTAAGTTGCATTTCCTTCACGGTTTTAACAATTATATTCAAACAAATCCCAATTTCTCCATTCGATGAGCAGGCACAAATTTCCTATGTACGAGATGTGTTTTATAACCAAATAATACCTCGTATTTTTGTAACTAATATTCTACATTTAGATTTAAAACCAAAATGTACATCTCGTATTAATATTAATTTAAGAATTTATTTCTTCTCCTTCAAGTTGTTTATAGGCTCTTCTCGACAACTAATTGGCAATGCTTTAGAAATATATCGAAATAATTAGCGCCCGCACACCTCGCAGCATTTGCTTAGTTTCAAACCCCTCACAGTTATGCGTAGAGAGTTAAGAGTAGACCTACGTTTTACAGCCTGTAGTTAATCTTATAGTATCTGATCTGTAGTTTTAAAATTGTCTCTGATCAGTATAACGCAAGCCATTGTTTCACTTTTTCATAACATTTATTGATTATCAAACTACATTTGATAATATTATCTTGTTCGGTTTAAAAAAAAAAAACTGTAGGCCTATCTACCGCATAGGCCTATAAGGTCACCCATAGTACAAAATGTTAAAAACTATCTATTATGTTTTATTCTGTTAGAAATGTATCATGTCTTTCTTTCAGAATACCCGTGTTATGTCTTTTGAGTTCACTTGAAATACCTATATACTTATAAGCTTGTTCCCTTCAATCTTTTTGTTCCTACATAGATTACGTAAGCACACTGATCGTGACTAATAGTAATCGACGTCTACAACGCTTTCTAAATATGCAGCAATTATAAAAGTGGTTTTCCTTTACCTGCTGTCCTTTATTCTCTAGTTGCTTATCACATCTTCACAAATAAATCTATATATGCCATTCTAATCAGCACACATTTGTACGCTTTAGTCAATTATTGCTCTACAATTTGTTGTAAATCAGACTTACAGAATGTCACCGAAAATGAATTTTAATTACAATTTGTATTATCTAGTAAGCAAGCATCTACACATTGAGAAGGACGCATATTCACGAACAAAAACGAATTACAAAATAATGTAATGAAATAAAAAGTTACCACGTTACACAAGTGTATGTTCGGACCGTAATCAACAAAATGGGAAGAGGGTTCGACCGAGCTGGCTACAAAGAATTTGCACTAGCTACCAGTTACCGGATTCCAGTAGATTCGTCCTCAGCATCTCAGAAGTATTAACTTTGTAGTTGGCGTTCTGGAGTGCTTAGACATCCAGTGACATGTCTGTTATCTGATTATGTATTCCTCACTAGTGATAAACCACTTCACCAGAATAATTGGCAAACATCATGAGCATGACTCCGTCAACACTGTTTTGCACGTTGACAGTACTTATTTAAAGGGAAATCAATGTCCCTACGATAATTTGATATAACTATTACCCCGATAACTTATAACATTGACGCCATTTCAATTACCAGTTATTTACTTTCTTTTTATTCACAGTTGTCCATAAAAAACCATCAACAATTTTATTCGTATTATCGTCGCGTTACACAAAAGTAATGCTTGTCATCTTACGTGAGGTGTGTTTATTTAACCAAACATATTCGTTGACAACATCCGACCTCACAAGATTGTGTGTGTGTGTGTGTGTGTGTGTGTGTGTGTGTGTGTGTGTGTGTGTGTGTGTGTGTGTGTGTGTGTGTGTGTGTGTGTGTGTGTGTGTGTGTGTGTGTGTGTGTGTGTGTGTGTGTGTGTGTGTGTGTGTGTGTGTGTGTGTGTGTGTGTGTGTGTGTGTGTGTGTGTGTGTGTGTGTGTGTGTGTGTGTGTGTGTGTGTGTGTGTGTGTGTGTGTGTGTGTGTGAAGGCGGAGTAAGCCAGTCAGAGACAGTTATTACATTTATAACAAAATATTTAAGTTATTTATATAATTGTCTAAACAAGAAATAATTAAGACCTTAAATCTTAATTAGGTTTAATAAGAGTAAATTAATACTTTTATGAATAGTCCCTTCTCTTCAAAAAGTCAACATGACATAAAGAATTGTGCTATCCACAGTATAAATCTATGATAGCACAGTTCTTAAATCTATTATTTCCCCAAACATACCACACATCTGTATTCTAGTATTTAAACATTCAAAAGCGTTTAAAATAAAACAGAAATAGTGTTTTAAGAGATTGTTTAAAAAATAAGAAACACCTGCTATCACATCTTGAGCTATTAGAACCGTGCTTCAGTAACTAATAAATCTGAAGAAGAGTGACAGGAATATATTCTGGTTTATAACGATATCATTACAAATTTATTATGATTATATTGGAAAAGCGTTTTTATTTGCAGGTGATCCAATTAATGAGTATTCGACGTTATAATTACTACCTCTTTAAATTCTTTGTAGGTAATTATTTTTGAACATAAGAAAACGTTATTAAATTCAACTATAGTATTTAAATATAACATAATATAAAAGTAAATTATATTAAAATATTTACTGCGTTCAGTAAAATGTATTTAATATCGACGAGAAAATAAGAAAGAACCGCCAGAAACACACCTGATGCTCTCTCTTTCCTGCCTGAAACATTTAAATGAATGCTTGTGTTGAAGAATAGGTTGCTCCATTTTAGTTCAATTAAGAAAAACAATGGCATTTTTGTTCAACTTTATGTAGTCCATTCAAATTAAATTTATAAAAGAGAATTGTTTTATACTTGAAGGGAGCACTTACGTGAGGAATGCCGGTGACACTCGTTTAATTACTCGGACAGACAGACGGACTCATTGTACTGCACTACATTTGCATAAGTGTTGCCGAATTTTTTGTTTCGTAAAACGTTTTTGTCTTAACTTACCGCAAAAATTATTGTAAATAATACTTCCGTTAACATTCTAAACATCTTTTCATTCAAAGAACGTTACGTTTTGAATAACGTCATTAATATAAACATCGCACTATTACATAACGACAGCCATAATGAAAGACAGTAACAACAAAAATTAAATCATAAAAACGTCAGCCGAAAAACTGTGCAAGTATAAACAGGTGAAAGGCAGTAAATCGTGCTTAGTGGTACACAGGGGTAACTCGGTCGGCCGCTGTGCTTTAATGCATTTCACATGTACTGTGGCAGCGCTAACATTACACTACTCCAGCCAACCATAATTTTATTATTTTAATACAGATACAGTCATTAAACAACGCATAATGTAACAATGGCTTACTCCTCCATTGTTAGTAATTAATTTTGGACCTTTACGAATCGTATGCAATGTTTAACAACTCTGGACGTATAGCCGATCGGAGCATTAACCTAAAAACGGATTGCATAAAACATACATTGGCTAGGTGTTGCTTAGTTCTATCGTAAGAAGACAGTGGCTCGGGGATTCAATAGAAATTTGTATGGCGTTTGAGAGGATTTACTTTATCATTATAATTATCTAAAATTAATTGAATTCTAATATACATTTCTTTTACACTGAGAAAGTAGTGTATAAGTAAAGCTAATTATAAAATAAAAGTTTGAAAATAATTTTGCAATTACTTAATAGTTTTAGTTATTTCTTATAATACACTTATCTTATACAGGCTATGTTTAATTACATTATATTTCTGCAAGAGAGTGACCCCCTTTTGAAACCTATAAAATTGTATCGTGGTTAAAACATTCTTTCTTACACTTTGTTGTGGCGTCCATGCTTGGCAATCTGGACTTTTACACACACCGTCTATTTCCATCTGGAAATAGACACACACCGTTGGATTCTCATCTGGAACTTCTCAATCCATCCTACTGTAACTCTTATTTATTAATTCCATTCTTCACTTTTTGGTTTTTCCCTCCGTTGCCTCTAAGTTGGATATTAGGAAGGTAAGAAGAGATAGGCGTTTTGTGTTCAAAATTTCCACGCGTGTGAAACAGCAGATGTTGGGTCCTATGAGAATTTTCTCTGGCCGTTTTCGCTACTGGAAACTTCCTGCTGTTTTATGTTTTCTTCAGTTAATATTACTTTCCGGAGTTTAGCAGATCAGCTGTACTAGAGCATGTGTCTGGTTTTGAAATTCGGACAGTTCAGTTTCTTTGTTCTGAATGTTCTCACTATCTTACACCCCCCTACCTCCACCACACCGGTTAAGGACGGATCCTCACACTGGATCTGTGAAGCCCTACTTTAGCTATATAGTTCAACAGTAGGCCTACAATAGAAACTCCCTTTCACAAACATAACCACATTTCAACATAATCTCACCGTACTACATTATTCAATATTTCATGCACTCTAGGTTTTTGAATTATGCTTTTTTTGTAGGGTTCAGGCCTACACTATAAGAAAGTATCCCTGTCGTCCGGTGACTAATATCATATTAACTGTAATGGACTGTTATAAACAGTCATATTAGTTAATATATTTATAGTCAACGACAAAAAATTAATAGTATTTATTTTAAGGAAACACATACAAAGTGAGTTTAATCAGATGTTAGCTGTGCAACCACAATTTCTTGAGCTTGTTTGGTGTTCGCCAAATTTTTCATTGCACTAACTGTTTGGCTTAACTTCGGTAATCGATTTCCTTATTCTCAAGGAAAAACTGGAATCTTTTCTTTTTTTATGTACTGAATGAATAAATCAATGACCTCTACGGCAATCAATGGTGGTACAAACTTAGTTTGTGAAACACCACTTACATATTGGTACCAGTGGTGTTTTGGATATAGTTATTGATTTAGTTAGCCGTTGTACACAATCTTCTCACACGGCTGCTTGAAAGTAGAACGATACACGCTCTCTCAACCAAGATATGTCGCTGAATTAATGGTTTTAGTTAACAGCGTATGTTAGTTGAAGTTATCATTTCAGTTGTCTTGTCCAATTAACTAGTTGTAATGCACTTACCAATACTACCTGAATGCCACAAAGTTTCTAGCTGATCAGACTATAACTGTTATAGCTATGTGATCCAAGACTGAGGAGGTCTGAATCCAGGCCACATTTCTCTATGAAAAAATGTGTAACCTTTACGGTACTTTGACTCCCAAAAAAACCTTCAGTTTTCTCATTATTCTCATTAATTTTATTTTTATATCAGATAAATATTTCGAATATCCTTGCAGCTTATGAATATGCAAATTAATTATTTTTTTAAAGAGTAAACACTTAATTCACTTTATTTTTTAACATCCGAACGTACAACGTCTCTTAAGATTCTGATACTGATTAATTTGCCATTATAACACCCATATATCTAATGATCATTAGAATTCATTCTATACTGCTACACGATGACAATGTAGTGTCTTAAATTATTAAATGTAGGTGAGTCGAAATGTAACCTGTGATACCCTTCACTCTTGTGAAACTCTCTCTAAAAGAACTTAGATCCTCAGTTGACGGTAGCTAATTTGAAGTAAATTGCAAATTTCTATTATTTTAAAAATACTTACGGAATAATTATAAATTTACTAGTATAATATTGTATAGTAGTATAATAAACTTATAGTATAGTATATTAGTTGTACAGTAACTTTATATTTTTCACTTATGCATTTACATTAGTAATAATTATTAATCAAAAATCGAATCTACAACTCAGTACATAATTTGTCATAATCAAATGACACAAATTATGTTGTTTGCTGAAACTTGGGAAGCAAAGCAAAAATATTTTGCAATTATTTTTATACTACCACTTTTTGAATTTATTGATTTAAAAAAAATTGTTTAGCTGGAGTGAGATGGTCATTTAATATAGACTGGATTTCGTATTTCTATCTTTCAGGAATTGATATTTCCTTATCGCCATCCTACAAAATAAATCCTCTAGATCTTTAACACCTGGTATGAGAAATTTGTCTACACTGAATTTTGAATTCATTCCAGGTGAGTTGTTGAGCTGATATAATTGTTAAATATAAAACCAGTAATTTAGTAATAAATAGTCTTTAAGCCAAAAATAACTCTTTGAATATTAATTCAGTCGCCTTTAGTCTAGCTATAACAGGATTATGTTGACAAAATTTGTAAACAATTAGACACATGAGATGAAGGTTACTTCACTGAGTGATGGAAAAAAATTCTCTGAATAGAAAGGACATATCTGGATGTGACTTGTGTAATTGGCTTTTGTTGTATGTTGAACTGAGTTCAATTAAAAGTAATCTTGTTCTCATGTTTGAAAATTATATATTGTAATTGAAAGAAATGGAAAGCGTTAGAAATGAATCATCACACCTGTACATAATTTGAGGTCTACTTCCTATTCTGTGAGTGGGCACATTCAATAGCTTTAACTGTTTCCAAACTCTCGCCAATACCCACTGTAATACAAAGTTGTAGCTCCAAGTCGAATACAATTCCAGGCGAGTATTCCGTTTATCTTGAATTTTAAAAGACTTACAAACATAAATATTGTAAGGTATTGTAGGTCATAGTAACCAGAGCCTAGTTTTATTAGTCTTACAGGACTTAACGCGCTACGTAACAAATGTCAGTGCTTTGTAGAATGGCTAAAACGTGTACTGTGTCGACTGCAGACCGTGTAACGCACGTCCATGTCACGTAAATTGTCGACAACTGTGTAACACTGACACTGTTCTGTGTCACTAACAATGCATTACATTTTCATAAGGCTTAAACACTGCGTAAAGCAACAAATTAGAGAATAGTGAAATTGAATTTAATTTGCGAAAAATGTTACTATTTTCAAGGAATTATGATATGTTTAATCGTATTTAAAGATGCATTTTTACGAATTAAAAAATATTTCAAAGGATCCTCAAAACAGCCTTGAGAATCGTAAACTAAAATATATCCAGTGGTATCGTTAATACGTCTGTTTTTATAAATATGTTATAGTTGTGATGTAATTGGACCTACCTATGGCATAAGTGTTCTAGACTTTCGTAAACTATTAGAATAAACCGTTAAACAGTTCGTAAACTGCTGTAAGCAATCATGATGTCTTGTTACATGGCACGGACTTGCTGGAAGTTGTTATTTATCCATAAACTGATACCAGAAGTACTACATAACACAGCGATGACTGAATAATGTTTTGAGGTTGAGTGGGGCAAAGTAAGTCTACCAGTCGGTTCTGTATTATCATTGTAAGTAGAAGGAAACACTTCACAATAATAAATGTTTTAACTGTTGAAATTCTCTTATTTACGTCTTCTGTGGTTTACACGAGAAGAGTCATCTTCGAACGGCCGGAACCTTAGCAATTACAAAGCTTAGTTTTTATATAGACCTATGTCTGTCAACATACAGGCTACAGATCATCAATGAAAACATCCTTTTCCCAGTATCCTGGTGTTGTTCCGGTTACTTTCATTATTACTATAGATTGTAACAAATTTATATTGCAAGGTAACAGGTTTGAAGCTGCTGCACTTGCAGAAATAAATTTTGATTAGGTGAATTAATACATTTATTGGTTACTTTTTCATATAATACATATACATTTTATATTAGATAACTGAGTTTAATGAATAAATACGCGTATACTGTGTTATATTTTACAGTTATCAATTAAATAGAAAATTTTTAATTGCTTTGTACTTTATAAAATAGTTTTTTCTTTCTTAATATATGTAATTTCATTTTCTGGATCTGGGGGCGAAAGGGAGTGATGATGCGTTGTGGATGAACACCTATTCACATAATATAAGAACTTATCAAGAGAGTTCTCGAAGCCTCTCTCACTCCAACTCCAGCACTTAACCTACCAGAGGTGCCCCTGTTAAGCCGAGTAACCCAGTGGAAGGTTGGATAACCGATCCCAGCGGGAAAGTGGGTCGGCGAGCTAATTGGTGCTGGGGACTGAGGATTATTCATTTAAAGCAATGGATAAAACTTCTTTGGAAATTAATACCCCAGGTGGCAGACCAGAAACTCTGGAAAATCCACCCTCTATGGAGGCCGGCCCCATGGATTCTGGGGGGGGGGGCAACTGTTGCTTGAGAATGATCCTTTTAAGAGAAGTTCCAAAGTACTACGATCTCCAGGAACAAGTGGATCACAAAGAAGTTCAAGTGAAAGAAGCTCTTTTAATTTGGAGGAAGAAAATAAGGAACTCAGGAAAACGCTGAGTGAAGTAGAGCTTCTAATCGAAAAATTAAAGAAAGACGTACTTGATCTCAATTCGAAAAATAAAGCACTAAAAACCGCCCATTTATCAAAGGAGGTTGACAAACCCAAAAAGACGATTGAGAAGAAGGTACAACAAGAGAAAGAACACAGAGTTGACAATGTCCAAGAATACTATACAGATGAAGAAGAACTCGCTAAGGAAACAGAATGGATAAGAACCAAGTATATAACCAGGAGAATGAAAAAGAGAAAAGCTGAGGGTTCTCCAAAAATTGAAAAAATTTATGACACATTACCTATTAAAAAAGTAGAACTGAAGAAGGTTAACGTACCAAAAGAAAAGCAATCTCCACCAATTAATATAGTTGGCATTGAAGACTATGCAACAGTAAGGGCACTATTGACACAAACAAAGAAAAAATAACCAAAATTGTCTCCCTCAATAATAATGTGTGGAAAATCAAGACTCAAGACTCAGATGCTTATAGATCTCTAGCTACAAAATTGAATGAAGAAGGACATCAATGGTACACATATGAAGACAAAAAAGACAGGCCAATCAAGGTCATGGCTAGAGGGCTTCACCCTACCTGTAGTAAAGAAGAAATATTAGAAGAGTTACAGCAGAAAGCAAAATTGAAAATAGTTGATGCTGTCAACATTATTAAAAAAGATAGGAAACTGGATAAAGATGGAAAACAATATGCAAGAGAGAGCTCCCTCTATTCATGCTCACGTTTGACAATAAAGAAGATGTGGACAAAATTTATAACATTAAGTCTATCCTACATATGAGTATCAAAATTGAACCCTTAAGAAGAGCTACAAACCTGATACCACAATGTAAAAATTGCCAAGGTTTCAACCTTACAACCAAGTACTGCCACAGAGAACCTAGATGTGTAAAATTTACAGGCAAGCACGCTACAGTTCAGTGTAAAATAAATAAAGATACTCCACCAAAATGTGTAAACTGTGGAGGCCAACATCCAGCAAACAATCGAGGGTGTGAGGTAGCTATGGAATTACAAAATATTAGCAACAGAACCAGTGGATTTCAACAAAGATATAGAAAACAAGTGGATAAAAGTATGGAGCTAACGCACGTGGTACAAAAACCTCAGGAAAGTAAACAAACTGGAAGCAGAACATTCTCTCAAGTGGTCCTCTAGACCAGTTAAGGGGAAGGAAATAGAGGAAAGTAATGTATTAGAAAAAATATTAAGAAGGCTAGAAGCTATAGAAAAGCGTCTAGACTCTAATGATAAGAAATTTGAAGATGTATACATGAACCTTGTAGATATAAATAGTTATTTTAGATAATATGAGTAAAACTCTTTGAATAGCAACTTGGATTGCAAATGGATTGTCACAACACAGTCAAGACCTAGAAATATTTTTGAATTCAGAAAAAATTGATATTTGCTTAATATCTGAAAGTCATTCCACAAAGACATCATATGTTAAGGTACATGGTTATCTCTGCTATTCTGTAGTCCACCCAGCAGATAGAGCAAGAGGAGGATCAGGATCAGCAATATTTGTAAAAGAGAACCTTCAACATTATGAAATTCTCAAAGTAGAGGAAGAATATTTGCAAGTTATAGCCATTAGGATTCAAGCTAACAGGTACAAAGAATACAGTGTTGGTGCAATCTACTGTCCACCAAGATATAAGTTGAAGCGAGAAGTTTATACAACTGTTTGAAACGTTAGGTGGGAACTTCATTATTCGAGGAGATTTTAACGCCAAACACTTGTACTGGGGATCAAGAGTAATTAATCCGAAAGGAAAAGGATTATTTGCAGCAGGAGAAACACTGGGGTGTGACTTTCACTCCGGAGGTAAACCTACATACTGGCCTGCAGACACAAACAAACTACCTGATATTATTGATTTTTTTGTGACAAAAGGGATTTCTGAAAATTATATTCATGTAGAAAATGATGAGAGCCTTTCCTCAGACCACACACCGGTTATAATGACAATTAGTGAATTTATAATTACAAACAAGGCATCAGTCCCAAAATTAACAAAAGGTAAAACTGACTGGAACTTGTTCAGTAGCCTAGTGGAAAAAAACACAAACCTGCATGTACCTATAAAGATCCAGCTAGAAGAGGAGCTTGAGAGATTTATTGAAATTATACAATATGCCGCTTGGGATAGTACTCCTATTAGTTATAAAAAAGGAAATAAAGAAATTAATTATCCAGTTGAATTAAGACAGCTGATTAAGGAAAAAAGGAAGGCACGTAAAAATTAGGAAGAGAATTCGAGCACCAGATAACAAAAAAATTCTTTAATAAATTATGTATTAAAATAAAATCATTCATAAAAGAATTCAAGAATGAATCAATTAATAGGTACTTAGAAAATTTATCTGCCCAAAAAGACACAGATTATTCCCTTTGGAAGGCAACAAAAGGAATCAAAAGACCTAAAATGCAAATTCCCCCAATAAGAAAAGATGACGGATCTTGGGCTAGAAATGCTAAGCAAAAAGCAGACCTCTTCGCGGCATACCTACAGGAAACTTTTCAGCCTCTCCCTAGTCAAACAGCTGAAGAAAATATTTACCCTATACACAAATGTGATGATCTAGAAATAACTCCTGTGACACTTCTGAAATTAAAAAATGAAATTAGAAGTAACATAAATTCAAAAAAAAGCACCAGGTTACGATTTGATTATTGGCCAAATAGTAAAAGCTCTACCTGAAAAAGGACTTAGGAAGTTATTGTACTTAATTAATGCATCCTTAAGGTTGAAGTATGTTCCTTTACAGTGGAAGGTAGCTGAAGTTATTATGATATTAAAACCAGATAAGCCACCAAATGATAGGAAGTCATATAGACCAATTTCTTTGCTTTCAGTAATTTCAAAATTGTTTGAGAAACTACTACTAAAAAGACTTAGGCCTATTATTGAAGATAGAAATCTTATCCCTGATCATCAATTCGGCTTTCGACAAAGGCACTCAACGATAGATCAAGTGCACAGGATTACAAGTATAATAGAAAATGCACTTGAGAATAAAAAAATATGCGCAAGTATCTTTTTGGATGTAGCACAAGCATTTGATAAGGTATGGCATGAAGGTCTGGAGTGGAAATTACAAAGAGACCTACCAAAACAATATTACAAAATACTCAAATCATACATAACTGACAGACATTTTCGAGTGAAATGTGAAGGAGAATATTCTGAACTGAAGAAAATAACAGCTGGAGTTCCGCAGGGTAGTGTTTTGGGACCGGTCTTGTATTTGTTATATATAAGGGACCATCCTACTGTAGAAGATGCAACCATTGCCACCTTTGCAGATGATACTGCGATTCTAGCGACTGGAAATAAAATTGAAGAAGCTGTAGTAAAACTTCAAAGAGACTCTGATGCTGTGAGCAAATGGACCAAAAAATGGCGCATTAGATTAAATGAGATGAAGTCAGTCAATGTAAATTTTACAAATCTAAAGATTGGTCATCGGATACCAGTTATAATTAATTCATTACCAATTCCTTATGCTAATACAGCTAAATATTTAGGAATGACATTAGACGCAAAACTTAAATGGAAGGAGCACGTCAAAAAGAAAAAGCAGGAGTTGAATCTAAAGTTCAGGAAAAGTTGAATCTAAAGTTAAGGAACATGTATTGGCTCTTGGGAAGACAATCCCAACTGTCAATCCATAATAAATTGCTGTTGTATAAGCAAGTGCTAAAGCCTATCTGGACCTATGGGATACAACTCTGGGGCTGTGCAAAGAAATCAAACATAAATATAATTCAAACATTTCAAAACAAGGTGCTTCGGTACACCATGGTATGTAAGAAACGACAACTTACACAGGGATTTAAAAATTGAACTTGTTATTGAGGAAATAAAAAAGCAGGCAGTGAAGCATGGGCAACGCGTCTTGCAGCATGTACACCCTGGGATACGGCAACTGCTGGATATAACTAATGCAGCTAGAAGGCTGAGACGAACTAAACCACTTGATCTGATGGATATTAGTTAAATGGGGAGATCATAGCCAATGGGTTATATCTCGTGATTAGTGTCTTTAATTATGAAATGTAAATTACTAGATTGGTAGTACTCAGTTGTAATAAAAAAAAAACTCTCTGGATTTGCTGGGTAAAGCTGCATCAGTCTGGGCTATTCGCGGGCCTGCTCCTATAGCCCAGGAAAAATAGTAAAAAAATTTGACTTTAAGGAAAATATTAGATAAAAGCTAGTTTTTTGTACATGTGGTCGTTGAACCATAAGTTATACGAAACAAATGAGTCTACCACTTAAGTTTGTCCGGGGGTGATTTTACAGGGGTTGAAAGGGGTGAAAAAACGATTTTTCGCATATAACTTACAAACGAAGTATTTTATCAAAAGATGTTACAAATAAAAGTTGTAGCTCATAAAACTCCCTATACTTTTCTTGGTGTCACATTCCTGTACGTCGAAGATTGTTGGGATAGACCACATTTAAACTTGGAGTATACTGTATTTTGTGCGTATCGGTGTATCGCATGTGAATTGTGAATTATCTTTTTTTTTTAACCCAGAACCTCTTGGTCTAGAAGCCAGCGTCCTAACCACTAGACCAAACCGGTCGGTCAATATTTAACTTAAAATATTGTCTCAGGCCAATTTTACCCAAATTGAAATATTAAAAAATTTGTGTTTTTTTTTTTGCTGATGCAAATGAAGAATTTCGTCAAAAACAGTATCAAATAAAATAGTGTTTCACATTTTTAGTAACTTCTATACAATGAAGTACTGAATGGAACCAGAAAAAATTACTTAAGTATTGTAAAAGTAAAGTAAAAACATTTTTATTTTTTTAGTAGAAAGGTGCTACTAATTCCCTTCCCTAGCAGTGAAGGTCACGAAGGCCTCTACGACTAGGACTGACCTATTACATAAACGCGTTTCCTCCTCCACGCATTCCGTAGCAACCGATATGGTTGCTACCATAGAACGGACAGCAAATCGAGAATTTAAAGTCCAAGGTGGCGTTGTTCACTGAGGATTCACAGGTAAAATATTAAATTCATATATCACTACCAATATATAAATATACCAATATATAAATATATCACTACAAATATTGTAGCATAACAGAATTATCACCTTAAAATTTAACTTAATACAACGTTAATAAAGAAGAAAATATCAATAGTGAGTGAGAATAATAAATGGTTAAAAAAAAAAAAAATTAATGAAGCTGATCATTATAGTCGATAAAATGTTAAAATTAAACTGAATAACAAAGAAAACTCTTGGTCCATATATAAATAACCAACCATAAAAAACCCCAGTACAACAGCAGTATACCCAGTAGATTGAGGAGCAGTAAATGAAAAGACAAAAGTAAAAAGTAAACAAATAATCAATAAGGGGAAATTTATTCAATTAAGAAGCAGAAAACCCCAAGACACAAAACCAATAACCAATTAATAAGGAGCTGTAAATGTGAAAATAAATGAAACCGAATAATCGAGTATGATTCATTGAATTAATAATATAAGGACATGAAACCACAAGATAAGGAAATACTTATATAATAAGAAGGAAGAGACAAAATATGTCAAGGTTCCTAAAAGGAATATAGAAACAAGAAAGGCTATTCACTAAAATATTATGAAGAATGAATATACCAATTGAAACTAAATTAAAACCAATGATAAATGTCATACCAACCAAATAACTCAAGTTACAGGATACAATGCAATTAAAATAAATTGTAGACTAAATGTAAGCCTAATTTAAGAACAGAGTAAAAACAAACCAAAAGACTACCAATAGTGTAGAAACCAACCAAAAACTACCATAGTGTAAAAACAAAAGACTACCATTAGTGTAAGGAAATATAAGGTGAAATACCATAATAAAAACAATAAAAGTTAGAGACTACAGTGAGTGTAGAGAATAACAAGTGACACAATATAATAAAGAATAGTGTAGGAAATAGAAATCATTTAAAAAGACTACCATTAGTGTAGAGAGATACCATATCAAAAAACCTAAGAATAAAAGACAGTCTAATGACTGAGAATAGTATTAATAATAAAAGTGTTTTAAAGATTAGGTAAAATAAAAATTTAATAGCTATAAGATGTTTTTATTTTATTTTTTTTTAATCAAGTTATGTATAGTAAATACGAAAGACTACTAGTGTAGTCTACTAGACTACTAGTAAGACTACTACTAGAAAGACTACTAGTAAATAATACTAGTAACTACTAGTACTAGTACTAGTAGTTACTAGTAATAACTGACAGTATTATTAGTAATAAGATGTTTTAGTATAATTAACTTTGTTACAAAAGGAAACATCAAAACAAAGGACAGTTAATGACTGAAGGTATTGTTAATAATAAGATGTTTCCATTATAGTTAAATGATATATAAAAAATAATAGGCATAAGATATTTTTGTTATGATTAAGTGATATAAAAATTAGTAGATATAAGATGTTCTGTTGTATTTAAATAATGTTCAATAATTCCAAAGTTTGTTAAGGCAGAGAAGGCAAGTAGGTAATATAAATATTGTATTATTAAACTGTAAACCATATAAAGAATAATAGGGCAAAATAACTAACAAACCCCAATAGAAAAACAAAACAGCATTTTAGACCAAAATCATCTACTACTTAGAGCCAAACCCAAATGAATAAATTCAATAGAACTCTATATAATTAATAGAAACTAGTCCATGTAAAACAAAGATATGAAAATGTAATCAGTACAGAAACAAATATTAGCAAAAGTAATGACAAAAGAATAAAATTAACTTTATTAGGAAATATGTAATACTAGGCCTAAGGGGTACTCAACTCAGATAAAAAGTAAATTAATCAATATTGGAGTATTATAACAACAAATTATTAACAACAAGCAATAATCATGGAGTGAGTAAAATTATTTAAAGGAAATATTAACATAAAATCACTTGTAAACCATTTAATTACTAATATTGTAAAAAATACAAGGCCTATAATAAATATCAAAAATTGTAAATTTTAGGCTTATCTGAACTTAAAACAGACCCAGTTATATATCGAATTATGTAAAATTAGCATAAGAATATTGCTAGACAGTTAAATTTTCCTAAATTTAATAAATAATTAAGTTACAGCAATAAATAGGAAAACTTGTCATGTATTTTTATGAGTTGAAATCAAATCCAAGACATGTAAATTTGTAAAAACAATGGTAAGAGGAATAAGACATTTTATAAATTACCACCGAAACGACGACTTTAAGTCATCAGTCTATTGTTACTCGTGAATGTGTACAGTTCAAATTTTACGGACGGAAGATCTGAAAAATATAAATTAGTGGAAAAACATTGAGTACAACCTCGAAAAATGTTACAGAGGTTACCAAATGGAAAATAACACCACTACATCATAACTAACACCAAAACTGAACCAGAACAACAGCAATAATAATATCTATTACGAGCACGAGAAATTAACCGCCATTTTGAGAAAAATTCAACAAATATTATCTGGACACGAAGTCAACAGATTTGAACACAGAACACTGCACTAATAAACTATCACAGAACAACATCGCCGAGGAGAGAGAAACACTTCACACAATTTTCCAGAGGTACTACAACATCGCAGAGGAAGGAATCCGCATTTATATTTGAGGGAGAAGAACATAGCGTCAGCGTTGAGTGGCAGAAAACTGAGGTGAACGGCAGCCAGTTTCATTTTTACTGGCGACCAGCACGGGCACAGCCTCCACGAGCCAGTGACGTCATTCTACGAATTGGTTCGAAGTTTTACTTAATAATTGACAATTTTCAGAATCCTGTTATTTTTTAGCGAATAATAATTTAGATTAAAGTATTTGTAAGTATTGTATCTTGTTCCTTGCCCTCTCTGACCATTTCGACAGTTAAAAGAACTCGAAATAATTAATTTTGTAACGTTATATTTTGTCATTTTATCACAATCGACCTGAGTGAATCTCAACCAATGCCATTGTCGATGCTCGTAAGATTGGCGCACAAATTCAAATTTGAAAAAATAAACATCAGAATTACTCAAACACTTGTGTGTATCATTATTTGTATTATAAATAGTAGCTTTTTCTTTCTTCTAACATAAATTAGAAATATTAGAAAAATATATTAAGAAGAAGAAGAAGAGGAGCTAAGTTAGAAAAGAGAATACTTGATCCGACTACATAACAAGATTATCTCTAGTGAACAAATATTTTAAACACACAATAACTAATTTTCTCACTTGAAAGTAATTAAAAATTTATAATTAATTAATTGTTTAATTAATTACTTAATCAAATAGACAAAAAAAGATTTTCTATAAAACATTAATACAAATTTTTTTATTAAACTTTTAAACACAACAAAATTTTTCTTATCAACATAATACATTAATTACCATTTATATGTTATATTACAAATTGGCGCTCACAACAATGGGGCATCATCATCTTCTATTTGCACGTTTTATTACAATATATTTTCGGATATTTGTCAAAAACTTGAAAATTTTTGCAGCACTACATTTTTCACATCTGAACAACATGTTGAGTTAAGAGAAACTCGAATTGCAAGAAATGATTCACGTGTCAGTAAATTGTATGATTGGCTTATTAATCACAATCCGTTTTCAAAAACGCAAATCATTACGTCACTTGGCACTGGAATTATTAGAAATGACGTTAATAATTGTCATAAATCAAAGGAAATTGGTGAAAACGATATGAAAAAATTGTCTGAGAAATTGTATAAGGACATTCTCATAAAATTTGAAAACAGAGTAGGCCTACGTCCTCTGAGTGCCGTTAATTCCTCTGTAACGGTATGTGATTAAGTGTAATACTATAGAGCCTTTAGTTCTCTAATAGCTGAATGCTGAACCGAACCGAACCGAACCGAATGCAACTGAATGCTGCTGTGCAGAGAACCGAGTGATGATATATCAGAGTATTTTAAATTTGAAATTGCACCGTAGAAATGCCTCTTTTTACGAATGCTGGAATGAAAAAAACCACCAAGTCCGCTTTATATGATGAGTTTAAAAATATCGATGAAAATTTACTGAACAAGACAGATATCTACATAATAGATGGAGGGTATTTGTTGCACAAAGTGAAATGGAATTTTTTTAAATGCAGTAATTATAAAGAAGTATGCAATATGTTTCGCGTACTTTTAAGTCTGCAATAATCGTCTTCGATGGATATCATAATCCTGACAGTACAAAAAAATCTGAACTGCAACGTCGATAAGCGAACATCAGTCCACAGTCCACAGTAACGGAAGTAGCCCCCCTGCCTGCGGCCAAGGAAAGTTTTAAGCTAATAGTGAAAATAAAAAACAACTCGTTGAAATGTTGAAAAAAAAATCGAAGAACAAAAGTTTGAAGTATAACAGTCATCTGACGACGCAGATACACTGATTGTGCAAACTGCCATTTAGAAATCTCAGAACTTTCAAGTGATAATTGTTGGCCAAGATACTGATTTGCTTGTACTTGTGATAGCTTTAAGTCCAGCAGACAAAGATACATTTTTCTTGAAACCAAATATCGGCAAAATTAAAGCAAAATTATTTTCCTCACCAAATTTGCAAATACAATTCACAAATGTCAAAAGTTTCATACTTCTAACACATGCTTTTAGTGGCTGTGACATGACTAGTTCAGTTCATGGGAAAGGTAAAAAACAATTACTGAAGCTATTGGAGAATAACAGCTATTTGGACAATGCTGTAGCAGTGTTTAATAGTGTGAATTCAAATAAAAGTGAAGTAGAAAAGCTGGTTAAAAATTATTTCTAATTCTGTATGGTTCGAAAGATGAAAGTCAAAGACTAGACGAGTACAGATTTCAGATGTTTCAGAAATCTCTCAAAAAGGCATCTGCCAAGTTAGAGCTGTTACCTCAACTTCAGCAGCTGCAGCTCAGAATTCCCTTAGAGTTTACTACCAAGTTCAGAAATGGCTAGGCAACCATAAAAGTCCAGAGAAATGGGGATGGGAAAGAAAAATAATTTTTTGGAGCTCATTAAGACTACATTAGAACCAGCTCCTGAATCAATTTTGAATTTAATTTCCTGTGGCTGCACGACTGTTCTACTTTTCGTTGTCGCTGCCTAAAATCGGGATTGCAATGCACAGTTGTGTGTAAAAATTGCCAAGGATCAACGTGTCAGAATTGTGAAACGCTATGTTATAATGTTGATATTACTGATAGTGAAGAGATTAATATTGATGATGAAAATGAAAGTGAATTTCTTATTGATGATCTTGAAGAAGCCAATATCAATGAAAACAGTGATATTGAAGACTTTTTGTTACTTAAATTTATATTATAAAAAGACTTTTACAAAAGGAAAATCTTACCATATTTTTAAAAATTAATGTATAATTTTCTTGTAACATTTTTTATTGTATTATTTTAAAATAATTTCCATTAAATTCGATTTAAATTTTTCATCTGATATTTCTGAACAAATTATTTATTCAGTTGTAAAAATTTTACTTTATCTTAAGTGTTTGTTTTCGTAAATGTTTTCTGTTGATTCTACCTTCCTTTTGTGTAATTCACAAATTTGATTTCATAAACTGATTGCTTTCTGATTTTGACATTTTATGATATGTGTTTAATTATGTAATTAATTTTTAAATGACTATTGTGTACAGTTAAAAATTAATTTTTTTGTATTTGTACATCATTTTAATTTTAGCCATTAAGTTCAGTAAAAATGTTCAGATTTTAAATTCAGTAATTATTGCATTTGCTTTTTTTATTTATACAATGTTTTATTTATAATTTTTTTTCATTTTGCGATCCTTTTACTATATTATTCTTACCGTTGTTATTATCATTACAATTTTGTAAATATCGAAAGATACTTTTTCAAAATATTTCACCTGGAATAATAAAATATGTGAACTTATCAAAAATGTGTTTTTTTTCACTTTTTCGTAAATATTCATCTTTTAAAAAAAAAAACAAAAAACAAAAACAAACGATCATTCACATGCAATACACTCAAAATACAAAAACATACAGTATACTCTAAGTTTTAAATGTAGCCTGTTCCAACAATCTTTGACGTACAGGTATGAGACACACACCAAATTATAGGGACTTTTGTGAGCTACAACTTTTATTTGAAACATTTCTTGATAAAATACTTCGTTTTTAAGTTACATGCGACAAATCGTTTTTTCACCCCTTTCAACCCCTGTAAAACCACCCCTAGACACTTTTAAGTGGTAGACTCATTGGTTTTGTATAATGTATGGTTCAAGGACCATATGTACAAAAAATTAGCTTTTATCTAATTTTTTCCTTAAAGCTTCCTATTTTTACTGGGCTACTACGCTTTCACAACGGTCGTTGTCCTACAGAGCTGGGATCTCGATATCAGGGTTTCGTAGTGAGCGTTGTGTACGCCCTGGTCGACAGCCATCGGTATTTGACTTCAGTCGCTCCCTCCACGATACACTCCGGCTTCCCAAGGACTGTCTGGAAGTCGAATTTGCCACAGCAAACTTCAGAGTGAATTTGAGAGCTTCCCTCAACTCAACACTAACCAGTGCTTTTATGGGCCTACACACATGACGTCATTTTTACATGCTGATAAATTCTAGATTGTTCAAGCAAATCGACCACGTGCTGATGGTCATAAATATCCGGTTTCTAGACCTTTCTAAACCACGTGTTTTCAGCTGCATGTGATTGAATAACTAATTACTTTGTCAGTTGCATAAATGCTATTAAAATTTATTTAACACTAAAATAATTAGTTATTAATAATTACTTGAATTTTCACACTAACATAAATGACTTATAGTGCGTCTGTTAGTTGGCTTACTGTTATCTTCACACAATTCGTTACGCGCACAACACTTATTCACTTTCACACTACAGTGCACTGCTGTTTTTATTGTTCATAATCGTCTGAAACAACTATGTTGCCGTGCAGTACTTCCTAATAACATTTTCACATTCACACCCCTTTGCACAGGACACCAACTAAGGCTTATTGTAAATGTGACCCATCGTATATTCACACATAGTTGGAATGTTTGTCTCATTGCAATACACACACACACACACACACACACACACTGTGTGTGTGTGTTTGAGTATGTGTAAAACAAAAGGATAAATTATTTCTGAGTTTCTAAAAGTGAAATGCTTTTACGGTTACCATCTTTCCTCCTGTTTACACATATGACAAACAACGTTTCAAATTTACGTATAACAGAAACACCTTAAGAGCGTGTTACGTGTCGTAATAAATTTCTAGAAAATACTCATATTATTTCTCTTTTATTTGCTTGATCTAAAGTCGTAAATTATTTGTTATCATCTGCTGTCATATATTCGACTTTACAAGAGCTTATGAAAATTTGTGGCTTTCATTGAGTAGATGCGTTAATAAATCATCAGCACGTAGTGTTACCGTTACGAGTTACGAGTGTCCAGCCAGTTGTTTGTTCCTTCAGCGGGCCGGCCGTATACATTACCCAAACTGTAGTCACTGTTCCCATACGTGCCGTTCGCCGCTATGAATTTTTCCAGCCACATTTATATTCATAGAAGGCAACAGCGTTCACGAGGCGGTAACTCGGGTCACGATTACTGCCTGAAACACGTTATTATTTTACAGGGATAGTCTTGTTTGTTTTAGCTTAGCATGACGTCCAGTGTGAGTTAGGTGCCGCTAACTGAGCGTTGCCAGTTGCCAGCTGGGCTGAGATATGGAACAGCGCCTTCTCCTTCTCCCTGCGTCACGCAACAACAGGTGTTATGAATTCTGTATTAACTAGATAAATGTGCTAAGGAAAGTTTTGTTTTTAAACGTAAGCAAAATATATATCGGACGTTTACACTCGATGATGTTTCGTGCACTGACCAAGTATCTCAACACACATTAAGTAGGTCTATACCTAAGTATAAGCTAATGAACGTGTAAATAAACAAGCAGTGTAACCATAATTGTTATGTTGAATCAAAATATTTGTGCGATCTTCCTATTTACTGTGATTTACTATATTATGTAGAATATTGCCATTAAATTCTTCTACTTCTGATTTTATATATTAGGCTTATTATTATTATTACTTATAGCAAGTATATTTTTTTGTTTTCCTAGCATATTTACAGCATTATAGCAAACTATTCAAGAATGCTATCCGAATGTCTCCGTCATCCATAATTGTCAATTAATTAAACATGTTTATCCTGTTTGCTGAAAGATGCTGCTGCCCGATTCACCGTAGATTGTGGAAGAACTACTAAATTCATTTAAAGATGTGGAGTTTATATGGCCTTCAAAACTTCAATTTCCTACCTAACAATCTTGATATCGACCGAGACGATTGCGGCGTTTCTGTTGGCCCATCTTGGCAAAAAAATGTATACCAGAAAGAGTGGATTGCTGATTACTGTTGTAGGACACGGAAGAAAGTCAACAACTCTCACGATTTAAGTAAGATGAAAAGTGTCACTAACGTTCGTAAACACCGGCCACACTTTTCTTTCACAATTAAGGCGAGTGTCGCAAAAACTCCATCCTCAGTGGAGAAGGAAGTTACACGTTTCAAGACAAAATGAAAAGCTCTATTACGAATACGTGATCAATTTTCCCTCGAATCCCAAAACATATACCTTTTGCTTTCCAATAATAATTGTAGTCTTAAATCAAACAGATGGGAAAATTAATGCAGTCACTACTTAATAGGCCTACATGTTTAAAAAGTTACAATTTTAGTACATCTGTTTTTTAACTGAAATAAGCTTATATTTTCCATTACAGAAAACTTTAAGTTTTTGACGACGTTCGGTGTTGTAAACTTATTATTATTATTATTTTCGTCATACTCGTTATTGTTGTCATTACGAGTAAAAATAGGCTGCATATCGTTACATACTTTTATTATTATTTTTAATGGTTTTTAAAGCACAAGTGTGTCATACTCTGTTCCTTTCGTTACCGTTCAGTCAGATGTATGTCCTCGTGACTGTTCTCCTATTCTCTTAAGCGTTTATAGATTTTAAGTCATCGTTGCATGCCCTTCAATTCTCACCTTCATGGCTTTACTGCCATACAGTCCATCCACGTTGCACTCCAGTTCCGAGATTATCAGCCTGCCAACATGGAAGACCAGGAACTCTTGGTTTGAACTGGTTGTCTCTAAGAGAGATATTTTAACCCCAACTAATCACTTTCTGCTTTAAACTTTCAACCTCATCCCACGTGTTGCCTTGCCAGCGAGTGTACGCCTGCCACCTATGTAGGGCCTATACCATCAATTCGAGCCAAGATCCAAAATATCTTCTGCGAAGACCGTGTCTATTCTTCGACACACTCCGTCGGAAAGATTGGTTACAACAACTTTAGAATGGGTTACTCTGCGTGAAAAGATCCACCTCGTTCATATGAGAGTCGGGAGATGGGGACTGAACTGGCTTAGAAACTTATAATCAGCGAAGTGAAGACTTAGTATAGTCTTGAATGTTAATGTATTTTATTTCTAACCTTCCTTTGTGTGTAAAGCCGTCAGTTGTAACGCTCACAGTGAATGATGTGAGATGGCCAATAATGTAGACATGAACGATTCTGGCAGTTATTTAAAACAACGGAGTAATCTAAAATTGAAATGCAAGTAAACGATGTTCTATAAATAAATTGTTGATATTCTAAACATTCATCAATATCCTTTGAGATATATATTCACGCATTTATCCACTCATCATCCCAGTACCGCTTAATCTTTACTATAATTCTTTTTCTTTTCTCGCTATTGTTCTCTTTCCAAACTTAAATTCTGATCCTATGTCTTCACTGTATATTCTATAACACCGTTTAACTCTTCTTAAAATCAATTTTTTCACCTTTTGGATGTAATTCATTTTTTTTAACCAAAGTTCCTATGATAGTTTCAATGCAAAAGACATTTGCCTTTCACTTCCTTCGTCTTATTATACTAGTTATGTTACATAAGACGAAGAGGCAAACAATGAAACAACAATTATAAGGACCTAGAAATACGAATAATAAAAGGTACTATGAATGTACAACAATTACGTACATACTCTGAACGCACAAGCGAATTATGATGAATATGTAACAGTGCATGGCGAGGCTGAGGTAAGCACAAAAAGTAAATTTAATTTACTTGTTCATCATCATCATCATAGGTTCATCTGCTGTATAGCAGGTTTTCTTTATGAACTCCTCCACTGTTCTCTGTCTTCTGCCTCCTTTTCGTGGTAATGTAGTTTTCTACCTTGATGTTGTCCATCAACTGTCGTCTCTTTCTTCCTCTTTTTCTTTTTCCTCTAACCATGCCTTCTAGACTGTCTTTTTTAATAGAATTTTTTCTTAAACAGTGTCCTATCCAGTTCTTCTTTCTTTTCCTTATTGTTTTTAATATTTCTCTTTTCTCTCCCACTCTTCTTAATACTTCCTCATTCCGTACTCTGTCTTCCCATTTAACTCCTTCCATTCTTCTCCACATCCACATTTCAAAAGCTTCAATCCTTTTTTCATCCTCCTTCCTTAAAGTCCACGTTTCCACTCCATACAATGCCACACTCCATATATAACACTTTGCTAACCTTTTCCTTAGTCCTTTGTTTAATGGCCCGTTTAACAAATTTTTCTTTTTATTGAATGCTTCTTTTGCTATTGCAATCCTAGTAGTGCTAGTTCTAAAACAAGTCAGTTCTAAAAAAAAACGAAATTATTTGCGTTTGGAATCTGATAAAAAGTTTAGAATCAGGTAAGAGGTTTAGATCGTGTACAAATTGTGTTTACGGAACCACATATGTCAGGGTTGTGGACGAAAAGCTACTGTACAGATCGTAAGAACACAATGTGTACTTAATAAACAAAACATTATGAAACCGACTGTATCAAAACGTATGAGTTACTATGGTAACGGCGCTGCAAAGAGCAGAATGATTTCGAGAACAGTAGAATAAACAAAGTTAAACAGTTTAAATGCCTAGGGGAAATTATAACATCAACAGCAACAGAAAAAGAAAGTATGAAAAGTAGAGTACAAAAGATGGAAATCGCTTGCCATCTGACAGCAAACCTTTACAACAAAAAATCCATAAGCAGAAACACAAAATTAAGAGATTACAAAACAGTAATATGTCCTGAAGTTTTATACAAATATCAATTCTTGGGAGACTTTTTCGCAAAAAAATATTTAAAATAGGAAAAGAATATTAAGACAAATTTATGGCTTAACACAAATAAAATGTCTTAAATTTAGTATAATTAAGTATAATTAAAATATAATCTTAAATTTGATCACTAAGATCAAGTGAAAAATTTACAAAGCTTTCTCTAAGTTCTCCATAGAAATGCTGAAGAGACGATCAAACGTTTATGGACATTTATCAAGAATGGACAATAAAAATTAATGAAACAGATATGTATCTAAATATTTAATACATATAGAAACAAAATATGGATGGCACAAAGAAGTACAGAAAAAAAGCACAGAAGTACAAAAAGATGTACAAAGAAGTACAGATCCTAAATATAGGCCTACAACGAAACAATTAAAAGCAGGAATAAATACAGAAAAATAATACAGGAATTCGAGCTGGGAGAAAAAATCAAAAGACAGGGAGGGGAGGCAAAGTAAAACCACGGAAGAAGAGAGAAAGCACAGAAGTGAAAGACTGAAGGCCAACTGGAAAAAGAGAAAAGAACGTAATATGCAACGTGTCCCCCAAAGCTTAATCGGAAAAACACTAGTTTGTTATTCAACTGACGGTTTCTTTGTTGACAGGAGTAATAATACACAGACTAGGAAACTATTTTTAAATTTTAATAATACGGCTTTTGAACGAACCTTGTCTCAAGTGAACGAACAATTTTATTTATAATTTTTTGTTAAACTAGTGATAGAGACGATTAAATAATCTCTGTCAACGTAGTTCAAGAAAAAATGAAATATTTTAAACAGTTTATTTAATACGGAAATATAATTTTGTTTGAAAGACAATTAATTTTATGAGCCACAAAAATTTAACTAAGTAATATATGCACAACTTCACGTGATACGGGCAACGTTTGTAAGGATGAAATCAAGACATTTTTCAATGAGAAGTAATCATGTGACTCATTACCACCACCGGAAACATCGTACTTCAACTAGGTTTAGTTGGTCAGTTGAAAATAGTTAATAGCTAACCATTAAAGTAACCAAAATTGATTGTTTTAATTTAAAATAATTCTGGATTCATCTGAAACCCCCCCTTTTATTTTATAAGATTTTTTTGTAAATTTTTTTTTTGAATTTTTATTTTATTTTATTTTTATTAAGTTTTTTTTTTTTGTAAAGGGGAGAGACATAATATTAGAACTAGGTGGAGAACCTAGAGGAAGCAAAAGTGTGCAAAGGCCTAAGTTACAATTACAGACATGTCCCCCCAGGTGAATGACAGGACTTGCAAAAGAAAAAGTCTATTAACAAAAAAGCGTGTACTTTATTAAGCATGCAACTCTTACATGACATGACAAGTTATAGATTCAACAATGAGTAAAATTAACTGCAGGATTATTAATATTCTTTATGGCATAAGATGTGAGTGAATTTAAGTTTAACATAAATTGCCTAGATCCTGCCACGTTATGTTCAAGTTAATTGTTGCAAGAATATTATTCACAAGTTAAATAGAAAATTACTAACCCTTGAGTGTTGTATAGAAAAGAATTTAAATAGGCTAGCCTTTTAGTAACTTAGTAAGCACATTTATGATATCATAATTTATAACATATTCCCCAATAAAAAAAATGAAGATTACACACAAGCACATACACAACGTAAATGACACACATCCCTCATTTCCGTGCAAAACCCCTCGTAATAACCCTTGTCAACAAGAATAAATAAATACACAAATATATATATAATTAACAAGGCAATTAGATAAATCTCAGTTACGGATCATTAATATGTCAAAGTAATTAGCACCGGAAAATGTAAGTGCCCCCAACCAAACCAGAGACTCAAAATAATTATCAACCACGACTTTAATCATAATAAGCAATATGAGTATGTGATCACGAAAATAGTTTCAACACTTAAAGACATCAGACAGCCCCCCTGTGACAGGAAATCTGTCATGACCGCATGACATGAAAGCAGAAAATAACTAACTCTCGAATAGCTTTAATTCGATAAAAGGTAGAACTTAGAGCAGAGCCTGCGGACATGTGTGTGTGTGTGTGTGTAATTTTCTTACACATTATAAGAAGATATAATAGATTTCATTGGACTTAATTATGTAAGGTTCACACATGTAGTCACAGAACTGAACATGAGAGTTTGTGCAAAATTTTAGCAGTAAAAAAAACTTCGTGAGTGTGCTTCTGGGAGCTTCCGTGAATTCACAGTGTAATTGAGATAGTATTAAATAAATAGAATGGTCCCACCTGGATCGTCCGGTGCACTTAAGCAAACCTTGGCTGATCAGTAGTGTCTCGGCTGCACTAAGAATTCCTGGGGCAGAGTAGCGTCATAAGTGTGTCTGAAAGCGTGGATCTCGACTGACGCCATATCATGGCTCAAGGGTCGTCTCTGCCAGGAGGGTGGACAGTTGGTCGTCAACACCCGACACCCATCTCGCCCTTGTTCGAGCACCTGGAGCAGAACTTTATTCAGCCACTCATATAGAAGAGCAACGAAGTCTTGAACCGATAAGTGCCGTCAGCCGAGAGCAGATGACCAGGTTGAGGGTTCAAATAGAAATGAGAAAGATTCGATGTGAATGTCTAACCACGAAACCTCGCCGATGCAGGAATACACAATTACAGCTGAGCGCGCCAACTGGATATCATCGCTACACAACAAACAGTCTGCATTGCCCACGACGACGAGATGCAGCGGCCGCGCGTGACGTCAAAGCCCGCTCGTTTTAAAAACACATCGCCTACATGCCGAACCCAGTACGGCACACCCTCACCCCAAAAGGGCAACAAGGTTGACCCAAATCAAACCAGTACCCAAGCTCGACGGCTGTGGGAATCCTGGAAAATCCCAGATTCTAAATCGACTTGGTGGGTTCAGTTACTCAGGAAAACGAAAGAGGCAGAAGGAAGGGGTGTAAGTCTGTCAATGTGTGTCTGAAAGAGAAGCTGTAAATGTGCGTCCTGCATGCTCGCCGAGCCCTGGTCCGCATGCAGATATAAGGAACAGAACAGAACAGGAGGAAGAGAAGAATCGCCGGTACCGGCTTTGAGAACTGACCACCAAGGCCTCCTAAATCTAACAACTGAGATCCAGGAACCCAAATAGCATCCCCCCCTACGGGACAAAACTGTCACCACTCACTTATGCCTTATGGCAAAACTTTAGCTTTGAGATATGAGTGGTTACTCTCTCAACATCCCCTCCGGGATCACCCAATTTCACTGTAACGGGCGACACAAACCGAAGAATGCGGTATGGTCCCGACCAACGATAACATAGTTTAGCGGCCCTTCTGTCTATGGCTGAGCTAATCGGATGGCTCTGGCAGTAGACCAAGTCGCCAACCTTAAACGGGTTTGGAATTCGCCCCTGATTATAGCGACTACGGACGCGTTCGTGCGCACGAAGAAAATTCCTCCGGACCTCCCTCCATCTGTCCACAGTCTTGACCTCCGGATCGCTAGGTAGAAGATCGTCAATGTGCCACAAATTGTCCAATGGCAGACTCGGCGAGAAACCAAACATGACCTCAAAGGGTACGGCTTTGTGACTCTCATGTAGGGCCGTGTTAAATGCCAATTGCAACCACTTTAAATTTTGATCCCAACAATCTTGTTGTTCAGCATGGTAGGCGATAAGAGCTGAACGGAGATTCCGGTTAAATCTCTCCGCGTGGGACGGTTGAGAGTAGTATGGGGAAGTGGTCACATGTTTGATGCCGTTAGCGAAACACATTCGCCGGAAATCGTTCGAAATGAACTGTGGTCCATTGTCAGAGACAATGGTGGACGGAAAACCGAAATGCTGAAAAACATGGGTCTGTAGCACAAAGATGGTTGAGCGAGTGTTTGTCTGTCGTAAGAGCAGCAGCCAGACAAACTTGGAAAAAGCATCCACACAAACAAGTAGGTATGCGTTACCTGACTTGCTACGAGGGAAAGGTCCCACGTAGTCGATGAATAACTTCTCCATCGGTTTGCTCGCCACATAGGATGACAATAAACCCAATTTGGTGTTTTGAGCAGGCTTACTCAAGCCACAGAGATGACATGCTTTTACACGAGCCGCGATGTCCCTATCCATGCCCTTCCAGATAAAATGTCTCCTAATACTGGAAATGGTCTTCGAAATTCCCTTATGGCCACCTACTGGGGAATCATGATAGTAGCTGAAGACCATGGGCACGAGCTTGCTAGGCAGCACAATCTTCGGGGCACGTCCTTTTCGTTCTCGGCAGCACAGGACGCCCTTGGACAAGAAATATGGGGCCTGTACGTTACCCTCTTTTAGGTGTTGGATGATCGGACCCAACTCTTCATCATTTAACTGATGGGGTAACACATCAGTAAAAGCTAAAGGAAAATCAAGCAGAACGGAACAGGGTTGCTCAGAATGGGCTTCACTGGGTTGGGTGAACATACGTGACAAGGCGTCTGCAACAACATTTTGTGTTCCCCTAATGTGTTGCACCTTGAATTTAAAGGATGAGATCTTGACCACCCAACGTCCTATTTTACCCAGTTGCCGGGGATGAGCGAGAAGCCAAGAGAGAGCCTGATTATCGGTCTCGAGCAGGAACTCAGCGTGTTCCAGGAAACGCCTGAACTTATCTAGAGCGTACACGACAGCAAGACACTCTAGTTCATATACTGACGACTTCCTCTCTTGTTGGGTCAAGGTCCTGGATATAAACGCCACCGGCTGCCTAGCACCATCAACTTCCTGGGACAGAACCGCCCCGAGCGCAACAGAACTCGCGTCCGTTTGCAAAATGAACGTTTTAGAAAAGTCAGGCATCCGCAACACAGGGGGGGGAGACGATCGCCTCCTTGAGGGTATCAAAGGCCCGCTGTTGCCTCTCTCCCCATACAAATTTGGTACCCTTTTTTCTTAGTTCGTTTAAGGGGACGGCAATCTCCGCGGCATTAGGGATGAACCTACGATAAAAATTAATCATGCCAACAAATCTGGCAATACCCTTCGCATCCCTAGGGGGAGGAAAATCTCGGATGCCTTGCGTCCTCTCCGGGTCGACCGTCACACCCCCATATGAGACGAGATGCCCCAAAAACGAAATACTCTGTTGTGCAAATTTTACCTTCTCTGGATTGACAGTGAGGCCAGCACTCCTCAACCGACACATCACCTCTCTCAGGTGACACAGATGCTCCTCGAACGTTTTGCTGTAGACTAAAAGGTCGTCCAGATAATTGAAGATAAACTTAAATTTCACATCATGGAATACAGTGTCAAGAAGTCGCGTGAGGTTTTGGGCCCCCACAGCCAGACCCATGGGTACTCTAGTATACTGGTAAAGATTCCATGGCACGCAGAATGCCGTATAAGGACGGCTTTCCTTAGACAGAGGTATCTGATGATATGCGGCATTGAGGTCAAAGATGGTGAAGTATCTGGCCCCACTAAAGCAATCAAAAGCAGAATGTAAACAGGAAGAGGAACAGAATCTACCTCAATGTTAGCATTTAATTTGGAATAGTCAATGACCATACGCTGTTTACCCCCAGGCTTGGGCACCAGAAATGCTGGACTGGCATAGCTAGAATTAGAAGGCTCAATGACCCCTTGTTTAAGCAATTCCTGAACCTTCTCTCTTAGAACATCCATCTTCAAAGGAGCGAACTTATATGGGTGTGAACGTACAGCAGCGGCGTCCGTTAACCGGATCTTATACTCCAAAAGATGTGTGAGCCCCAAGTTGGGAGTTAATACAGTAGAGAATTGCTCACACAAATGATCTAAGGCAAGCTTCTGGGACGGAGTGAGATGGTCTCTTCCTGAATCGGGACACACAACCTACTGGATACCTCCCTTAGCTCCCTGGTACCCAAGGAAAGGAATGACAACTTCCCGATTAAACTTAAAATAACAGTGGTGCCCTTGAATGTCTAAAACGAGACCACTCTTGGAGATGAAATCGGCACCCACAATACAGTCGACTCCCAGAGCCGGAGAAACCAAAAATCGCCACACCCATGAAAAACACTCGATCTTAATCTTTAAGGAAACCACCCGGGAGATGGGCAGAATTTCCCGCGATGCAGTCCAGCATACCACCGAAGACCGATCCGACCCTATTAGTAAGCCCTGTTTTTCAAGGTCCGCACATACTCTTGATAAAATTATGGATCGGGCTGATCCAGAGTCAACTGAGGCTCTGAGCTGACCCTTTTTCAACTCGACCAACAGGAAGGGGCATACCGAACTGTAGTTGGAGACAGTTTGCAGGACCTTGGAGCCAGACGATCCGGGACCTACTACCCGCCTGGGGTTAAGTGAAACAGGAACAGAGTGACCTAACGGGGAAGACCGCTTCCGACCTATCTTCCCCGGGTGCTTACGTTTTTTGAATTGTTTATCTTTCGGGAAGTCCCCGGACGCTGTCTAAAGTCGGAACAATAACGCGCAACGTGACCGGGTTTATGACACCTGGAACAAAATAACTCTCGCGCCTCACAGCTCTGAACAGGCGCAGACCGAGAACCCCAAAACCCGGGTTGCCCAACACGTCGCTCTACAACCTGGCGATCTGAACTCCTCCTAGCCTCGTGGCCTCTAATGTCGTCATTACCTTGTATAGTCTTTGACACGGCACATAGCCGGTCCAAATCGATAAAACTTTGGGGACATACAGCAAATACCAAGCGTGACCGTTCTTGAGGCGTCACGCCCTCCAGAATAGTTTGAATAATGTCAGATTCCCACAACCCCAGCCTCAGGATCCTGGCCACGTCTTTGACACTAGAAATGAAATGAGCGAGGGCCTCCCCACTTGCTTGGACTCTATAAAAATGTTTATGTCGTAGCTGCTCGCGCAGCCTTCCCGGTATAAAAGCGTCCAGGACTTCCCGATGAAAATGGTCAATGCCACCACCATCCCGAAGGGTGCTCGTCAGCCGCTCAGCCATAGATCCCCGGCAGTACGGGTAAATGAGCTCAAGCAAGGTCCGCTCCGACAGCCCCGGGAAATCTGCCAACTGAAAAAGAATACGCAAGAATTTCAAAAGAGCCTCAAGATCCAAACCATCCACAACCGGGAGGCGCTGAATGACTTCCGACAGTGGGTTAGGGAGCTTGTGATAGCTCGCTGCAGCCATCCCCGAAAGGGCAGGAACATGCGCAGGGGGCTCCAACTTGGCCGCAGTCTCAAAAGAAGAAGAAGAAGATCCGGAATTCGCATCCACGGGACGACGCTGGCCGAGAGAAAACTCTCGCAATGCCATCGCCACTTGCTCCCTAAGAGGGATAACATTTTTTTCTAATTCCGAGGTGGTAGCCTGTGACTCAGCGTTCTGTAATCGGCACAAAACATGTTGTAACCGTTGGCGCACCCTCTGTCTGGCCGTAGAGGCGGGTGCCGCCGACTGCAGGCCTTCGGCCAAATCTCGCAGTTCAGAAAATCTGTAAGTTAAACAACGAAGTTAAGCAAATTGATAGAACATTATTTTGGCATGCTCAAGTGTCAAATTCAGAAGTAAGCGGCCGACGCTAAAGAATGTTTGAGTTGTCATCACCACAAAGCTATTTATAGCAGAATCCAGGAAGATGCCGATCTCAGAGTAACTCATTGGGATAACGCCGAAGAGGAGGCCAAGTGTAAGAAAGTTCCTGGACCTTGAAGACCAAACAAAAGTAGGAGGCGGAGAAAGTTGAGGGACAGCGATGAATGTAGAGAGCGCTGTTTCAACAATGACAAGAAAAAATACTTTGTATTAAATAACTGTGAACAGTATTAAATTCTGGACAGTAAAATACAGAACAAATGTCTGTGTTGTATATATAACACACGTTAAACTTCGTTTAATCGAATAGTGAGAGATAGATTAAACAATTGTGTATATATATTGTATACTTGTTTTTAATTATGCATACTCTTAGACATAACGAAAATTGTAATAATAAAAACCTAAAGAAAATCTTTTATCACTTTTTGAAATAAAATATGTAGATTTCAAGACTTTTCAAACATTTTACACTTTTTTAGAAAGTAATTTTAAGAATAAAGAAATAAATTTTAATTTTCTACCTGGGGCCAAAGATATAGCGGGCGACAACTTGAAGCAACTACACGCACGTGCGCGCGCGTTTTTTTATGTTTTCTCTGGTAAAGTATGTGAAATCTTGATTTCGGGCCGTTGCCCGGGCGATGTTGTTCTGCTCCATATAAGGGCAGTGGAATGACATATACGTATTTATATAATCTACGATCATCATTTGTAAGACAGACAATTTTTTTATATTGTTATCTTGATATAAGTCTATCAATTACATTGGAAGAATAACACAGAGACTTTTGTTGTTGGTCACGTATAGTATTATATGTGCCTTAGATACGGCTGTAAACTAATCATTTTCGTTATGTTGTAAACTTTACATTATTATGTTTATCGCCTAATGTTGCAATATGAGCAGAATAAACTAGCACAGGAGTAATAACCGATAAACGTTTTCGTGAATAAGAAGTTGTTTAACTTTTCAACTTTATCTCCTACGTGTGCTGTTGACATTATCACAGTTAAATACAAGTCTAAATTTACTTTTACTGTAAAGATGTTTTGAAAGAAGCATCACAGCAATGAAAGTGAAGATTGATGTGCAGGACGTCTTTAGAAAGGAAGAGAACAGAAGAAGCTTAGTAGAGTACGGCGTTGGGAGTGGGGTGTGAGTGATGGGTACATTTAGCACCCTGCGCTACAAGATTTATTCCCACCTGAGAGGCTGTGATCGAATAAAAAGAAAACATTTAAAGTATAAAAAACTTTCCCTCGCGTACACAAGATGAATAATAGATAGAATGAAGAGACACAACCGCGACTGGGGAGAACGAGACAGTGTCACTATAACTCATTTCCCGTCGCCCAGAACAATATTTCCGCTTTCCATATATTCAATCTCCCATTTTAATATAAGACTGGGAAGGGGTTGTCAAATCTGCTCCGCGGGTAGATTGTACAGCTCTTGCGAACCAAGTGGGGTGTAAATTCAATTTGATGCTCTAACAATATCTTTTCTTAATTACTCAGAATTTTGGAGTTTTGAATCGCAACAAAAACTGTCGTCTTTATATTTCGACGACGAAATAAAATAACAAATGAAATAAAGTAATATTTGCAACACGATTATAAAAAAAAAAAACATTAATTTAAAAAGCACATGCTTTAAACAGATTTAACAGCAACAGCGTAGAAATGTGGTCGAATATATTTAATATTCTCGTACGCGGAAATGTTGTTTCACCCCAGAAAGCCTGACGATTGCCGTCACGTACTCACACGCGTACACGTGTGTGTGTGTGAGAGAGAGAGAGGGAGAGAGAGAGTTTTACATTAAAATAATAAATAATACACTAAACTTCATTTATTTTTCTTGCTCATTAATGACAGGAACAAAACATATTCAAGTGTCATAAGTTAAGCGTTTCTCTATACGGAATTCCTCAAAGACAAAGTGGGAGGGGCTAGTCAAATACCATAACATTCTGCCGCTGTTTCTAACAGAAAATACTTTATTTGGACAAAATAACTCATTAAAGTGATTTTTTCCAAATAGCAAAATATCCCAATGGTTTGACTAACTCAGCCGAAAGTCTGTTAACACCAAATCAGAATGTGCGTGAAGCTTACGGTATAATATTTTCTGCTGGAATATAAACTGGGCACCCAGCACTATGCAATTACCATACCAACTTACCATGTACACTTCATAGTTAGCGGCTGGTAAAATCAATTAATACAGAAGATGATAACTTAGGTTACCGATTTAAAACTTATAAAGAACAGTTTACTATAGATCGTTTACAAAACCTGTCAGATATACTCTCTCTCAGAATTTGGCAGAGCTTCTGGAACTAGTTATGTACTGAAGCATTATGTAAGTATTTTTTTTTTAACCAACGAATGATGTTACAAAAAAATGAGGCCTAAATAATAGGCCTAATAAGGACAGTTATTATTATTTTGTAAATTAAATTTCTTTGTAATTGTAAAAAGGGAATTCAGATAATACAAAATTACAAACTCATAAACAATTGCATAAGCATACAATAATTAAATAATAATTTTAATTATTGTACACGATACACGATACACCAGAGAATGCGGAGGTTTTCAGAAAAAAATATGAGGATTTTCAGACCTACATTCATCATTCCATACTTCATCTGAATAAAAAAAAAAACAATCCAAACACGCATTCCATCAGGAAAGAAATTTGAATCTCCCATAGTACTGAAGTCTATGAAAGTCAGGTTCTTCAAGTGTTAGCATGACTTGAATTCGATATGACAGTAACTTGAATACTTTTGTACCCTAGTGAACAAGACAGGGAGAAAATCCATCTGAGACACGTTCCTGAGTGGCTGTTTTCAAGAACATACATAGAACTGACGAATTTTTATGCAAAAAAAACGTTACCTAAAACTGATGCACGGCAATTTGTTTACTATCAACCACAGAATCTATTTCACGAAAGTTACACATTAGACGAGAAATAGTATATTTCTTCCGTCCTGGTCAGTCAGGAAAATTAGTCCATAAAGTGGTTCTGGCATTCAGAATACGATTGGGTTATGAGATAATATTCCACTATAAATATACACTAGTCTTGCAAACACGATATGTTTGTTATGAGACCAGAAACTACTGACACAGACAAAGGGATGACGTATCACGTGATCCAAATCTGACGACCTATAACTGAACAGTCTCAGGATAATAGATAATAGACCTACTTATAACACTAAAAACCCTGGACGAAGAAAGTACAAGTGTAGTACAAGTATTAGTTTGGGGTTGCGTGATTATGAGCGCTCTGTATAATTTTTTATATACAGTAACTATATTTAACCATACGTCCAGTCTACGTAACTTCAGTGGAAGTTTAAGATTCATCAGCACTTCAATAGTGGTGGAACAATTAAACGCTATATCCTTGGTACCGCGACCGCAATGAAAGACATGCAGTTATAACAGAAGGTACCGTTAGTTTCATGATATTATTTTTCTAATGCTTTCAAACAGCAGGAGAATAATAAATCTCATGATCCTTGCTGGTCTATTAAGTACTTCATTGCGATAGCGTAATGGCGGATATTTTTAAGGTTAAAAACGTTTATCCCGCTTTTCACCTTAGAGTAGACAAGGAAGGTTTGTATAATTATATGAGATAACAGAAGAGAGGCTAATGTCGATACATTTTTTACGTTTTGTTCGCATTTAGGTCTACTGAACGAACTGAAAATTTAATTCTACAAAAGTTCAAGAACGGTACTAAATTTCCTAACGTTTATGCCGTTCAAGTTTATTCTTCAAAATTTAACAAATTTCTTTCAACAGCATAAGTGTAAAGTGTTAAAAAAATAAAATATATAAATTGATAATTTATTAAACTAGAAAACCTAACTCGTTATAAGTCAGTCATAAAAAGAAAATGGCAGTTTATATAGACATAAAAATAAAATATATCAGACAATGTATATTGAAATTTTACATTGATTTAATATGTATCCAAATGTAGTTATATGCAGATGTTCTTTTTGGCTTTGCTGTTTCCGTGTAAATTTTAAATAATAATATTAAAATTTTAAGTTAGCCCAAACTTGCAGTCTCTGACATAATAGCAAATCTCTGAAACGCAAACTTCCAAAATTCGCTTCCATATGTTAATTCAGATAATATTAATTCGAGGAACTTTAAGCCTGATAAATCTCATTGGCTTAGTTCAGTTAAGGCTTATTATTTTTAGCTTATTTTGTCTAAAATATCTCTCAAAATGATGCCTCATATTTGTAGACAAAATTAAAATTTCAGTTAGTTTTTGCATTAAAAAAGTGTGTGTGTGTGTGTGTGTGTGTGTGTGTGTGTGTGTGTGTGTGTGTGTGTGTGTGTGTGTGTGTGTGTGTGTGTGTGTGTGTGTGTGTGTGTGTGTGTGTGTGTGTGTGTGTGTGTGTGTGTGTGTGTGTGTGTGTGTGTGTGTGTGTGTGTGTGTGTGTGTGTAACAGCGTCTCTGCCTTCCTACTGCTCCGACACTCCCCTAGCCAAAGGGAAACAACAACTTCAACAAAAAATTAGTTAAATCCGAATCCCACAATTTTTGCTAAAAACTCATCAGCCACAAGCGTAAGTACCTCCAACCCCATTGAAGTACGAAACATATTATGTAATTTTTTCTTTATGTTCTTCCTCACTCTTTCCCTTCTTACTGCAGAGCCAACAACGATCGTCACGCACTACGTCAGCCGCAGTGAGTCTATAAACACACACACACACTCACATTGGATTACTGTACATAATTTACTAGGACACCCTACATAAGTTACTCTCTTTGTCAGTAAAGACTACTACATTTAATAAAAGGATACACTGTAATGAATTTCTAGAAATAAAGGACACAACACCATATAACTCAGGTAAACCATACTTAGTGATTTGTATCCATAATCTCGATGTTTGTTGTAAATAAAATTTATTACTATACGAAATTTTTGGCTATAGGTCTATTACTTTTCTATGTCTCTCTTGTCGCTTTCAAACAGCTGTCTGGTTAAACACAAATATGTTAACTTAAAGTTTATAATATTTAATTGTTAAAAAGTCAACTGAGACAAACCATATGCTTAAGTTTGGGAAAATATCAGTTCAAAGCATCGTCTATTGAAATACTCGCTCTATTGTATGAAATGGTTCACTGACATCAGTGTTCCTCTTATTGTTGTCAGATTGTTTCATTCTTATTGGATTATAACATAATTTATGAAAATACTATTATGACGCGATTATTATTTCTGAAGAGAAACCTACATCGTCTATAATAATAAAAGGAAGTGTTTGTGTGTGTGTGTGTGTGTGCGATGCCCAGCCAAATCTACGGCACGCAGAGATTTGAAATTTTCAACACAGGTGGACGGAAGGGGGTCCGAATGCACCTAGAAGCCGGATTTTTAATTTTCGCGTTCGTTCGCGAGTTATGAGCAAAAAACTGGCGGAAAACGTGATTTTTAGCGCGTGCACAGCTGATCATGTATGTTGGCCTGAATGGGAAGTTCCAATTTTTTCATTGTAACTTTTCAAAATTAATTATGATGTCGAAATTTAGAATTTTAATTATTAGTTTAATTTATTTCGAAATTATTTCCACGGCCGCCATAGTTACAAAAAAAAATTAAGATAATTGCTTAAATAATTTAATTTTTATTTGAAAGCGTAATGATTGGTTAGTATATTAAACTCAAATATGCTTTTGATTTTATTAATTAATTGATTTTTCAAGTAAACATTTAAAATAATTAATTATGATGTCGAAATTTAGAATATTAATTATTAGTTTAATTCATTTCAAATTATTTCCACGGGCGCCTTTATATGTTTTTTTTTTTCAGATTTTCTGGCTGATTATTCAACACCGATGTGTTGCGGTTTCTAAATTGAACGTAACATAACATTTTGATTTTTACTGTGATAAAAATATGCCGCAGCCTCCTCGGAAAAAAAAATGTGTAGGAACTCGACAAGAAGAAAACAGAGAAAGACAACAAAGAAGAAGATAAGCGGAACCACCCCAGAAAGAGAATCAAGACAACAACAGAGCAGAGAAAGAGAGCACAGAAGAAGAGAAGCGGAATCCACACCAGAAAGAGAATCAAGACAACAACAGAGCAGAGAAAGAGAGCAAAGAAGAAGAGAAGCTGAAACAATCCCAGAAAGAGAATCAAGAATACAGCAAGTTAGAACTGCAACAACTAGGCCTACTACAAGAATGTGCATTTGGAGAACTTTAGAGAATGCAACTTTTGATTATGACCCATCAGCGGATTATGCCTCCGATCCTTTGTGTCTCATAGGATCAATGTCTATAACATGCCAACACTGTGAAGCAAAGAAGTGTAAAAGTGAAGCCCCGCCCCAGGTATGTGCTGCAGCGGAGGAAAGGTTCAACTGATGTCGTTAATGGATCCTCCCGAGCCCCTAAGTGCTTTTCTGTTTGGCGATTCCATAGAGACTAAACATTTCCTGCAAAATATCAGACGTTACAACTCATGCTTCCAGATGACCTCTTTGGGCACCACCAAAAAAATTAGAGAGCCAGGATTCATGCCGACGTTCAAGGTTCAGGGCCAAGTATATCATCGCATCGGGAGTCTACAGAGTCTACCGAATGAAGATCCTAAATTTCTGCAAGTATATTTTGTTGGCGACGGAACACAACAAGCGCAGCAGCGTTGCAGGAATGTGCCACAAACAAGACAAAGCATAGTACTTCAGTTGCAGGACATGCTGAATCGTGAAAACTCCTACGTCCATAGCTTCAAATCGGCCATGGAAAAGATCAGTTCTGAATTCAAGCTGGTTATCTTAGCAGACAAAACTCCACAAGGCGAACATGAGAGGCGATTCAATGCGCCGACGACAGCGGAAGTGGCTGTAATAATGGCCGGAGAACAACATGCAGCAAGAGACATAGTTTTAGAAGAAAGAAGTGGCACCACCAAACGAATTCCGATACACACCGATCGTATGATGCGCTGCAGTATCCATTAATTTTTTGGCAGGGGGAAGATGGATATCATTTTCAACTGCGACAAAGAAACCCAGCTATAGGAATGCTGCAAACCAAGAAGAATTCTGCTATGGAGTTCTATGCTTACAGAATGATGATGCACTGTTCAAGTTTCAACATTATACTGCGAAGTAGAGGCCTGTTTCAACAGTTATCGTTGACATGTATGCCAAGATTGAATCTGAAAGGTTGAGGTACATTCGACTTAACCAGAGGACACTGAGAGTGGAGCAGTATGCGTATTTGAGGGATGCCGTCATCAACGATGGAAATATTGCCGACATGGGCCAGTTGATTATATTTCCTTCTAGCTTTACCGGTGGTCCCAGGTACATGCATGAGCGTTCTCAGGATGCCGTGACCTACGTGCGAAACTACGGTAGACCTGACCTCTTCAACACCTTCACGTGCAATCCGAATTGGACAGAGATACAGCATGAACTTTTCAACGGACAAAACCCCCAGGATCGTCATGATTTGTCGGCAAGAGTCTTTCATCGGAAGCGCATGATACTCATGGGTCTCATCACAAAGGCAAAGATTTTTGGTGAAGTTCGGTGTCATATGTATACCATAGAGTGGCAGAAGCGCGGACTACCTCATGCACACATTCTGGTTTGGCTCAGAGACACCTTACACGTGCACAGAGTTGATGACTTCATCAGCGCGGAAATACCTGATCCAGAAGAAGACCCAGAACTTTTCAGTACTGTAACGAAGCAGATGGTGCACGGTCCCTGCGGATGCAGGAATCTCCGCTCTCCATGCATGAAGGATGGACTCTGCACGAAACGATACCCTCGACGTTTTCTGAAAGAGACTCAGACGGGGCAGGACGGATATCCACTGTATCGTCGTAGAAGCCCACAAGACGGAGGATTCACCGCAAACGTCAATGTTCAAGGATCGGAAGTGTCTGCGGACAATACGTGGATTCTTCCGTATTGCCCCCTGTTATTAAAAGTTTTCAACGCGCATATCAACGTAGAATACTGTAATTCTGTTAAATCGATCAAATATGTTTGCAAATATATGAATAAGGGATCCGACATGGCCGTGTTTGATGTGACAAATGGAGGCAATGAGCTTAATGAAATTCATCAGTATGAAATGGGAAGATACATAAGTACCAACGAAGCGGTGTGGAGAATACTAGGCTTTCCTATCCACGAGCGGCAATCTACAGTTATTCATCTAAGTGTCCACCTAGAGAACGGCCAGAGAGTCTACTTCACAACAGAAAATGCAGCTGAACAGGCCCAAGCACCTCAAGAAACGACACTCACGTCTTACTTCAGACTTTGTATCCAAGATGACTTTGCGCGCACACTACTGTACAACCAAGTCCCAAAGTACTACACATGGAACAGCAGAGACAAGACTTGGAACCGACGTAGACAAGGTGAAATTGTACCAGAAGAAGAAGGGATTAAGTCCAGCGATGCCCTCGGCCGGGTGTACACCGTCCACCCAAACAGCTCTGAATCTTTTCACCTGCGACTGCTACTGCACGAAGTAAGAGGTCCAACATCATTCGACGATTTGAGAACAGTTGATGGAAGGGTCTGCGAAACTTTCAAAGAGGCTTGTCAGCTTAGAGGACTTCTGGAAAACGACGATCACTGGAACAAAGCGTTGAAAGAAGCAGCTGCGTCTCGATCTCCTAAGATTATGCGGAACCTATTTGCTGTTATGCTGCAGACATGGTCCATGTCAAGTCCGGAGCAGTTATGGATGAACCATAGTGAGAGCCTGTCTGAAGACATGCTGCATCAAGCACGAGTTGAACAGCAGAATATGGATCTCGACTACAATGAGGACATATTCAACAAAGTTCTAATCTACATTGAGGATAGGATTATATCATTGAGAGGATCGGGCCTGAAAAGCTTTGGACTTCCGCAAACGATTAGGAACAGAGATTCCACCCTCCCGAGTGAAGTAGATACAGAAAGAAATTACGACACAGATTTGCTCACAGCATACATAGAGGAGAATGAGCCGAAAATGGTCCAAGATCAGAAGGAAGCATTTGACAAGTTTACTAGAGCAGTTTTTGATAGGCGGGGTGGCATATTCTTCTTATATGCTCCAGGTGGTACCGGGAAGACTTTTCTTATTAATCTTCTTTTGGCAAAAGTGCGACAGAGAAATGAGATTTCCCTTGCTGTTGCTTCGTCCGGCATTGCTTCAACACTCTTGACAGGAGGGAGGACAGCACACTCAGCCTTCAAGTTACCCTTAAATCTGACAACCGCGCCTCCTACATGCAACATTTTAAGAAACTCAGGAAAGGCCAAGGTTCTACAGGATTGCAGACTGATTGTCTGGGACGAGTGTACCGTGTCCCACAAAGCCGTATTCGAGGCACTGGATGTCACCTTGAAAGACCTCAGACGCAACAACGATAAAATGGGAGGCGTCACTATGGTGTTGGCTGGCGACTTTCGGCAGACGCTTCCGGTTATTCCCCGCGGAACCAGGGCGGATGAAATGCAAGCCTGCATCAAGTCTTCATACATTTGGAATTGCATTGAAAGACTTGGACTGTCAACAAATATGCGAGTTCATCTGAACGGTGATCCCTCTGCACAGCTGTTTGCCGATAATGTACTTCAACTAGGAAATGGTGCTGTGATCTCGGATGTTCACGATGGACATGTGGCGATGGAAAGCATAGGAAGAATTGTTACAACCCAACAACAGCTGAAAGAGGCGGTGTTTCCAAATGTGGCACAGCATTTCACGGATCACGCATGGCTGTGCCAAAGAGCGATTCTTGCCCCAAGAAATGAAGCTGTCAACGTCATCAATAAGCAACTTTTACAAGAATTACCCGGTGTTCTACAAATTTACAAATCTATCGACACGACATGTAATACAAATGAGGCTGTTAACTACACGACAGAGTTTTTGAACAACTTGGAGCCACCTGGAGTACCCTCGCACATCTTGGAGCTAAAGATTGGGGCACCGATTATGCTTCTCAGGAATCTGAATCCTCCTTCCCCCTGCAATGGAACACGACTCTCAATCAAGAAACTGATGCCGAATATTATTGAAGCCACCATCATGACAGGACATGCCGCGGGTAAGTAGTATTCATTCCTCGGATCCCAATCATCCCTTCAGATGTACCGTTTCAATTTAGACGTTTGCAGTTCCCCGTTCGTTTGAGTTTCGCTATGAGCATCAACAAGGCACAAGGACAATCACTTAAAGTTGTAGGACTCGATCTTCGGACATCGTGCTTCTCCCATGGTCAACTGTACGTGGGTTGTTCAAGAGTTGGAAATGGAGACAATCTATACATCTTAGCTCCAAATGGAAGGACACTTAATATAGTTTATCTGGAAGCTCTATAATGAAAAAGTAGTTTGTTTTTGTATAATATCGGGTTTCTATATTTTTTTACTATTATTTGTACCACCACCAACCCGGTATGTTAAACATTGAAAGTAACAATATAATTAAAAATAAAATGATGTAATCCATGCAATTTATGTAAATACGATGTAAGTGTTAATAAATATAATGTTTTAATTATTTTGCTGTAAAATAAATTATTTAAAAAACATCTAGCGGTTGAATTAATAAACGCAGGCGAAGCCGCGGGTACCTACTAGTTTTTAAATAAATAAAATAACGTATTTTATACAACACAACGTTTGCCTTATATGACACCTGAAACAAATGATTTCTGAAGCTCAACTTCCTGCAAATCAACACTCCAAAATATATTGACTTACACATATTGTTGCTTCTAGTTGGAGCATGGGTTTACAGCCAAGCTCTTCTTCAATAATATAAACTTTCTCTTTCTGCGCTCGTTTGGAGCTTATTTCTCCTGCGAATTAATATAAAAATATCTATTGATGTCTATCAAAATATCTGTCTCGTGGATTCAGACCAGCAACAACCCATTGCAACAAACGCAAACGTGCAACATTCTATGTACAGTGCACTCCCATGTAAACGTTGCGTCAAACAGTACTGTCCGAGGATGATCGTTGTGACAACTTCTCTCTTTTTATTGTGGACAACTTCATTGTTGTCCCCTTCGTTTCAGAGAAGTTGAAACCGCTTTTATTTCCCAATTCCCCTAGATCTTAAAAGTACATGCCTAATCCTGAAATAATCTTGGGCAACCTCAAGATTCCAAACTCTTGTAGGTAGGTTAAAGACTCGTTGCCACAAAACATTATTAAACGCACCTACTATATCTTGAGGGAGACCCAGAACTAGTCTCTCAGTAGATCTGGCTTCTACCAAAAAACTATTGCTCCAACGCCCTCAGTTCCTTCCCTTACTCTAAAGTCATACTGGCGTTCATTTTTTCCTTCCCGTTTCCTGTAGACCTTGCCCATCACTACTAGTAGTCACATTCATTTCTATCATTAATCATATTCCATGTTTTATGAAGGTTTTCTGCTGTAATGTCTTCGCATCCTAGCGCTTCCCTTTTCCACTAATACTCAATTTCTCTTCCATAATCTCTTTCGAATTTCTATTATTGAACGTCAGTATTGTATTACTGTATCCATAGTAATCATGTCTTTATCATCATAGGCCCCACGTTCAGAGAGCAACAAAGAATCTAACAATTGTTTTGCCAGCATACCAATTGTTACACTTCTCCTTCAAAATTCATATATCGTATTACTAGCTCCTTTCAACTCGGATCCCTGATTACTTTAAGAGGCACGTCCGAAGCACTATTCTTTTCCTTCCTTACTCCAACGAATTACACATTTCTGGTATCTCTATGTTTGTTGCTCCTTATTCCTCTCCTCTCCCCTTCTCTGTCCCATCGTAAATTTTTCTCCTGAGCCTCCTGCTCCTGTTCCTTTCTATCTCTAACAGCTCATTGGTCCACGAGGTCACTGCCCTTAATTTGTTGCTCGTTTTGGAAATAAATTTTCGTTGGTGGCAGTGGTGGCTGGTACGTATTTATATAATTTTATGGAACTATTCGTAGCTTGTGTACTTTCAACTATTTTTACTTTTCACACTAACAGTTGGAGACTTTTACACTTGACCCCGGCATTTTCATTGTGTTTATCTTTCATTAAACTGTCTATTTTACAATAAGTACGCTCACCTCATTATTGTCAAGTATCTCATCAGTAGCCACTTCCAGTAAACATTCTGCGTTTTGACTACTGTAGCTATAGACATAAACGATGTTTATTGATAGATTTATAGGCATGTATACGTACCTCTCCCTGTCCTCTCTCTCTCTCTCTCTCTCTCTCTCTCTCTCTCTCTCTCTCTCTCTCTCTCTCTCTCTCTCTCATTAATTGGATCTAACAGAATCTAAATACAACAGGTTCTTAAGTTAGGCCTACATTTTATATGACGTATAGACCTAATATGTACATTTCTATAACTCAATTCTGTTTCAATCCTTAGTGTTCCGATGTTGTTTATGTTAAATTGTGATATAACTGACAAAGCCAGTGCTGTGGAATTTTTTCAAAATAAACATATTCTCCATCACGATAGGCTGTGCGATTTCGGTCACCTAACGATGTTGTCTTCCGAAAAATCTTAAAGATATAACAAAAAAAAAGTCACAAGAAAATTCCATTGAGCAATGGTATTTTCTTATGAAATTCGTTTCATTTAATACCGTTATATTCCTACCTACGCTTGGGTTAAGGAGTACCCTATACAACACCAACGTTTTGCTCAAATGAATACCATATGTTTCCTGTACTGCTACAGACTGGAAAAGTTATGTAGGCCTAGAAGTTTGCGCCAACTCTGTGCTTCGTAATTCCGTAATAATAGGGAGATCGGGAAAAATTATTTAAGTAGGTGAGTCGTTCTTCCTCGCAGAATATTCGAAGTCGGAAGAGTATTACCCATAACAGTGGCTGTTTGGCGATATATGCCGCGAAGATAAAGAATGTTTTTTTTATCGTGTGCCGTACAGAAACAATGAATATGCTTGACACAGTTACAGCCTGTGTAAGTCCTAGTAGGCCTACAATTATAATAAATGATTTGTGGAGGACGTACAACAGAGCACACAGTTTACAGAGGTTCAATTTTCGCCATTTAATTGCCAATCACAGACCGAATTTATAGATTCTGTGTCCAATGAGAACACACAAGTCAATCAAGTCGTTATGGGCGGCCGTTAAAGGTCGCAACAGGCGTGACTGCGGATCTAGGCGAAATCAGCTAAATTCGTACCTACTTCTGTGGAGGCATCGCCACAAAGAAAACTGCTCATTTCAATAAATGTGACAGATATTCATGCGTTTTCGTGAATAGTTGTTGAATGAGTATTAAATTAATATTTGGTTTACGTGATTAGATTTTTACAGACTAATTTTGTGCCGTCTATCAACAGACGATTTTTGACTGGAGTTTAAGTTCTTATAATAACTTTATATTCTTCGGAGTGTAGACAATGTATAAACTACAGACGGCTCACAGAAAGATGAACATTTTTCGAGAATTACTGAATGCTAGGCTCAAGTGTAATACCCAACAGTTGTTCAGAGGCACAAAGATTTTGACGCTGGACGCTAACATTTCTCAGGATGACAGGTTAAGACGCAGGCTAAGACAACTGTTGCGACTTGTCGAGTATTGGAATGTTGTAAATAAATTAAGCAGCATTTTAACTAAAATCATAGTAGTTGTGGTAAAATGTAATGATTGTAATAATTACAATAAAATATTATTGTAATATATATATATATTACATATGTTATATATATGTTATATTGTTATACATATATTGCAACAATACATATACGTATTTGCATATTTGCCCAGGGCGGTATGTTTGTAAATATTTAGCATAGAAAATATAATAAATATGATGAACAGTTTTTAACAATATTATGCAGGCTAAGAATTGTCAGAAAGCGTACACCTGCCCCGCGAGTGAATACAGCGCTTGTGTGTTTGTGTGAGTGAAGCCAGCACGGACATGCAAAGATGGGGTGATGCGTACGCATTAGTGGTTTGTCTGTAATCGGGTTTTAACCGGATAAAAATAAACTAATTAATACGTTTTAAACCTGTGAACAAAGACTTACCCCAATTATAAAGACACCATTACATTCAGGAATTTTTAACGAATATGGTGATGAAAAATTATTGCATAAATGTGCAATAATAAAGACGCTAAGTAATTTAATGTTAATTACTAGTGTAATTAAATAGTAATTAATTAGTGTGTTATATGTGAGTGACCAGAAAAAAATTACGCAAACGATGATATCGCTTGTGCTACGAGTATGTTTACGAAATCGCGAAAATGAACCCAAAAGTGATTTGTAATTAAAAGGACGCTTTGCACGAAGTGACAATATCTAACAGGTCGAAAACAGTCCTGGACTTGTCAGATCGCCGTCCAGTATAAATACCACCGGCAATTTTGGGGCGATCTCAGACTCAAGATATCTTCACACAACGTCACGCTGCTGGTCTGCCGAACTATCGAACATCTTTACCACACACACCAAGACTTATGGAGGAACTCTGGACCATCACAAACAACAAACCGTAGATACAGAGAACACAGCATCAGCATAATCATCATCATCAAATTTTCAGGATTCAGGACACACACACACGAGCGCGCGCGCAACGGTAACGTTGGCAGTACGCAGGTGATGAATAAACAATTATATTTTTTGTTTGTGCAAAGAACTCTTAAAAAGAAACTTATAAATGAACAGTAAAGACTTAAAGTTTTAAATATAATCACTGTACATTAATTTAAATAGTAGTTAAAGAAAATAATTAAATTTAAAAGAAAATTTAAAAATGCCAATTTTCTATTGTATGTTACAATTTGGGCGTGTCAGTAGAAATATATAATAGTTTGGAGGTAAATGTTATTTTTTTATATTGTTTATAGCAACAATTAGTTTTATTCTTGAGATTTAATATTATTTTTGTTTGTAAATGAGTTGCTATTATTATTTAAAATTTGAGTCAAAGTCAGACACACTGAAATAAAAAGTGTTTAGATAATTTGTTTAACATGTCTGTTTAGCTAGTAAGATTATATGGTTGTTTATTTTTATATGTCATGAATAGCATAGAAAAATATATTGTATTTTTGTAAACTTATAAAAGAGAATTTTTTTATTTTTATAATTCGAAATTTTAATACTGTATTTGCATATTTTCTATTAATATTAATAAATCATAGAATGATTATTTTGAAACGGTTTTAATTAATTATTTCATGTCATCAACATCTCCAACATCTCACTCCTCTTTGAAAATTATTTTTTTTTTATTGTGCAACTTCATATACTTGACGCAACGAGAATTAAAAAATTCACCTGGCCGGTGTGATACACTTCATAGTTACGTTGAGTACATGGTATTGTATTTGTGTAATTTTTTATAATACTTGTAACGTTGCAATATATATACAATTATTTTAAGTTCAGGAGTTGTTAAGGCGAGAGGCCAATGTTCTGCAAATTAACGGGGTTGTTTGTAACAATTGTAGGGTATTACAAACGACTCGGACTCATTTAAACCACTGAAAATGTATCGTAGAATGGGTGAAATGTTTATTGTTAATAAAAATAAAATGTGTTTTTCTTATTTACAGCCGTGTTCATGTTTCCACTATAAACATCGGTGAGAGTTACTCTCGTCATCTGCATGGTTACACCATCACTTAAAATGTGTTCTCCCATCTTCACCGTGGCTTTCACAGTGTTGAGAATTAGAACTTCTCAACGTGCTTCCTCACTGCAGGTGTGAGATGAAAGCGGAGTACAAACGAAGCAGTCTATGAAGCGAAAGTTCTCGGTCGACGAAACTGAAGCTGAGCCTACTGAATGAAACTATACTGACTACATTATGGCAAAGTTCTCGTCACAGCTGATCTTTCTCTCTACATTGGTTGGAACTTCGTAAACAACTGTGAGTTCTGAAGTCACCTAACAGATAAACTTGGGAAAAAGCTAAGAAATAAGTTCCTCTAGATCTACTCAACTAGTAGAGGTACACTGTGACAAGAGGTAGTGCGTGCTGCCATAACGAATGCATACAGACAGCCGGTTCGTTGACAGTGTTCTAGTTGCTCGACTTTCTGCCTGCGTCGCTTACAATCGACAGGACTTCTGCATTGTTTAAGAAGTCCCATTTGCAACGCTTGTTTCTTGACAGACATTTTCAGACTAGACCCCGTATTCCGAGAAGATATATTTCAATTTTAATTAATGGCAAAAACAACGTGAAGCATTAGTAACATTGCAATTGGAAATTCCAAAAAAATCTTCATTAATAATACCCAAGTATCATTTGACTGTATACGAGTGTATGTGTGTGTGTGTTGGTGTAGTTGTGCATAAGCAATGCGCAACAACATATGCAAGTTTACGTGCCACTATTACCGCCATGTTTACGAGCGTCCTACATAATACACATCATAATAAATTAATGTATACATTAACATATGTACTTTCAGCACGCTTTACTGTTTCTTAGCATGAAACTAAACTTCAAAAGAAAAGCAGCGATCATACGAGATAGTGTGCGCGCGCGCCCACACACAAACGCACACGTATAGTGAATTGTTGCTTGAGGATGAGTGCCGTATTACATTATACTTTTTCTCCCGAGACATTTCAGAAGATTTGTCTCTGCCATCCTGAGTCTGTTAACTTCGTCTTTAAGTTGTAAACAGTCACACAATATCGCATGGTGCTTTGCATTTCATATTGACCGGAATCCTCCTACGATAAGCACCAGTACAGTATCTTGCTACTCCACGAGCAACTTCATACCATATGCATTGTCGTGCGCACGAAGGTGCTGGTTTTATTTGAAAAATATGCCAGTTGGACTCTAGGATCGCATGTCTATGTCTGATGAGAGTGTTCATCCGAAAGATCGACCACGTCGACGTACGATGGAATAGCCTACATCGCGGAGCTCTTTTAGGCTTTCTGAGAATCGGTTGCGCATCTGAACATACGGGACAGAAGCTTAATGTAACTTGCCGTAAAGAGTTAAAATCGAGTACCTAATTAGTTAAGAGAGGTAAGCAACAGTCAGAGAGAATGACCTTCCGGACAATGATTGTGATCATGTTGTACCAAGTAGCTTAAGGCTCGCTTTTCCCAGCCAAAAGGCCGGGAGCAGCGACATCCTAAATCCCTGGGCAAACAAAACCGACGGTGGTTTCGTGGGTTCGGCCCGGAGAACGACAGAAAGGCTAGGCCACCCAGGTTAGTGTAGAAGAGAGCTGGGTATCTCTCCTTATCAAGAGAGCTGCCCATACGGCTTCTTTGTGTATGGAGTTACTCTACCAATTGTATTCAGTCGCTTACATTGGTGGAGGATTCTAAAGATCACCCGGGGCAGTGTTTTCTAGTAATCTGAGAAAATAAAAAGCAATTACAGTAATTAAAAATACGTACAACCGAATATCAGGGGAGATGAAGCTCCTGGACATATAGTGTAGTCGACGTCTCGTTCACAACGCCAAGGGTCTAAATAACCACGTTTTACGAAAAGACAAAAGTTAATTTTAGCCAATGCTACAAAACATACCACATGGAGTCCCGTCAAGGAAAGTCATTATTTTCACTGAACTCAGGTCAGTCAATTTGATAAATCAGCCACCAACAAGGATAAACTACGTAATATCAAGCAACAATAACATAATCTTAAAACTGCAAACGTGTATAGGTTATCATGTATGATGACGATAAAAATAATAACAGCTTAATAATAATAATGTAATTTAGTTTACTTTTATTTTACTTACCAATTACGCCTGTAAGGTAACGGTATCCGTTCTTATAAAAATATCGGTATGGAGAACTATACATGACTTCCATGTTCTAAGATTTATATTTAAAATCATTGTTGAAATGAAATATTTCCATAGAAACTACTTCCTTCTTCAGCCTGTAGGACCACAGCACTGTAGTCCCTAACGTATACGACCTCACGTTAGCGCACTCGATTTTCACTGATGATGGCAGTCGATAGCACTGCCGAAACGTCTGGTTTTGTAGAAAACATTAGACCACGGTCAAACAGCCCGGGAAGGAATTTTAACAACAAACTACTTCTTTGTTGCCGATAACGTAGTACACATGACATATAAATAAAAATTATCCCCTCCATCTTCAGCTATCATTTTAATCTATAGAAGATTATCCCCACCCCCTTAAAATAGCCTTTTCATTTATAGATATTTTATCTACGTTTCTACAGTGGATTATTATGACCTTCTTTTGAGGATACTGTATTTATCAAAATTAAGTACTTTACTCTTGTTAAAACATAAAATGCTGCAGGTAAACTACCCCTTCCCCTTAACTGATCTTCACCAAAATCAATAAGCCTTGAGTCCTCTACAATTCAGGGATGTATGCAAACAATTATTTGATTCTGTTTGAATGTGCGGCTGTTATCGTTTGCCATAGAAAATCTACACACAGACACTTTTCGAAAAATGACTTTTCTTCATGTTTTGAGGGTAGTACAATCAGAATCAGCCGTTATCTCAAACACGATTTTTTCGCCATGACCATACTTCCATTTCCTTATGGAACATGAAAGTAAAAATAAGCAATAATGTATAACATTATGGTGTCACTTAAATTTTTTACATCACCAATATTTGTATTACAATCATTACTACACTGTCACTGTCACTGAAACTGTTTTCAGATAAATTTATTATAAAATCTTCACTTACTTCTTCCCTAACCACTTATCTGTTAAAGATATCCACCATTATTTTCTCAACTTTATAGATGCATCTTTCCCAGTCTTGTTCTCTTATGCTACCTAAAGTCTGATTTACCAAATGAAGAATGTCTGTTATTTTAAAAATTTTATTCTGACGGGCAACTTGTCGTTTTACTTGCGCCCATATCAATCTAGTGTGGTTGTACTGGCAGTGGTAGGGAGGTGCTCATTTCAATTATTTTGTGTCTGTTCTCAAAAGCCATTACATCCAGTTCGTACTATGTTGTTTCACTCTCAGTATAAGTACAACTCTGGTCCCACACTGCGAAAACAGAATGCTTTTTGAACGTAACCGGTTTTCAGTTTTGATTTTCCTAGAGGATACAGATGGAGGTTTATTTATTTGTACTTGATGATTAGCGTTGTCCAACATTATAATAGAAGGTTCTTCTAAAGTCCCCGGTTTTTAAACCATTATTTAAAATATCGGTATGGAGAACCATACATGACTTCCATGTTCTAAGATTTATATTTAAAATCATTTTAGAAATGAAATATTTCCATAGAAACTACTTCTTTCTACTTATTGATTCAGGCTTAACCACAGTACTGTGGTCACTAACGTATACCACCTCACGTTATCGCACTCGATTTTCACTGATGATGGCAATCGATGGCACTGCCGAAACGTCTGGTTTTGCATAAAACATTGCACTACGGCCAAACAGCCGGGGAAGGAATTTTAACAACAAACTACTTCTTTGTTGCCGATAACGTAGTACACATATAAAAAATTATCCCCTCCCTCTTCAACTATCATTTCCATTTACAGAAAATTACTCCCACCCCGTTCAACTAGCCTCTTCATTTTTAGATATTTCATCTACGTTTCTACAGTGGATTATTATGATCTTCTTATCATGATACTTTATTTATCAAAATTAAGTACTTTACTCTTGTTAAAACATAAAATGTTGCAGGTAAACTACCCTTTCCCCGTAACCTATCTTCACCAAAATCAATAAGCTTTGAGTCCTCTACAATTCAGCCACATATGTAAAAAGTATTTTATTCTGTTTGAATTTACCGCAGTTATCGTTCGTAATATAAAAATTACTCTTGTTAAAACATAAAACGTTGCAGGTAAACTACCCCTTTCTCTTAACCGATCTTCACCAAAAAAAAAGCCGTGAGTCTTCTACAATTCAGGGATGTATGCAAAAAATTATTCGATTCTGTTTGAATGAGCGGCAGTTATCTTTCGTCATAGAAAAAAATTACCCTTGTATAAACATAAAACGTTGCTGGTAAACTACTCCTTTCTCTTAACCGATCTTCACCAAAATCAATAGACCTTGAGTCCTCTACAATTGAGGGATGTATGCAAAAAATTATTTGATTGTGTTTGAATTTACGGCAGTTATCGTTCGTCATAGGAAAAATTACTCTTGTTAAACATAAAACGTTGCAGGTAAACTACCCATTTCTCATAAACGAACTTCAAAAAAAAAAAAGCCGTGAGTCTTCTACAATTCAGGGATGTATGCAAAAAATTATTCGATTCTGTTTGAATGAGCGGCAGTTATCTTTCGTCATAGAAAAAAATTACCCTTGTATAAACATAAAACGTTGCTGGTAAACTACTCCTTTCTCTTAACCGATCTTCACCAAAATCAATAGACCTTGAGTCCTCTACAATTGAGGGATGTATGCAAAAAATTATTTGATTCTGTTTGAATTTGCTGCTGTTATCGTTTGCCATAGAAAAAATTGTACACATAGACAGACAGACAGACAAATAGACACACAGACACTTTTAGAAAAATGACTTTTCTTCATGTTTTGAGGTAGTACAATCAGAATCAGCCGTTATCTCGAACACGATTTTTTTTCGCCATGACCATACTTCCATTTCCTTATGGAACATGGAAGTAAAACACTGCATTCAGCTCAGAAGACGAAGCTGAACCGCACACAAAAAACCAAGTTACACCCAATCAAAACCCCATCTTCTTGGATCCCAGCATACAACATAACTATTCTTTCTCCCTTTCCAGCAGGCACCTTTAAACCGCCACACATTGTAGAACGATGCCAAATAAAATTGGGAGAATGAGAAATCTAGCTTTCATCTAAATAAAAAATCGGTATGGAGAACCATACATGACTTCCATGTTCTCAGATTATATATAAAATCATTTGGTACTGCCTTTATGCGTACCCGCAGTTATTTCGATAATGCAATTTTTGGGCTTCGATATGTAGTGAATATCGCACATAATTTTATGTAGTGAAAGAATTATACAAATTTTAATTTTGTATGTTGCAAAATAGTTAGCTGGTGATTGCAATAATTGATTTCGTTTGTCATTTTTACTTCCATATTCCTTAAGGAATGGAAGTATGGTGATGGCAAAAAAAATCGTGTTCGAGATTATTGCAGATTCTGATTCTACTACACTCAAAACATGAAAAAAAGTCGTTTTCCGAAAAGTGTCTGTGTGTGTGTCTGTCTGTCTATCTGTCTGTCTGTCTGTCTGTCTGTCTGTCTGTCTGTCTGTCTGTCTGTCTGTCTGTCTGTCTGTCTGTCTGTCTGTCTGTCTGTCTGTCTGTCTGTCTGTCTGTAGATTTTTTCTCTATGGCAAACGATAACTGCCGCAAATTCAAACAGAATCAAATAATTTTTTGCATACAGCCCTGATTTGTAGAGTACTCGCGACCTATTGTTTTTGGTGAAGATCGGTTGAGGGAAAGGGGTAGTTTACCTGCAACGGTTTTTTTTTAGCAAGGGTAATTTTGTTTGTTTGGCAAACGATAACAGCCGTAAATTCAAACAGAATCAAATAATGTTTCGCATACAACCCTGAATTGTAGAGTTCTCAAGATCTGTTGATTTTGGTGAAGATCGGTTAAGGGAAAGGGGTAGTTTACCGGTACCGTTTTATGTTTTAACAAGGGTATTTCCTATGGAAAACGATAACAGCCGCAAATTCAAACAGAATCAAACGATTATTTGCATACAGCCATAAGTTGTAGAGTTCTCAAGACCCATTATTTTTGGTGAAGATCGGTTGAGGGAAAGGGGTAGTTTACCTGTAGCGTTTTTTTAACAAGGGTATTTTCTATGGCAAACGATAACAGCCGCAAATTCAAACAAAATCAAATAATTTTCTGCATACAGCCCTGAATTGTAGAGTACTCAAGACCTATTGTTTTTTGTGAAGATCGGTTAAGGGAAAGGGGTAGTTTACCTGCAACGTTTTTTATCAAGCGTATTTTCTATGGCAAACGATAACAGCCGCAAATTCAAACAGAATCAAATAATTTTTTGCATACAGCCGTGATTTGTAGAGTACTCAAGACGTATTGTTTTTTGTGAAGATCGGTTAAGGGGAAGGGGTAGTTTACCAGCAACATTTTTTTATCAAGCGTTTTTTCTATGGAAAACGATAACAGCCGCAAATTCAAACAGAATCAAACAATGTTTTGCATACAGTCCTGATTAGTAGAGTACTCAAGACCTATTGTTTTTGGTGGCGATCGGTTGAGGGGAAGGGGTAGTTTACCAGCAACGTTGTTTTATCAAGCGTATTTTCTATGGCAAATGATAACAGCCGCAAATTCAAACAGAATCAAATAATTTTTTGCATACGTCCCTCAATTGTAGAGGTCTCAAGGACTTTCGATTTTGGTGAAGATCGGCTAAGGGGAAGGGGTAGTTTACCTGCAACCTTTTACGTTTTAACAAGAGTAAAGTACTTGAAAATTTATTTAAACTTTTTCAAACAATGGTTGGTTTATTGCCAAGCAATAAAATTAAAATTTTTTCATTTTAATGTAAATCATTTATAAGAAAAAATATATCGCGCTTGGCAGGCGATATTAAGATTTAAATATAAATCTTAGAATATGGAAGTCATGCATGGTTCTCCATACCGATATTTTAATGGAATATCGGTATGGAGAACCATACATGACTTCCATATTCTAAGATTTATATTTAAAATCATTTTCAGCCAAACAGCCAGGCTGTGTCTTACCTGCCTTTTTATTGCTGTATTAAATGAAAAATATTATATTACATTAAAATGAAAAAATTATAATTTTATTGCCTGGCAACAAAATTATTTTATTTTTAACAATTACCATTGTTTCAAAAAGTTTAAATAAATTTTCAAGTACTTTACTCTTGTTAAAACGTAAAAGGTTGCAGGTAAACTACCCCTTCCCCTTAACCGATCTTCACCAAAATCGAAAGTCATTGAGACCTCTACAATTCAGGGACGTATGCAAAAAATTATTTGATTCTGTTTGAATTTGCGGCTGTTATCGTTTGCCATAGAAAATACGCTTGATAAAAAAACGTTGCAGGTAAACTACCCCTACCCCTTAACCGATCTTCACCAAAAACAATAGGTCTTGAGTACTCTACAAATCAGGGCTGTATGCAAAACATTATTTGATTCTGTTTGAATTTGCGGCTGTTATCGTTTGCCATAGAAAATAAAACGTAAAAGGTTGCAGGTAAACTACCCCTTCCCCTTAACCGATCTTCACAAAAAACAATAGGTCTTGAGTACTCTACAAATCAGGACTGTATGCAAAACATTATTTGATTCTGTTTGAATTTGCGGCTGTTATCGTTTGCCATATAAAATACCCTTGTTAAAAAAACGTTGCAGGTAAACTACCCCTTTCCCTCAACCGATCTTCACCAAAAACAATAGGTCTTGAGAAATCTACAATTCAGGGCTGTATGCGAAACATTATTTGATTCTGTTTGAATTTGCGGCTGTTATCGTTTGCCAAAAAAAAAAAAAATTTCCCTTGATAAAAAAAACCGTTGCAGGTAAACTACCCCTTCCCCTCAACCGATCTTCACCAAAAACAATAGGTCGCGAGTACTCTACAAATCATGGCTGTATGCAAAAAATTATTTGATTCTGTTTGAATTTGCGGCAGTTGTCGTTTGCCATAGAAAATACGCATGATAAAAAACGTTGCTGGTAAACTACCCCTTCCCCTTAACCGATCTTCACCAAAAACAATAGGTCTTGAGTACTCTACAAATCAGGGCTGTATGCAGAAAATTATTTGATTCTGTTTGAATTTGCGGCTGTTATCGTTTGCCATAGAAAATACCCTTGTTAAAAAAACGTTGTAGGTAAACTACCCCTTTCCCTTAACCGATCTTCACCAAAAACAAAAGGTGTTGAGAACTCTACAATTTAGGGCTGTATGCAAATAATCTTTTCATTCTGTTTGAATTTGCGGCTGTTATCGTTTGCCATAGGAAATACCCTTGTTAAAACATAAAACGTTACAGGTAAACTACCCCTTTCCCTTAACCGATCTTCACCAAAAACAATAGGTCTTGAGAACTCTACAATTCAGGGCTGTATGCGAAACATTATTTGATTCTGTTTGAATTTGCGGCTGTTATCGTTTGCCAAACAAACAAAATTTCCCTTGCTAAAAAAAAACCGTTGCCGGTAAACTACCCCTTTCCCTCAACCGATCTTCACCAAAAACAATAGGTCGCGAGAACTCTGCAAAACCGGACTGTATGCAAAAAATTATTTGATTCTGTTTGAATTTGCGGCAGTTATCGTTTGCCATAGAAAAAAATCTACAGACAGACAGACACACAGACACACAGACAGACACACAGACACTTTTCGGAAAACGACTTTTTTTCATGTTTTGAGTGTAGTAGAATCAGAATCTGCAATAATCTCGAACACGATTTTTTTTGCCATCACCATACTTCCATTCCTTAAGGAATATGGAAGTAAAAATCGGTATGGAGAACCATACATGACTTCCATATTCTAAGATTTATATTTAAAATCATTTTCAGCCAAACAGCCAGGCTGTGTCTTACCTGCCTTTTTATTGCTGTATTAAATGAAAAATATTATATTACATTAAAATGAAAAAATTATAATTTTATTGCCTGGCAACATTATTATTTTATTTTTAACAATTACCATTGTTTCAAAAAGTTTAAATAAATTTTCAAGTACTTTACTCTTGTTAAAACGTAAAAGGTTGCAGGTAAACTACCCCTTCCCCTTAACCGATCTTCACCAAAATCGAAAGGCATTGAGACCTCTACAATTCAGGGACATATGCTAAAAATTATTTGATTCTGTTTGAATTTGCGGCTGTTATCGTTTGCCATAGAAAATACGCTTGATAAACAAACGTTGCAGGTAAACTACCCCTTCCCCTTAACCGATCTTCACCAAAAACAATAGGTCTTGAGTACTCTACAAATCAGGGCTGTATGCAAAACATTATTTGATTCTGTTTGAAATTGCGGCTATTATCGTTTGCCATAGAAAATACCCTTGTTAAAAAAACGTTGCAGGTAAACTACCCCTTTCCCTCAACCGATCTTCACCAAAAACAATAGGTCTTGAGAAATCTACAATTCAGGGCTGTATGCGAAACATTATTTGATTCTGTTTGAATTTGCGGCTGTTATCGTTTGCCAAAAAAAAAAAATTTCTCTTGATAAAAAAAACCGTTGCAGGTAAACTACCCCTTCCCCTCAACCGATCTTCACCAAAAACAATAGGTCGCGAGTACTCTACAAATCAGGGCTGTATGCAAAAAATTATTTGATTCTGTTTGAATTTGCGGCAGTTGTCGTTTGCCATAGAAAATACGCATGATAAAAAACGTTGCTGGTAAACTACCCCTTCCCCTCAACCGATCTTCACCAAAAACAATAGGTCTTGAGTACTCTACAAATCAGGGCTGTATGCAGAAAATTATTTGATTCTGTTTGAATTTGCGGCTGTTATCGTTTGCCATAGAAAATACCCTTGTTAAAAAAACGTTGTAGGTAAACTACCCCTTTCCCTTAACCGATCTTCACCAAAAACAAAAGGTCTTTAGAACTCTACAATTTAGGGCTGTATGCAAATAATCTTTTCATTCTGTTTGAATTTGCGGCTGTTATCGTTTGCCATAGGAAATACCCTTGTTAAAACATAAAACGTTACAGGTAAACTACCCCTTTCCCTTAACCGATCTTCACCAAAAACAATAGGTCTTGAGAACTCTACAATTCAGGGCTGTATGCGAAACATTATTTGATTCTGTTTGAATTTGCGGCTGTTATCGTTTGCCAAACAAACAAAATTACCCTTGCTAAAAAAAAACCGTTGCAGGTAAACTACCCCTTTCCCGCAACCGATCTTCACCAAAAACAATAGGTCGCGAGAACTCTGCAAAACCGGGCTGTATGCAAAAAATTATTTGATTCTGTTTGAATTTGCGGCAGTTATCGTTTGCCATAGAAAAAAAATCTACAGACAGACAGACAGACAGACACACAGACACATAGACAGACAGACAGACACACAGACACTTTTCGGAAAACGACTTTTTTTCATGTTTTGAGTGTAGTAGAATCAGAATCTGCAATAATCTCGAACACGATTTTTTTTGCCATCACCATACTTCCATTCCTTAAGGAATATGGAAGTAAAATGACTGTAGTAGTAACTTATCACCGGGTCCTGGCTGTGACACCAAAAATTGATTATGTTAGGTTAACATGAAAACTGAAATTATACATGGAAACGAATACGTATGTAATGTAAAACTATTTTTTTTCTAAAATAACGAAAATCCCAACTCGAAGTAATGCGGGAGTGGCCCAAGGGTCAACCTCTTGCCTATTATTATAGGCCTACATGTCACTTTTTTGTGGCAGAACTAGTTTTTTTGGTAAAATTCGTTTTCCGACAAGTACTCGTTTCGTGACTAACAAAAAACAAACATCCATTATAAACAATTTGTAGAGCATTTGTTGTCATTCCTTAATACAGTGTTTTTACTTCCATATTCCTTAAGGAATGGAAGTATGGTGATGGCAAAAAAAAATCGTGTTCGAGATTATTGCAGATTCTGATTGTACTACACTCAAAACATGAAAAAAGTCGTTTTCCGAAAAGTGTGTGTGTGTGTGTGTGTGTGTGTGTGTGTGTGTGTGTGTGTGTGTGTGTGTGTGTAGATTTTTTTTTTTGGCAAACGATAACAGCCGCAAATTCAAACAGAATCAAATAATTTTTTGCATACAGCCCTGATTTGTAGAGTACTCGCGACGTATTGTTTTTGGTGAAGATCGGTTGAGGGAAAGGGGTAGTTTACCTGCAACGGTTTTTTTTTATCAAGGGTAATTTTGTTTGTTTGGCAAACGATAACAGCCGCAAATTCAAACAGAATCAAATAATGTTTCGCATACAGCCCTGAATTATAGAGTTCTCACGATCTGTTGATTTTGGTAAAGATCGATTAAGGGAAAGGGGTAGTTTACCAGTACCGTTTTATGTTTTAACAATGGTATTTATTATGGCAAACGATAACAGCCGCAAATTCAAACATAATCAAATAATGTTTTGCATACTGCCCTAAATTGTAGAGTTCTCAAGACCTTTTGTTTTTGGTGAAGATCGGTTAAGGGAAAGGGGTAGTTTACCAGCAACGTTTTATGTTTTTAAGGGTATTTTCTATGGCAAACGATAAGAGCCGCAAATTCAAACAGAATCGAATACGTTTTTGCATACAGCCCTGATTTCTTAAGTACTAAAGACCTATTGTTTTTGGTGAAAATCGTTTTTAGGGAAAGGGGTAGTTTACCGGCCACATTTTTTGTTTTATCAAGGGTACTTTTTATGGCAAACGATAACAGCCGCAAATTCACACAATATCATATAATATTTTGCATACAGCCCTAAATTGTAGAGTTCTCAAGACCTGTCGTTTTTGGTGATGATCGGTTAAGGGAAAGGGGTAGTTTACCTGCAACGGTTTTTTATCAAGGGTAATTTTACTTCCATATTTCCTTAAGGAATGGAAGTATGGTGATGGCAAAAAAAATCGTGTTCGAGATTATTGCAGATTCTGATTGTACTACACTCAAAACATGAAAAAAAGTCGTTTTCCGAAAAGTGTCTGTGTGTGTCTGTCTGTGTGTCTGTCTGTGTGTCTGTAGATTTTTTTCTATGGCAAACGATAACAGCCGCAAATTCAAACAGAATCAAATAATTTTTTGCATGCAGCCCTGATTTGTAGAGTACTCGCGAAGTATTGTTTTTGGTGAAGATCGGTTGAAGGAAGGGGGTAGTTTACCTGCAACGGTTTTTTTATCAAGGGTAATTTTGTTTGTTTGGCAAACGATAACAGCCGCAAATTCAAACAGAATCAAATAATGTTTCGCATACAGCCCTGAATTATAGAGTTCTCACGATCTGTTGATTTTGGTAAAGATCGATTAAGGGAAAGGGGTAGTTTACCAGTACCGTTTTATGTTTTAACAATGGTATTTATTATGGCAAACGATAACAGCCGCAAATTCAAACAGAATCAAATAATGTTTCGCATACAGCCCTGAATTGTAGGCTCTCAAGATCTGTTGGTTTTGGTAAAGATCGGTTAAGGGAAAGGGGTAGTTTACCTGTAACGTTTTATGTTTTAACAAGGGTATTTCTTATGGCAAACGATAACAGCCGCAAATTCAAACAGAATCAAAAGATTATTTGCATACAGCCCTAAATTGTAGAGTTCTCAAGACCTATTGTTTTTTATGAAGATCGGTTAAGGGAAAGGGGTAGTTTACCAACAACGTTTTTTTAACAAGGGTATTTTTTATGGCAAACGATAACAGCCGCAAATTCAAACAGAATCAAATAATTTTCTGCACACAGCCCTGATTTGTAGAGTACTAAAGAGCTGTTGTTCTTGGTGAAGATCGGTTGAGGAGAAGGGGTAGTTTACCTGCAACGTTTTTTATCAAGCGTATTTTCTATGGCAAACGATAACTGCCGCAAATTCAAACAGAATCAAATAATGTTTCGCATACAGCCCTGAATTGTAGAGTTCTCACGATCTGTTGATTTTGGTAAAGATCGATTAAGGGAAAGGGGTAGTTTACCAGTACCGTTTTATGTTTTAACAATGGTATTTATTATGGCAAACGATAACAGCCGCAAATTCAAACATAATCAAATAATGTTTTGCATACTGCCCTAAATTGTAGAGTTCTCAAGACCTTTTGTTTTTGGTGAAGATCGGTTAAGGGAAAGGGGTAGTTTACCAGCAACGTTTTGTTTTTAAGGGTATTTTCTATGGCAAACGATAAGAGCCGCAAATTCAAACAGAATCAAATACGTTTTTGCATACAGCCCTGATTTCTTGAGTATTAAAGACCTATTGTTTTTGGTGAAAATCGTTTAAGGGAAAGGGGTAGTTTACCTGCCACATTTTTTGTTTTATCAAGGGTACTTTTTATGGCAAACGATAACAGCCGCAAATTCACACAAAATCATATAATATTTTGCATACAGCCCTAAATTGTAGAGTTCTCAAGACCTGTCGTTTTTGGTGATGATCGGTTAAGGCAAAGGGGTAGTTTACCTGCAACGGTTTTTTATCAAGGGTAATTTTACTTCCATATTTCCTTAAGGAATGGAAGTATGGTGATGGCAAAAAAAATCGTGTTCGAGATTATTGCAGATTCTGATTGTACTACACTCAAAACATGAAAAAAGTCGTTTTCCGAAAAGTGTCTGTGTGTGTCTGTCTGTGTGTCTGTGTGTCTATAGATTTTTTTCTATGGCAAACGATAACAGCCGCAAATTCAAACAGAAACAAATAATTTTTTCATGCAGCCCTGATTTGTAGAGTACTCGCGACGTATTGTTTTTGGTGAAGATCGGTTGAGGGAAGGGGGTAGTTTACCTGAAACGGTTTTTTTTGTCAAGGGTAATTTTGTTTGTTTGGCAAACGATAACAGCCGCAAATTCAAACAGAATCAAATAATGTTTCGCATACAGCCCTGAATTGTAGGGTCTCAAGATCTGTTGGTTTTGGTAAAGATCGGTTAAGGGAAAGGGGTAGTTTACCTGTAACGTTTTATGTTTTAACAAGGGTATTTCCTATGGCAAACGATAACAGCCGCAAATTCAAACAGAATCAAAAGATTATTTGCATACAGCCCTAAATTGTAGAGTTCTCAAGACCTATTGTTTTTTATGAAGATCGGTTAAGGGAAAGGGGTAGTTTACCAACAACGTTTTTTTAACAAGGGTATTTTTTATGGCAAACGATAACAGCCGCAAATTCAAACAGAAACAAATAATTTTCTGCACACAGCCCTGATTTGTAGAGTACTAAATAGCTGTTGTTTTTGGTGAAGATCGGTTGAGGAGAAGGGGTAGTTTACCTGCAACGTTTTTTATCAAGCGTATTTTCTATGGCAAACGATAACTGCCGCAAATTCAAACAGAATCAAATAATTTTTTGCATACAGCCCTGATTTGTAGAGTACTCGCGACCTATTGTTTTTGGTGAAGATCGGTTGAGGGAAAGGGGTAGTTTACCTGCAACCGTTTTTTTTTATAAGGGTAATTTTGTTTGTTTGGCAAACGATAACAGCCGCAAATTCAAACAGAATCAAATAATGTTTCGCATACAGCCCTGAATTGTAGAGTTCTCACGATCTGTTGATTTTGGTAAAGATCGATTAAGGGAAAGGGGTAGTTTACCAGTACCGTTTTATGTTTTAACAATGGTATTTATTATGGCAAACGATAACAGCCGCAAATTCAAACATAATCAAATAATGTTTTGCATACTGCCCTAAATTGTAGAGTTCTCAAGACCTTTTGTTTTTGGTGAAGATCGGTTAAGGGAAAGGGGTAGTTTACCAGCAACGTTTTATGTTTTTAAGGGTATTTTCTATGGCAAACGATAAGAGCCGCAAATTCAAACAGAATCAAATACGTTTTTGCATACAGCCCTGATTTCTTGAGTATTAAAGACCTGTTGTTTTTGGTGAAAATCGTTTAAGGGAAAGGGGTAGTTTACCAGCCACATTTTTTGTTTTATCAAGGGTACTTTTTATGGCAAACGATAACAGCCGCAAATTCACACAAAATCATATAATATTTTGCATACAGCCCTAAATTGTAGAGTTCTCAAGACCTGTCGTTTTTGGTGAAGATCGGTTAAGGGAAAGGGGTAGTTTACCTGCAACGGTTTTTTATCAAGGGTAATTTTACTTCCATATTTCCTTAAGGAATGGAAGTATGGTGATGGCAAAAAAAATCGTGTTCGAGATTATTGCAGATTCTGATTGTACTACACTCAAAACATGAAAAAAAGTCGTTTTCCGAAAAGTGTCTGTGTGTGTCTGTCTGTGTGTCTGTCTGTGTGTCTGTAGATTTTTTTCTATGGCAAACGATAACAGCCGCAAATTCAAACAGAATCAAATAATTTTTTCATGCAGCCCTGATTTGTAGAGTACTCGCGACGTATTGTTTTTGGTGAAGATCGGTTGAGGGAAGGGGGTAGTTTACCTGCAACGGTTTTTTTTGTCAAGGGTAATTTTGTTTGTTTGGCAAACGATAACAGCCGCAAATTCAAACAGAATCAAATAATGTTTCGCATACAGCCCTGAATTGTAGGGTCTCAAGATCTGTTGGTTTTGGTAAAGATCGGTTAAGGGAAAGGGGTAGTTTACCTGTAACGTTTTATGTTTTAACAAGGGTATTTCCTATGGCAAACGATAACAGCCGCAAATTCAAACAGAATCAAAAGATTATTTGCATACAGCCCTAAATTGTAGAGTTCTCAAGACCTATTGTTTTTTATGAAGATCGGTTAAAGGAAAGGGGTAGTTTACCAACAACGTTTTTTGAACAAGGGTATTTTTTCTGGCAAACGATAACAGCCGCAAATTCAAACAGAATCAAATAATTTTCTGCACACAGCCCTGATTTGTAGTGTACTAAAGAGCTGTTGTTTTTGGTGAAGATCGGTTGAGGAGAAGGGGTAGTTTACCTGCAACGTTTTTTATCAAGCGTATTTTCTATGGCAAACGATAACTGCCGCAAATTCAAACAGAATCAAATAATTTTTTGCATACAGCCCTGATTTGTAGAGTACTCGCGACCTATTGTTTTTGGTGAAGATCGGTTGAGGGAAAGGGGTAGTTTACCTGCAACCGTTTTTTTTTATCAAGGGTAATTTTGTTTGTTTGGCAAACGATAACAGCCGCAAATTCAAACAGAATCAAATAATGTTTCGCATATAGCCCTGAATTGTAGAGTTCTCACGATCTGTTGATTTTGGTAAAGATCGATTAAGGGAAAGGGGTAGTTTACCAGTACCGTTTTATGTTTTAACAATGGTATTTATTATGGCAAACGATAACAGCCGCAAATTCAAACATAATCAAATAATGTTTTGCATACTGCCCTAAATTGTAGAGTTCTCAAGACCTTTTGTTTTTGGTGAAGATCGGTTAAGGGAAAGGGGTAGTTTACCAGCAACGTTTTATGTTTTTAAGGGTATTTTCTATGGCAAACGATAAGAGCCGCAAATTCAAACAGAATCAAATACGTTTTTGCATACAGCCCTGATTTCTTGAGTATTAAAGACCTATTGTTTTTGGTGAAAATCGTTTAAGGGAAAGGGGTAGTTTTCCTGCCACATTTTTTGTTTTATCAAGGGTACTTTTTATGGCAAACGATAACAGCCGCAAATTCACACAAAATCATATAATATTTTGCATACAGCCCTAAATTGTAGAGTTCTCAAGACCTGTCGTTTTTGGTGAAGATCGGTTAAGGGAAAGGGGTAGTTTACCTGCAACGGTTTTTTATCAAGGGTAATTTTACTTCCATATTTCCTTAAGGAATGGAAGTATGGTGATGGCAAAAAAAATCGTGTTCGAGATTATTGCAGATTCTGATTGTACTACACTCAAAACATGAAAAAAAGTCGTTTTCCGAAAAGTGTCTGTGTGTGTCTGTCTGTGTGTCTGTCTGTGTGTCTGTAGATTTTTTTCTATGGCAAACGATAACAGCCGCAAATTCAAACAGAATCAAATAATTTTTTCATGCAGCCCTGATTTGTAGAGTACTCGCGACGTATTGTTTTTGGTGAAGATCGGTTGAGGGAAGGGGGTAGTTTACCTTCAACGGTTTTTTTTGTCAAGGGTAATTTTGTTTGTTTGGCAAACGATAACAGCCGCAAATTCAAACAGAATCAAATAATGTTTCGCATACAGCCCTGAATTGTAGGGTCTCAAGATCTGTTGATTTTGGTAAAGATCGGTTAAGGGAAAGGGGTAGTTTACCTGTAACGTTTTATGTTTTAACAAGGGTATTTCCTATGGCAAACGATAACAGCCGCAAATTCAAACAGAATCAAAAGATTATTTGCATACAACCCTAAGTTGTAGAGTTCTCAAGACCTATTGTTTTTTATGAAGATCGGTTAAGGGAAAGGGGTAGTTTACCAACAACGTTTTTTTTAACAAGGGTATTTTCTATGGCAAACGATAACAGCCGCAAATTCAAACAGAATCAAATAATTTTCTGCATACAGCCCTGGTTTGTAGAGTACTAAAGAGCTGTTGTTTTTGGTGAAGATCGGTTGAGGAGAAGGGGTAGTTTACCTGCAACGTTTTTTATCAAGCGTATTTTCTATGGCAAACGATAACTGCCGCAAATTCAAACAGAATCAAATAATTTTTTGCATACAGCCCTGATTTGTAGAGTACTCGCGACCTATTGTTTTTGGTGAAGATCGGTTGAGGGGAAGGGGTAGTTTACCAGCAACGGTTTTTTTTTATCAAGGGAATTTTTTTTTTTTGCGAACGATAACAGCCGCAAATTCAAACAGAATCAAATAATGTTTCGCATACAGCTCTGAGTTGTAGAGTTCTCAAGACCTATTGTTTTTGGTGAAGATCGGTTAAGGGAAAGGGGTAGTTTACCTACAACGTTTTTTTAACAAGGGTATTTTCTATGGCAAACGATAACAGCCGCAAATTCAAACAGAATCAAATAATTTTCTCCATACAGCTCTGATTTGTAGAGTACTCAAGACTTATTGTTTTTTGTGAAGATCGGTTGAGGGGAAGGGGTAGTTTACCGGCAACGTTTTTTATCAAGCGTATTTTCTATGGCAAACGATAACTGCCGCAAATTCAAACAGAATCAAATAATTTTTTGCATACGTCAGTGAATTGTAGAGGACTCAAGGCCTTTAGATTTTGGTTAAGATCGGTTAAGGGGAAGGGGTAGTTTACCTGCAACCTTTTACGTTTTAACAAGAGTAAAGTACTTGAAAATGTTATTTAAACTTTTTGAAACAATGGTAATTGTTAAAAATAAAATAATTTTGTTGGCAGGCAATAAAATTATAATTTTTTCATTTTAATGTAAATTATGTTTGAGTTAATATCTTTATATATACAGTGGAACTTGGTTATTACGGCCTCGGCTGTTACGTCAACTCGGGTGTAGCGTTATTTTGTCATAAGTCCGGTCAAACTGATATCTTTAACATTATAAAAATTCCCGGTTTTAACGTCACTAAATATTGTACTACTCTGTTATAGCGTCAAATATTTCTCAGATATTTTACACTAAATTTCATATAAACGTATATATGTGCGCGTGCGCGCTAGCCCATGGCTACATTGTACAGACATACATTGTATGCAGACATACATTGTATGCAAGCAATAAGCACTGTAACAGGACTGCCGGCGCCAGCCATTTTACGTGCTCCAACGGATGGCTAGGTCGATTTAAGGCCCGACACTCGATTTCCTTTGCAAAAATTTGTGGTGAGGCAAAATGCGTAGATCTGAACGTTACAGGCGATTGGGTGCGTAACACTTGGCCAGAAATTAGACGATCATATAAAGATGAAGACATCTTTAATGTACATGAAGCTGGAATTTTTTATAAATTAACTCCAGATAAGACTTTCAAATTTAAAAATGAAAAGTGCGTTGGTGGGAAGCTCTCTAAACAAAGAGTTACAGTTTTTGTTTGTGCGAACATGACGGGAACCGAAAAAAGGAAACTTTTAGTTATCGGGAAAAGTTTGCATCCTAGATGTTTTAAAAACATCAAAAAACTTCCTGTAAGTTACACTGCCAACGTAAAAGCGTGGACGCTTCTAGTATTTTTGAAGATGACTTCTGTACGTGTGTATGTCACTGAACTCCTCCATGTATAAAATAATATATCGTTCGTGGCAGGTAAGCATATCTCAGTTATGTAATGTTTACGTTTCCATTTTATTATTATGCCTACAGCAATAAAAAGGCAGGTAAGACACACACACACACACACAATTCACGTTATTTCTGGCCTCACTCATGTTTATTTTCTTACATTTGCACGCTTTTTATATGGAAAGTGCCGAAACCCACACCAACATAACGCGTGCAAGCAGAAAAAATGGACATCAATTTGCTTCCTGTGGATCGCTGGGCAATGTAACTGCACGTGTTTTAAGAGGAACGATTCATAGACAGACTTTTCGTCTTTAGGGAATGAACCCTCTGCAAGATGCTGAGGGTCCATGAGTGACTTCGGAGCGCTCCTTCTTTTTCGCGTGTTTGTTCTGTGAAACGTACACTGTAGATTCGCAGCTTTACTCTAAGCAACGCTCAGAATCAAATAATTTTTTGCATACGTCACTGAATTGTAGAGGACTCAAGGCCTTTTGATTTTGGTGAAGATTGGTTAACGGGGAGGGGTAGTTTACCTGCAACCTTTTACGTTTTAACAAGAGTAAAGTACTTGAAAATTCATTTAAACTTTTTCAAACAATGGTAATTGTTAAAAATAAAATAATTTTGTTGCCAGGCAATAAAATTATAATTTTTTCATTTTAATGTAAATCTGTACATAGTATAAAGTAAAGTCGGTCCGTTTTCTCTCTGTGTTTGAAATCGCTAATCTCAGGAAGTACTGAACGGATTTTATTCAAGTTTTCGCCAATAGATAGAGTGTCTATCGAGGAACATTTATGTGTATAATTAATACATATATGTTGTACATTAGCTTAGCTATCACGGTTTATGTCAAGTAAGTGGTATAGTTTACATCTTATATATAAAAATGAATGTTTCTTTGTTTGTCCCGTATGCGTTCCTATACCATTCATCCGATTGCGATGAAACTTCGGTGAGTTGTTGTGCGCACGTCCGCGAAGGTTTCTTCCACATCTCCTCCTAAACCACTGTACCGATTTCAACCAAACTTGGCACAACTATTTTACGCAACGGGAGAACCAACATAGGATAGGTGTTTTTTCGATGGGGTCCTTTTGGGGGTTCTTTGGGGTCTTCCACATCGCCTCCTAAACCACTGGACCGATTTCAACCAAACTTGGCACAAATATTTTACGCAAAGGGAGAACCAACATAGGACAAGTGTTTTTTTCTATACGATCCTTTGGGGGGTCCTTTGGGGTCTTCCACGTCTCCACCTAAACCATTGGACCGATTTCAACCAAACTTGGCACAAATATTTTACGCAACGGGAGAACCAACATAGGACAGGTGTTTTTTTCGATACGATCCTCTGGGGGGGTCCTTTGCGGTCTTAAAAAACTATTAGATCTGGTTACTATGGCAACCCAATAGAATAGATTCTGTTCTAAATATATTATCGCATTAAATTGAAGACCACGCGAACGAAGTTGTGGGCAACAGCTATTTATTTTTAAGAAGCCTACTTTAATTAAACTTTATTAATTAAACTAACATTTTCATTACGTACAACGTGAAACTCCGTAGCGAAGCACGGGTATTCTGCTAGTCATGTATAAGAGAAAATATATCGTGCGTGGCAGGCAAGCATATCTCAGTTATGTACTGTTTCCATTTTATTATTATCACTACCCCGCAATAAAAAGGCAGGGAAGACACACACACACACACACACACACACACACACACACACACACACACACACACACACACACACACAATTCGCGTTATTTCTGGCCTCATTCATGTTTATTTTCTTACATTTGCACGGTTTTTAAATGGAAAGTGCCGAACCCATACCAACATAACGCATGCAAGCCGAAAAAGTGTCCAGCGTGGATAGCGATTTGCTTCCTGTGGATCGCTGGGCAGTGTAACTGCACGTGTTTACAGAGGAACGATTCATAGACAGACTTTTCGTCTTTAGGGAATGAACCCTCTGCAAGATGCTGAGGGTCCATGAGTGACTTCGGAGCGCTCCTTCTTTTCCGCGTGTTTGTTCTGTGAAACGTACACTGTAGATTCGCAGATTTATTCTAAGCAACGCTCAATAGGAAATGTTGAAAATTTTTGTTTACGGTGAACCCTCATACACACTAAACCTGCTCTGATGTTTTAATTACGGACATCATAGTATTAAAACTTTGGAAACTTGAGCACTACTTAATGGAGATCAATCATTAACTTATACAAGCCATTAATTTTATGCATATTTTTTATATATATGTGTACAACGTTATCGGCAACAAAGAAGTAGTTTTTGTTAAAATTCCTTCCCGGGATATTTGGCCGTAGTCCAATGTTTTCTACAAAACCAGACGTTTCGGCAATGCCATTGACTTCCATCGTCAGTGAAAATCGAGTGCGATAACGTGAGGTGGTATATGTTAGTGACCACAGTACTGTGGTTAAGGCTGAAGCAGTAAGTAGAAAGAAGTAGTTTCTATGGTAATATTTCATTTCGAAAATGATTTTAAAAATAAATCTTAGAATATGGAAGTCATGTATGGTTCTCCATACCGATATTTTTCTATGGCAAACGATAACAGCCGCAAATACAAACAGAATCAACTACTCTTTTCCATACAGCCCTGAATTATAGAGTTCTCAAGACCTATTGGTTTTGGTGAAGATCGGTTAAGGGGAAGGGGTAGTTTACAAGCAACGTTTTTTTATCGGGGGTAATTTTTTCTATGGCAAACGATAACAGCCGCAAATTCAAACAGAATCAAATAATGTTCTGCATACACCCCTGATTTGTAGAGCTCGCAAGATCTGTTGTTTTTGGTGAAGATCATTTAAGGGAGAGGGGTAGTTTACCAGCAACGTTTTATGTTTTAACAAGGGTAATTGTTTATATGACGAACGATAACTGTCGCACATTCAAACAGAATCAAATAATTTTTTGCATACGTCAGTGAATTGTAGAGGACTCAAGGCCTTTAGATTTTGGTTAAGATCGGTTAAGGGGAAGGGGTAGTTTACCTGCAACCTTTTACGTTTTAACAAGAGTAAAGTACTTGAAAATGTTATTTAAACTTTTTGAAACAATGGTAATTGTTAAAAATAAAATAATTTTGTTGGCAGGCAATAAAATTATAATTTTTTCATTTTAATGTAAATTATGTTTGAGTTAATATCTTTATATATACAGTGGAACTTGGTTATTACGGCCTCGGCTGTTACGTCAACTCGGGTGTAGCGTTATTTTGTCATAAGTCCGGTCAAACTGATATCTTTAACATTATAAAAATTCCCGGTTTTAACGTCACTAAATATTGTACTACTCTGTTATAGCGTCAAATATTTCTCAGATATTTTACACTAAATTTCATATAAACGTATATATGTGCGCGTGCGCGCTAGCCCATGGCTACATTGTACAGACATACATTGTATGCAGACATACATTGTATGCAAGCAATAAGCACTGTAACAGGACTGCCGGCGCCAGCCATTTTACGTGCTCCAACGGATGGCTAGGTCGATTTAAGGCCCGACACTCGATTTCCTTTGCAAAAATTTGTGGTGAGGCAAAATGCGTAGATCTGAACGTTACAGGCGATTGGGTGCGTAACACTTGGCCAGAAATTAGACGATCATATAAAGATGAAGACATCTTTAATGTACATGAAGCTGGAATTTTTTATAAATTAACTCCAGATAAGACTTTCAAATTTAAAAATGAAAAGTGCGTTGGTGGGAAGCTCTCTAAACAAAGAGTTACAGTTTTTGTTTGTGCGAACATGACGGGAACCGAAAAAAGGAAACTTTTAGTTATCGGGAAAAGTTTGCATCCTAGATGTTTTAAAAACATCAAAAAACTTCCTGTAAGTTACACTGCCAACGTAAAAGCGTGGACGCTTCTAGTATTTTTGAAGATGACTTCTGTACGTGTGTATGTCACTGAACTCCTCCATGTATAAAATAATATATCGTTCGTGGCAGGTAAGCATATCTCAGTTATGTAATGTTTACGTTTCCATTTTATTATTATGCCTACAGCAATAAAAAGGCAGGTAAGACACACACACACACACACAATTCACGTTATTTCTGGCCTCACTCATGTTTATTTTCTTACATTTGCACGCTTTTTATATGGAAAGTGCCGAAACCCACACCAACATAACGCGTGCAAGCAGAAAAAATGGACATCAATTTGCTTCCTGTGGATCGCTGGGCAATGTAACTGCACGTGTTTTAAGAGGAACGATTCATAGACAGACTTTTCGTCTTTAGGGAATGAACCCTCTGCAAGATGCTGAGGGTCCATGAGTGACTTCGGAGCGCTCCTTCTTTTTCGCGTGTTTGTTCTGTGAAACGTACACTGTAGATTCGCAGCTTTACTCTAAGCAACGCTCAGAATCAAATAATTTTTTGCATACGTCACTGAATTGTAGAGGACTCAAGGCCTTTTGATTTTGGTGAAGATTGGTTAACGGGGAGGGGTAGTTTACCTGCAACCTTTTACGTTTTAACAAGAGTAAAGTACTTGAAAATTCATTTAAACTTTTTCAAACAATGGTAATTGTTAAAAATAAAATAATTTTGTTGCCAGGCAATAAAATTATAATTTTTTCATTTTAATGTAAATCTGTACATAGTATAAAGTAAAGTCGGTCCGTTTTCTCTCTGTGTTTGAAATCGCTAATCTCAGGAAGTACTGAACGGATTTTATTCAAGTTTTCGCCAATAGATAGAGTGTCTATCGAGGAACATTTATGTGTATAATTAATACATATATGTTGTACATTAGCTTAGCTATCACGGTTTATGTCAAGTAAGTGGTATAGTTTACATCTTATATATAAAAATGAATGTTTCTTTGTTTGTCCCGTATGCGTTCCTATACCATTCATCCGATTGCGATGAAACTTCGGTGAGTTGTTGTGCGCACGTCCGCGAAGGTTTCTTCCACATCTCCTCCTAAACCACTGTACCGATTTCAACCAAACTTGGCACAACTATTTTACGCAACGGGAGAACCAACATAGGATAGGTGTTTTTTCGATGGGGTCCTTTTGGGGGTTCTTTGGGGTCTTCCACATCGCCTCCTAAACCACTGGACCGATTTCAACCAAACTTGGCACAAATATTTTACGCAAAGGGAGAACCAACATAGGACAAGTGTTTTTTTCTATACGATCCTTTGGGGGGTCCTTTGGGGTCTTCCACGTCTCCACCTAAACCATTGGACCGATTTCAACCAAACTTGGCACAAATATTTTACGCAACGGGAGAACCAACATAGGACAGGTGTTTTTTTCGATACGATCCTCTGGGGGGGTCCTTTGCGGTCTTAAAAAACTATTAGATCTGGTTACTATGGCAACCCAATAGAATAGATTCTGTTCTAAATATATTATCGCATTAAATTGAAGACCACGCGAACGAAGTTGTGGGCAACAGCTATTTATTTTTAAGAAGCCTACTTTAATTAAACTTTATTAATTAAACTAACATTTTCATTACGTACAACGTGAAACTCCGTAGCGAAGCACGGGTATTCTGCTAGTCATGTATAAGAGAAAATATATCGTGCGTGGCAGGCAAGCATATCTCAGTTATGTACTGTTTCCATTTTATTATTATCACTACCCCGCAATAAAAAGGCAGGGAAGACACACACACACACACACACACACACACACACACACACACACACACACACACACACACAATTCGCGTTATTTCTGGCCTCATTCATGTTTATTTTCTTACATTTGCACGGTTTTTAAATGGAAAGTGCCGAACCCATACCAACATAACGCATGCAAGCCGAAAAAGTGTCCAGCGTGGATAGCGATTTGCTTCCTGTGGATCGCTGGGCAGTGTAACTGCACGTGTTTACAGAGGAACGATTCATAGACAGACTTTTCGTCTTTAGGGAATGAACCCTCTGCAAGATGCTGAGGGTCCATGAGTGACTTCGGAGCGCTCCTTCTTTTCCGCGTGTTTGTTCTGTGAAACGTACACTGTAGATTCGCAGATTTATTCTAAGCAACGCTCAATAGGAAATGTTGAAAATTTTTGTTTACGGTGAACCCTCATACACACTAAACCTGCTCTGATGTTTTAATTACGGACATCATAGTATTAAAACTTTGGAAACTTGAGCACTACTTAATGGAGATCAATCATTAACTTATACAAGCCATTAATTTTATGCATATTTTTTATATATATGTGTACAACGTTATCGGCAACAAAGAAGTAGTTTTTGTTAAAATTCCTTCCCGGGATATTTGGCCGTAGTCCAATGTTTTCTACAAAACCAGACGTTTCGGCAATGCCATTGACTTCCATCGTCAGTGAAAATCGAGTGCGATAACGTGAGGTGGTATATGTTAGTGACCACAGTACTGTGGTTAAGGCTGAAGCAGTAAGTAGAAAGAAGTAGTTTCTATGGTAATATTTCATTTCGAAAATGATTTTAAAAATAAATCTTAGAATATGGAAGTCATGTATGGTTCTCCATACCGATATTTTTCTATGGCAAACGATAACAGCCGCAAATACAAACAGAATCAACTACTCTTTTCCATACAGCCCTGAATTATAGAGTTCTCAAGACCTATTGGTTTTGGTGAAGATCGGTTAAGGGGAAGGGGTAGTTTACAAGCAACGTTTTTTTATCGGGGGTAATTTTTTCTATGGCAAACGATAACAGCCGCAAATTCAAACAGAATCAAATAATGTTCTGCATACACCCCTGATTTGTAGAGCTCGCAAGATCTGTTGTTTTTGGTGAAGATCATTTAAGGGAGAGGGGTAGTTTACCAGCAACGTTTTATGTTTTAACAAGGGTAATTGTTTATATGACGAACGATAACTGTCGCACATTCAAACAGAATCAAATATTTTTTTGCATGCATCCCTGAGTTGTAGAGGACTGAAGGTCTATTGATTTTGGTGAAGATCGGTTAAGAGGAAGGGGTAGTTTACCAGCAACGTTTTATGTTTTAACAAGAGTAAAGTACTTAATTTTGATAAATAATGTATCCAAATAAGAATCTCATAATAATCCACTGTAGAAACGTAGATGAAATATCTATAAATGAAGAGGTTAGGTGAACGGGGTGGGGGTAATTTTCTATTAATGAAAATTATAGTTAATTGGGGAGGGGAGAATTTTTTATATGTGTACTACGTTATCGGCACCAAAGAAGTACGTAGTTCTTTGTTAAAATTCCTTCCCGGGCTGTTTAACCGTAGTCCAATGTTTTCTGCAAAACCAGACTTTTCAGCAGTCCATCGACTGCCATCATCAGTGAAAATCGAGTGCGAAAACGTCAGGTGGTATACGTTAGTGACCACAGTACCATGGTTAAGGCTGAAGCAATAAGTAGAAAGAAGTAGTTTATATGGTAATATTTCATTTCGAATATGATTTTCCATGTTCTAAGATTTATATTTAAAATCATTTTTGAAATGAAATATTTCCATAGAAACTACTTCCTTCTTCAGCCTGTAGGACCACAGCACTGTAGTCCCTAACGTATACGACCTCACGTTAGCGCACTCGATTTTCACTGATGATGGAAGTCGATGGCAGTGCCGAAACGTCTGGTTTTGTAGAAAACATTGGACTACGGCCAAATATCCCGGGAAGGAATTTTAACAAAAACTACTTCTTTGTTGCCGATAACGTTGTACACATATATATAAAAAATATGCATAAAATTAATGGCTTGTATAAGTTAATGATTGATCTCCATTAAGTAGTGCTCAAGTTTCCAAAGTTTTAATATTATGATGTCCGTAATTAAAACATCAGAGCAGGTTTAGTGTGTATGAGGGTACACCGTGGACAAAAATTTTCAACATTTCCTATTGAGCGTTGCTTAGGGTAAAGCTGCGAATCTACAGTGTACGTTTCACAGAACAAACACGCGGAAAAGAAGGAGCGCTCCGAAGTCACTCATGGACCCTCAGCATCTTGCAGAGGGTTCATTCCCTAAAGACGAAAAGTCTGTCTATGAATCGTTCCTCTGTGTGTAACACTGCCCAGCGATCCACAGGAAGCAAATCGCTATCCACGCTGGACACTTTTTCGGCTTGCACGCGTTATGTTGGTATGGGTTTCGGCACTTTCCATTTAAAAAGCGTGCAAATATAAGAAAATAAACATGAATGAGGCCAGAAATAACGCGAAGTTTGTGTGTGTGTGTGTGTGTGTGTGTGTGTGTGTGTGTGTGTGTGTGTGTGTGTGTGTGTGTGTGTGTGTGTGTGTGTGTGTGTGTGTGTGTGTGTGTGTGTGTTCCCTGCCTTTTTATTGTGGTAGTCATAATAATAAAATGGAAAGGTAAACATTACATAACTGAGATATGCTTGCCTGCCACGAACGATATATTTTCTCTCATACCTGATTTACATTAAAATGAAAAAATTATAATTTTATTGCCTGGCAACAAAATTATTTTATTTTCAACAATTACCATTGTTTGAAAAAGTTTAAATGAATTTTCAAGTACTTTACTGTTGTTAAAACGTAAAAGGTTGCTGGTAAACTATCCCTTCCCTTAACCGATCTTCACCAAAATCAAAAGGCCTTGAGTTCTCTACAATTCAGTGATGTATGCAAAAAATTATTTCATTCTGTTTGAATATGCGGCAGTTATCGTTCGTCATAGAAAAAATTACCCTTGTTAAAACATAAAACGTTGCTGGTAAACTACCCGTTTCCCTTAACCAATGTTCACCAAAAACAATAGGTCTTGAAAAATCTACAATTCAGAGTTGCATGCAAAATTTATTTGATTCTGTTTGAATTTGGGACTGTTATCGTTTGCCATAGAAAATACCCTTGTTAAAACATAAAATGTTGCCGGTAAACTACCCCTTTCCCTTAACCGATCTTCACCAAAAACAATAGGTCTTGAGAACTCTACAATTTAGGGGTGTATGCAAAACATTATTTGATTATGTTTGAATTTGCGGCTGTTATCGTTTGCCATAGAAAATACTCTTGTTAAAACATAAAACGTTGCAGGTAAACTACCCCTTTCCCTTAACCGATCTTCACCAAAAACAACAGGTCTTGAGAACTCCATAATTCAGGGTTGTATGCGAAACATTATTTGATTCTGTTTGAATTTGTGGCTGTTATCGTTTGCCTAAGAAACATTACTCTTGATAAAAAAAACCGTTGCTGGTAAACTACCCCTTTCCCTCAACCGATCTTCACCAAAAATAATAGGTCGTGAGTACTCTGCAAATCAGGGCTGTATGCACAAAATTATTTGATTCTGTTTGAATTTGCGGCTGTTATCGTTTGCCATAGAAAAAAAAACCTACAGATAGACAGACAGACACACACACACAGACACTTTTCGAAAAACGATTTTTTTCATGTTTTGAGTGTAGTACAATCAGAATCTGCAATAATCTCGAACACGATTTTTTTTGCCATCACCATACTTCCATTTCCTTAAGGAATATGTAAGTAAAAGTAAAAAGGTAATTTTTTTATGACGTACGATAACTGCCGAAAATTCAAAGAGAATCAAATAATTTTTTGCACACTTTCCTGAGTTGCAGAGAACTCAAGGTCTGTTGATTTTGGTTAAGATCGGTTAAGGGAACGGGGTAGTTTACCTGCAACATTTTATGTTGTAACAAGAGAAATGTTTCCATGACGAACGATAACTGCCGCACATTCAAACAGAATCAAATATTTTTATGCATGCATCCCTGAATTGTAGAGGACGGAAGGTCTATTGATTTTGGTGAAGATAGGTTACGGGGAAAGGGTAGTTTACCTGCAACATTTTATGTTTTATCAAGAGTAAAATACTTAATTTTGATAAATAAAGTATCATGATAAGAAGATCATAATAATCCACTGTAGAAACGTAGATGAAATATCTATAAATGAAGAGGCTAGTTGAACGGGGTGGGAGTAATTTTCTGTAAATGGAAATGATAGTTGAAGAGGGAGGGGATAATTTTTTATATGTGTACTACGTTATCGGCAACAAAGAAGTAGTTTGTTGTTAAAATTCCTTCCCCGGCTGTTTGGCCGTAGTCCAATGTTTTCTGCAAAACCAGACTTTTCGGCAGTGCCATCGACTGCCATCATCAGTGAAAATCGAGTGCGAAAACGTGAGGTGGTATACGTTAGTGACTACAGTACTGTGGTTAATGCTGAAGCAATAAGTAGAAAGACGTAGTTCTATGGAAATATTTCATTTCGAATATGATTTTAAATATAAATCTTAGAACATGGAAGTCATGTATGGTTCTCCATACCGATATTTCATTTTGTATTTGCTGTTGTTTTTTCCAATTTGTAAACTTAAAAACGTTAGGTTCTTTATTTTAAGTGTTACTCTGTTATACGCATTGTATTACACGTTTAATGTTATGTTTTCTCAACCACAGCTTTTATTTATTTTAGCAGTAAACTAAAAACCCAAAACCCATTATTATCTACCTAACTACCAAATGAAAACAACACGTATTTTTGCTTTACATTAAGAAATAGGGCAATTTACAATTAGTACACTTCTTCTTTTCCACACCGTAATATATCGATACAATCGCATATTAAAAACAACGAAATGTATTGCGGGTACTCATACAGTTCCAATCATTTACTTGAATTCAGTTCGATAATTCCTAAAAAAATATAAAATTTTGTTAAAGTGAAATAAAATGTTTCCATAGAAACTACTTCTTTGTTGTCAATAACGTAGTACACATATGAAACTTATAAAATATTATCTCCTCCCTCATCAACTACCATTTTAATTTAGAGAAAATTACCACCTTCCCCTTCAACTACCCTTTTCATTTATAGATATTTCATGTACCTTTCTACAGTGGATTATTATGACCTTCTTTTAAGGATACTTTATCCTTAGACGAAGCTGAACCGCACACAAAAAACCAAGTTACACCCAATCAAAAACCCATCTTCTTGAATCCCAGCACACAACATAACTATTCTTTCTCCCTTTCCAGCAGGCATCTTTAAACCGCCACACATTGTAGAACGATGCCAAATAAAATTGGGAGAATGAGAAATCCAGCTGTCATCTAAATAAAAAATTGGTCTCTTATCATTCTCGTTTTTAATTCTGTGCATTTTACGTAAAAACGTTACTCTTGCTTCAGTTATATCAAATCTTTCAAGCAAATGTGTTTGGCCATCATTAATTTTTTTAAACGAAACCCCTGTATCTATTTTTAAATACCTCTAATAGATGTAACACTGCAAGTAACACTGCGCTCTCTCATTTTCTGTCGAATTTTTTCAGCTGTTGGATATTTGTCCTTATCATAAAATTTCGTAACTAAACGTTGTGTTACATCTATATCGAAGTCAGACAACTCCGTAACTTTACATTCCTTTTTATCTATTTTTTTTTTTTTTTTTTTTTTTGCTTTTTAGGTGAGTGGAAATATTTACATGTCTTTGCTTCTACATGTGTTTTTTGTACCGCTGTTCTACCATAACACATCTTCAGTCGTTAGTTTTTGACACTTATTCAGGCCTTTCTTTATTAAAAACACAGCAGGCTCAACTAATGCTGTTTGAGAGCTTGAGACCTTAATTTTTTAAAAAAACTGAACGTTTTAAATTATTCCCTTACTCTGTTTTCGATGACTTTTTTCCCAACAGGCGTTGAGTGTCCAGGCTGACTCATGTCTATATATACAACACAATCCCCGCTCGTAACACTCATTATAATCTACGCACTAATTACACAAAAATATTCAATAACTATACACACACAAAATTCAGTAACTACACACAAAAAACAAACAAAGCACAGAGCATAAGCATACACAAAATTATAATAAGTTAATAACGACTAGAGTCCGTTCAGCAGTTATTAAAAAGTGTAAACTACAAGGAAGAAAAACGGAACCCCGTTGACACAAGTCACCGTGACAGACTTAACGCTTGAAAAATCTGACTAGACAAAACTGGCCACGCTCTGCTTGCAATCTGTCTATAACCTTCAAACATTTCAGTGCTGGCATACATGTTATATATGGCGTGTAACTCAACAAAAATAAAGATGAGCAGGTGTCCTTTATTAGTTGTAAATACGTATTTTCAATTGAACTAATTATTCCAAAACTTAAAACCTATACAACGCTATAGTTGTGCACTACATAACACCAACTATTTTAATAACTGTAAAGTAATACTTTCTCTAAAACCACTAGAAGTACTACAGTAAAAGTACATGTGAGCTTCACCGCCTGTCAAGGAAGGGATGACAGATTGTAGTCTGGCAAAATTAGTAAATCGTGAATGAATCATCGGATATTGCCGCCGCCCGGAGAACAATAGGAAACAATCATATTGGACAGGTCGTTGGTTCATACCATGGATTTCCCTCATCTCGCCGAATGTTGACCGCTTTTGTCGCATTTCGAATGTTCGTATAATCAAAGTCTAACTGATCCAGGTCTGAAATTACCCTACTGACCGCTTATGTCTCAACTTTTGTCAATGACGGCTTTTTCGCATATTCGACATATACTGATCCTAAATCCTGTCAAGGATATAAATTTAAAATTTGTCAAGTTTCAATTTTAAATTTAAAGTTTCTATTATGGTGTTTTGTGAACATCGCGCAACTGCAACCGAACAGTTTCCTGCTTTCTAGGCAGGACACAGACATTTTCCCAGATTTCGAGGCCCATGTTTGGATATAGGCCTCATTCGACTCTCACTGCATGTCATACACAAATGTATCCAGCAGATACAATGTGTTCAGCAGAACTATGAATGTACCACACAAAACTGAAACATGAGGTTAAGTATCACTGAGCCAAAACATTGTAGTGTGTATCTGTTAAAGAAAACAAAAGGTTAGGGTTACGGGATCCAAGTTATTAAACTTAAAACTTGAAATAAGTAAGATACTGGGAATAAGGCCATAAACCTGATGGAACATCACAATCGGAACTATTCCAGATGGTACAAGCTCGTTGTCAAGCTCAACACTAACAGTCATAGTAAGCCAAATTAATGAGCAATATTATGATAAATTATGGCAAAGAAACAAATAAAACGAATAGAACAAGATTTAAAAAAAAAAAAAAACATCATAACAGACTTTTATAAAACTTACAAACAAAATTTGAGTAAATACAACTCAATGGTCAACTATTTTGTACATACAACTATGTACATAATAGTTGTACATACAAAACAATGTACATTGTATACAATACAAAAGCTGTAGTTGTAATACAATGTACATAGTTGTATGTACAATGTACTTCCCTCCAAATATTTGCTTTCAAGACAAAAATGGAAAAATAGCTCACAACAATAAAGAAAATTGTAAAATCTTAGCTTTGAAATTGAACACTAACCTTTGAAAATTACAAAACTGTGAATAGCCTAAATCACATTGTAACAAGATGTTTACAAGTTGTAATGAAATTGTTTACAAGCTACAACATCCTCACTCTCTCTCTCTCTCTCTCTCTCTCTCTCTCTCTCTCTCTCTCTCTCTCTCTCTCTCTCTCTTTCTCTCTCTCTCTCTTTCGCCAATTAAAGAAGAAATCACTTCATTAATTAAATCGTTCACAAACAGTAAAGTACCCGAAGAAGATTCTTTCATAATTTCAGAACTTTGTAAGCTACGATTGACAAACTGACTGACGCTATTCAAAACGTTTGGATAAATGAGGAAATCCTCAAGACTGGACAACAGCACTGATTTATCGACTACGCAAGAAAGGTGACAAAACCAATGTAAACAACTACCGAGTCATTTCAATTCCACCAGTTGCTAAAAAATTTTCTCCAAAGCAAAGCATTACTAACCAGAGCAGAGAAACAATTAGAATCACAAACTGGTGAAATCAGTGTGGCTTCAGGAAAAAAAGTAGGTCATGCACGGAACAGGTTTTAAACTTGAAATTAATAATGACGTACTTGAAAAGCAGAGACAAAGATTTCGTAATTACTTCTGATAACTCTATTGGCATATGACTCTACTGAGAAAGAAACATTGTTCAAAATCCTTAAGAAATTAGGCTTTAGATAATAAAACAACAACTTTAATTAAGCAAACGCTAACAAATACCCACTCCTAAGAGAAATTCAGAGGTGAAATTTCCGGAGAAGCCTAAGAGAATGGAGAAAGGTATTGGAAGGAAACCAAATCAATGAGAGAATTAGACTAGGTTAAAGGAGAGACAACCTTTCAATAGATCTCCTATCTTTTGCAAACAACCTAGCAAACCTGTCATAGTCAGCAGACAATCTGAATTACTAAAAGAACAACTCGAAAAACAGGTTTATAAATCTCTTTTGAGAAAATCAAATCATGACAAACACCAAGACTCTCCTTATGAAAATACAATTACGTATTGTAAAATTGACAGAACTGACAAATTCAAGTATCTAGGAAAAGTAAAAAAGTAATAGATCAAAAAGGATCAGAAAAAAGAAACCATCCCATCAAAAGTTAAATCATTAATTTAACCAAGGTCATTTATAACAAGAAACGAATATCCCGTAATGTTAAAATTAGCCTTTATACAACAGTAATTCGCCCAGAAGCAATTTATGTCTGTGGACAAGAAAATAATGGTGAAAGAATTGGAAGTCACTGAAAGAAGAATATTAAGGAAAGTAATGGAACCAATTAAAAATGTAGAACAGTACAAAAGACATCACACCAATGAGTTTTATACACATATTGAGAAAATTACAGGAAACAATTAGGAAAAAAAGAATTGCTTTTTATGGACAGTTTCGAAGAATAAATCCTAACAAACTCACATGAAACTCTTCAACTCTCTTGAAAAATTTAAATGCCCAATATATGGATTAAAGAGACCTAAAAAGAATAGAAGAACACTAAATCAGAGGCGTAACAGCTGGGCCCGCAGTGCGGAGGGGATTAGGGGCCCCGCGCAAATATTTCCCTTAATTTTTTAAGAATGGGTATAAACCGTTGAACTTACGTAAAACTTGAGTTTCCCGTATGTATTTAAACTCAAAAATAGATACATTAATTTTTTTACTGTTATTTTACCATTACCTATTGATGTGCTTTAAGAGTAAACATTATTTGATTAACTGCACAATAGAGTTGTGATTCCAATTAAGAATGCACCGAGGCCACCGCCTAGGCCTGCATCGTTATTCCTTATGAGTTACGAAAGGAAACTAAATAAATAGACCAAAATACTGGATCGCGTTGTAACTGGACATTGACAACTTAAAATTTAGCTTTAGAGGCCATAAACACAAGACAGACCAGCCCAATAGCGTAACGTTTTGATAAGTAAACGATATTTTGAGTAAACATGATCCATTGTTGCAAGAGATAATCAGTGGCCCGAAGAACAGGGAGATTTATATGAGTCCAAAAATCCTAAATGAACTCGTTCAGCACCTATCTAAAAGTTTAAAAAATTATTTTTAAACAGATTGAATCTACTCAATTGTTTTCTGTAATAGTGGATACCAGACAAGGCATTAACAGAAAAGATCAGCTGTGTCATATATGTCTTAATTTATGAAGATGAAACAGGGAGGCCCACCAAATTAAAAATTAATTAGTGCTTTTTACAATTTATAGAAGTAACCGATGAAACTTGCCTAGGCTTAAAAGAAGAGACTTTAAACAATCTTGAGGAGAACGTATTCTGTTTACGTCATATAATTTTAGTAGCTGTCACAGTTATAAGGAGGAGTTAGCATCCAAGAGGAAACAATGGCATGAATTAAGTAGGGGTAGCAGGACGTCCGCAAAGGGCCCAGGAGAAAGAGTTACGCCACTATTATAAATTACTCAGGAGAACATTAAAGAATGTTTGTCAGTCAACTCTGCAGGTTTAAACCCAAAAAGACCAGGCAAAACCCAATAAGAAGACTGGTGCCATTTAGAATGAGCAAAAGCAGAAAGAAACAACTAAGATAGTCGTGAATAATCAGATTTTGGATCAGGTTAGTCGTTTTAATTATCTGGGTTGTGATATTTCGTATGGAACCGATATTGATTGGGATAGTAAGCTAACTAAATTTAGACGCATCTGTGGAACGATTCATAGGGACCTGAAAAATAAAACACGGAAAAATACCCGAATGAAATTTTACAAAACTGTGGCTGTCCCCATATTTCTGTATGCTAGTGAGACATGGTCTCTTGGTAAAAGGGACGAAGAGAGGATTCAGGTAGCTGAAATGAAATTTCTAAGAGGGACGCAAGGTTGTTCTCTCCTGGATCGGAAAAGGAACGGGGATATTAGACGCGAATTAAACATTTTATGTTGCACCAGAAGATTGAAGATCACAGAAGGAGATGGTGTGAACACTTAAACCGCATGCCTTATATCGGTCTGATGCCTTGGGTTATCACCCTACTGAGAAGAGAGATGTCGGTAAACCAAGGAGAGGATGGGTTCCGGAACAGGTCTAGGGCCTTGGAGTGGTGGTGATGATGATGATGAAACATCAAGAGAAAATGAAGTAGTTGTGGGAAAGAAAGAAGGAAAGAAGCAGTTGAAATGAACGTAGCCCACAGTGCCCTATACGAACCCAAGACAATAGAAACAATTATTTTCTAAATAAAAATTAAAATCATAACGTGATGAAAAATAAAATTGACGAGCGCACAATGTAACGAATTTCAGCACAGGCTATAGTCTTCTGTATCGGTTGTGGTCAGATCCGCATTATTTCTTTGAGCATTATTTCATCTGTTTTTAAGGAGCAGTAATAAAGTTGTAAAACGGAAATAGAGACGAGGAAATGTTTAGCTACGTTTGACTATAGGCCTATAGTCAGCCGTCCAGGCATAATCTAATACTTATCGCCCACAGTACTGGATGCCGCAACAAAGTACTGACAGGCCAATGAAAACAGACCTCTGTATCGATATACTGATACACTGAATGATTTGTTACCAACTTAACGAGACGAACGAACACGCACGTTTTGACTCGATCCAATATATCTGTATTGCCGATGGAATAATAACACAAATGATATCTTATGTTCGCGTGGCCGTGTCGATTTTGGAGCAATCGATTCGCAAAAGAAAGCTGACAAAACGCTCTTCTTTATACCTTCCTATAGAAAAAAGACTAGTCGTAAATGAAATATTATTAAAGAATTCCATGGACAAAGTAGATAATTATATTATAATAATAGTGTGAAAACAACAAAAAAAGCTGATCGCTATTTGTGCCTGAAGCCAGTGAAATCAGTGAGCTCGGGAAAATCGTGTACAGCAACCGCTTAAGATAAACACACTACAGACATTACGACAAGAAAGCTCAGTGCAAGAAATTTTCCCTTTGCTAGGTACGTAAATTTTAGGCTAAACCTATCCAGGTATAAAGATTACATTTCACGAGGCCAGAATCACACTTTAAAGTACGTGGAAATAATTCGTGAGTCATAAGTTTTACTATAATATAGAATTTAAATATGTGAAGAGCATATGTGAAGTAAAATCCGATGTTTTTACACGAACAGGATGCTTAACCTGAATACTGGACTGAATACTACACAAACGTTATGGAAAGTGAGCATGAGCCAGGCATTTAGTTGTACAAAATCGAGACATTCCATCCATGGAAGGTGGCTGACAGCCTAAAAGATGTAACTTCTGACATATATTGAAAGGTATTCCGGAGCGTCGCCTTATATCAACACGTAAACATCAATATCATAAATGAAACTGGACTATCCAACTATTTCCAGGGTTACGAGTTAACCCTGATTCCCCCTCCTCCGCAAACAGTCTGCAGCGTTCCGAGTTGACAAGAAACATTCAACAGTTGGCATGATTGGAATTGCCTCATTTATTTTAAAAACTATATTTTAAAATACATGTATCATTTATCAACATGTTGTCAGTGCATAAGCCTATATATAGTAATGTGGAATATTTTGTATCATAATCCTCATATGTCTGTGACAGTAACATTTGTCTACCTCGATATCCGATTCTAATCAGTAAGTGTATATTTGAAATTATGCCCCGTAACGCCAATGATTATTTGTCTGAAACCACGTATTTAAATGAAGTTTTTTTGTTTATTATATGCTTCAAACATGAACAACCGTAGCACTGGAGCAACCATAATACCTTGTGTTTAGAGCAAATTAGAATTGTTTTTAAATAAATACTTTAGTTTATTCTGTTAACATTAAAAGTCGTTGAAACAAATGATATCATCTAGAAATTCATTTCACTGACGTGAAAATTCGCCGATAATGTCATCTGAATTCGCTACTAACTTCACTGCCTGCCGAGTAATTGTAATTTTGGTATTTCACTTCTATTTAAAAAATTTCAAACGACAGTACAATTTATAACACTTTTCTACCAATGTAGAGTTATAAATTTTGTTTTAATAAAGACATTTTTTATTATACAACAGATTTTCATGTACTATATTTTATACTTTATACTACTGTTATACTTTATACTTTACAACATACATTATGTTTTACTCTATGTTTTATACTTTATATTTTCGATATCGTTATATTTCTAATTCTAACTGATTTCTAACTGACTCCCCATACATACCTGAATTATTATGTTATAGTTACACGCTGCTTATGCGTCCCTTATTTTCGCCTTTCATAGAAAACGTTTTCTCCCCTATCTAGTGGAGAAACAAGAAACTATACGTACAGCAAAACTCAAACTCTCCAGGGTTTTCAGCTAACGAAGTTTTAACTTTAGCGGCTAGATAGCAGTAAAATCTGAATATCTTGTGACGTGTTCCATTTCCTCGGCTCGTTCGTACTCATTTTACTGTTAATAATTGAATCATAAAAACTTGTATATATTCAGAAACAGACAGCGTTACGAAATGTGTGTGTGTTTTCCATGCCGTTCCCGATACAGAAATGATTTGATCGAAAAAATTAATGACGTCGCTTATTCCTGCTTTGAAATTATAAAAAAACGATTAATTATATAACTTGCGTAAATATTTTAGTTTACAACTTAAATTCATAAAATATAATTATATATTGTGTTCATAAAAATTAACAGATAAGTGAAAATCAGTAAATGTTAATACTGTACATAACAGTTTGATAATAGAATATTACTTTTGGATGCAGAATAAATTATATTTAATATAATTTATATATTATGTTTATAATTAATTATAACTTATTATATTTATAATTAATATTTATCATATTTCTAATTAATAAATTACTGTAAAATGCAGAGACGTGTCCTCTGCGATATAACGGTTCAAGGCAATGATTATGTTGTGTCCGCAGCGGAAAACATTAACGTTACAAAATTATAATATAAAGTTATACGCCTAAATAATTTACTATTTTAATTTTTATTATTTAAATTTTCAAAATTAAAATTTTAAGTTTAAATGAACTTGTAAATTGGTTTAAATGATAATTTTTATTTTTACCCAGTTACCTTAACTTTTGGTTTGGTCTGGTTTGGTATTTACTCTATCTTCTCTTAAAATTCCGTTTCAACCATTTTGACGACTTACGTTTCTTAACGACAAAGAATAATCATTTCGTAATAATATGTAATAATAATAATAAGTTTAATATGATATAAACAAGTCCATGTCAGACATCTCTTAACACTCGGAATCTGCACTGTCAGACGGAACCTTTACACGACTTGTAGTAAACCGTTCTGATAAACTGAAATATACTGTGTTACTAATGCCTCCAGATAGTAAAGTAGGCCTATCTGCTTGTAAACTATTAATCTGTGGAAACAAGAACGGTTTATCCGTAAATTTAGTTTAGTGACAGCCGAAGCTTAATTTAAACTTTAAACTTACAAAACTAAATATCCGTAACATATTATAAACTGTGTAACAAAATATAATATTACTGTTAATGAAGCAAGATGTAAACAAAAGTCGATGACCTGTTTATATACAGTGCCTGATGAAATACCTAGGACCTACAGAGATTCCACTCATCGGAGTGTGCTAAGTGAAACGTTGTTCCAAACAATGGACGAAGATAAAGTTAGTTGTACGAGTAGAAAATAGGCCTACTGATAAAAGTGATAACGAATCGCACGGCTGTTGAAGTGCGAGTTCTTACTTACTGCCTTCAGCCAGTCGTCAGTACAAACTGTAATGAAATAGGCTACTGTTTGAATCAAAGTCAACAAACACTCTTGCAGGTACACATTTGTTATATTTCATTTCCAATAAACAACTAAAGTAGGCCTAATTAGAAAAAAGTGGACAACGTTCCTGTTGGTCCTTGCTACAATTAGATACGTGCCAGTTTACCAGAGTTAATGTGATGATGATCTTCCGGTTCTTGCATCATCACCAGGAGTATGTACCAGGAGTATACAGACTTCATCCCATGGTCTTCCACTACAATCTCATTAACCATTATACACTCAACAGATAAGAAACGTTATCTATAATAAAAAAACTCCTTTTAATATGAAAGTTTTATTCACTTCTTCGAGAAGGAAATTTTAGAAAAGATTCAGTTCGTCTCAATTTTACAGATAGAATCCTGTGTGAGTTTATTGCTATGCGTTTACAGAGGATGACGTTTCTACGCACTGATTACCGTAGCTGATTAAAATGTCTCATAGATTACAATTCTTTGTACTGAATGTACCCTATCTTTTCACTTGTCTGAAATTTACGTTGTCGTTGTAAAAAATATATGCAAATAACTGTTCCATGTAAGTACTTCAGGATTTCAAAAATTTGTTTCAAGAAATAATGCATTATTAAGAATTTATGGTAAGTAACTTAAAGTGTAATTCGCAAACAATACAATGATGTCAACATCATAAGTCTGTAGACTCAATTATGCAATGGTTCAATTTAATGATTCAAAAATGACTGAAATGCTTAGTCTGCTTCGAAATTAAAACAGAACTTTTATCTCATGTTGAATTTCTCGGTAACGGCAGCCAAGATTCCGTGTAGATTCACCAGATAACCATCAATTCGTCACGGTTTGTCAGCGACACGGTTTCCATAGCGTGTACAGAATATAGCCCACGTGGTCGCAATCCGAGCTTGTTCGTATACGACGGTTTTCCGTAATCTCAAAAATATAAACTCAAATTGTTACTTTGATTGTAAATCAAGTTGTTAATTTTTGGTTTTTCGTATTATAGAAAATTTATAAATTAGACCTACAGGACGCGTGAGTTAGAAAGGAAAACTAAAAACGGTAACTTAACAGACGATCGCGTGCTAGCTAGGAGAAATACATTTTGTAAGTAAAATAAATGGTAATTGAAGAGATAAGTCTGAAACACAAACATAACCTAGACTACTCGTAAACGTCCCTTAATACGCATAGTCACTAAAAACGTCACTAGTGCAATAATATTCTGATTTGTACTCAGAATATATTGTACATTATCATTTTTGTTAAAAGATTACACATTTCGGTGAGTTGAAGTGTTTTGGTCGCACGATAGCAGGCCTATGTTACGTAAAAGTTGAAAGCCAAGCAATCACTACGTAAACGCGACTATGAAGAAAGAAATGAAATCTTTTAATAAATGTTAATATATAATAAATGTTAATGATAATGAAATATCATTAGCGTTCTTTTGTAATAATAATCATCATCATTAAAAATTATTCTTATTGTTACATAACAATACGATGATTTTTATTTGCACATATAAAAAGTATACATGTATAAATTATGATTTTCACACACATATAAAAATGCTTTTTAAATAGACATACACGTATGCAGATATGCTAGATTTTCCGTGACCTTCTAAAGAGCATGAGGAGCATTTGTGTTTTATATTACGAAGAATATTACCATTCCGATACTTCTAAACTTAATGATATTAGGTTTTATTTTCTTAATATCAGAGTTTTCGCAGAAACTATTCGAATACATTAACTCAAATAATTAAATTCTCTAAATTTTACTTCACATTTTACTTCACAAAATACTCATTTTTTTCAATACGCTCTTTCCATCAGAGTGTTCGCAACCAGCGTTATATACGTAGATACTTCGCCGAGTTCAGTTTGGAAACAAAATTTCAGTAATGTTAAACCCAACGTTGATAAAACTAACATGTTCAGGTTTCGTAAATTTATTTTAAGTATTAATATTCAAGACTTGAATGTGCTTTGAAAATTATTTGTTAGAAATAAACTGATACTGGCCAAAAAGATAGGCGTTCATACAGGGACACACAGGTTTAATATTAAGAGTAGTATTACGACAACAAAGTAACGGCTTAGCTGTAGGTACGCAGAATGAGAGTATCAAGAATACAACATTTAACAAGGAAACGATACGAAAGGAAGGCCAGTGCTATACTGTGTTCGTGAGTACCCCGCCAACACAAATAATTTGAGTACATTAATTCATATAAAACTAAATTATCTTCAAGTATTCGTTTATATACAATAATAACCATTTCTTTTACAAAATATTCGTAGCTTGCAACAGAACATGCAACTCGATGTATGCGTTTGTTTTTCAATCCAGGAAGCACATGTCAACGGTATACGTGATCTTCCGGTAATTTCGGGAGACCACAATTGATTATAAATTATTCTTCAAGTGTTGTGTAATTTATTTGCTAAGTGTTTTAGTAAAAAGTTATTATCATTTACATTTTCATACACATTAAAAATTTATGCTTTCTAAATACACATATACGTATATAAGTATACTCGGATTTCCGTGACACTAAGACAGGCATGAGAAGCATTACTCTTACGGAAAAAATAACAATTCGGATACTTCTGAATTAACTGAGTCATAGCTTTTATCTTCCTATCAGAGTTTTCGCAGAAACAATTCAACTAACGACCAGTTTAGATTCTATTTCAAGCAATAATCAGTGTATTTCCATGTAACCCATAAACCAATTGTCCAAAAGGTAATTATAATCAGTATCTGATACACAGATAGCAAAGCAAAAGGGCTTGTGATCTGTGTAAGTCGTCTGTGTAATACAGCACTGAACAGCCTAGGAGCTTCTTCGCTGAAGTGCTGTTCCAGCCGCTGTTAATGACCGCCGAAGCTAACAGTTTAATTTAATTAATCACAGTGTCTTCTTCTATTTCATAGTTAATATAAATATTTCTAACGTACAATACAAGGAGACCAGACTGTGTTGTTTTTACTGAGTACTTCGTTCTGAGTTTTGAGTTATTCAAAAAAAACTTCGGTATTACTTTGTATTAGCTGGACGCCTTAGATTGAAACAGGTTTCAGGGCTTGTTTACATAGTACTCAATATCTGTGTAACGGTGATTCAGTTTCCTACCTAAGAGAGCAACAACATTTTTCTTAGTTTTTTATAGAATCCGTCTCGTTTTTTTTTCAACACGCTCTTCACATCGGAGTTTTCGCATCCAGCGTTATACGTAGATAGGCCTACTTCCCTTAGATCAGTTGGGATTCAAAGTTTCCGTAATGTTGAAACACGTGATATTGAATCCATTGGTTGATAAAACTAACACTTTCAGATTTTGTAAATTTAATTTGTATGCGTTGTCTTGATTCAATTCTTTTATTGTTTGTCGCAGACCTTCGTTTCACAGCGTCATTTAACATTTGTTTAAAAGTCTACAGAAACCGCAGTGCTGTGACAGTGGTGTCAACAGACATTGTTGGCACGTATGTAGCAGTAAGGCCCTAAGACACTGCATTGAAGAAGTGTCCTTTTATCTTTTTTAGGTATGAATACATCTTTTTTGCTTCTGGTGATTAATATTGCTTAGTTATGATTCTTAACACCTGACTGTAGGCCTATCATTTAGGAAGGAGTTGTTTGAAATTTTTCAATCAGGTCTTCGTGCTACACTTTCAACAAATACGTCAATAAGATGTGACGACAATAGACCAAATTTATTAAGCCAAAGGTATTTCATAATTGCATCCACTATTCCATTTATACATAGCCTATGATCTCTCTGGCTTATCGACACATTGATATGATACTGTTTAGGGGTTTTGTTCAGTTAATGGGTAGAATCTACTGAGTATCAATTTTTTCAAACAGTTTGAAATTGTCATATAGACCTATAAGAAGTTATTTCGGTGGGCTACTTGCCAAGATCCAAAATCACATTAATATCGATGATTTTCCAGAGGCAGCTTCTGTGACCAACCTTTTCTGTGATTTCTGTAATTGGTTTTAAACTTTTCCTTTAAACAGGTCATAGCAAGAGGTCATAGGTAGGTTTGAGATTCCTTTAATTTTGTTACGACCACCCCTATGACTGTAGGCCTATCACTTTTTCGATCATTTCACGTGAAATATCAAACTCACTGCTCTCATTTTCTATGTGTACTACAATATGTATGTAGTAGTTTTTAAAGACGACGTAGGAGTATAATCTTTACTTCTTCTTCTCGTTCCTGTATACTCTTTTCTTCTTACTTTTCTTAGGGTATTGCTGAAAGAATCTTTATTCGTTCAATATTATTCGTTTATTCGTTATTGATTATTCGTTCAATATGGTTGACTTTTTTCATTTTTTATGGTAGTTACTGAGCCGCGTTATTCTATTACGTTTTAAATAAACCTAATTGCTCAATTTTATCTCAGCAGTCAATGAACACTCTTTAAATTCTAAATGAAAATAGACTGAAACGAACATGCTTAAACCAAGCATTAGAATAACAATTGCTTTCTACCCCCATTTGACTGATAGTTTATAATTTATAAACCCATACTCAAAAATCATATAATTTTCTTGAAGAAACGACTTCACTTTCCATTGCTTTGGCTACTGGCACATGATTGTTAAGTATTCGATACCACAATTAAGCAAAGCAGGGGACAAAAGTGTTGAATCTTTGTCGCTGTTTAAGGAGAGTGAATTTCCCTGAAGTTGTTGTTTAGAAAAGGGTTTCAAAGACGGCTGAGACGGTAAAGATTTTGTAGCTGTGGTCTACACTCTACAGTAGATAATGCTAGTTCAGATAAAGTAAAGGAGAGTCTGACGTCAGTTTTCTGACAAAATTATAATTTTCTGTTATGTCTTTTTTTATTATTCTATGGTTCATTCTGAACATTTTTGTATATAACACATGGCAATTGGAATGAGTTTTGATTGTTAAATTAATTGTTTTAAGTAACACTGTACTCCTGTTTGGCCTGTCAGAGAAGTGCCCTTGGAGCTGTGCTTAGATCGTCAACACTCTCTTACCCTGATGGGGTTGATTTCTGGTGCAAATATAAACGCTCACTAATTAATAAAGAACTCACTCCCAGCATCTGTCATGAAAAAAAAACAATATCAAAGGACCTGTCTAATCCAGTGTTGTGCGCAGGTGTCTTTATGGGAAGACACAGAATCCAAATGAACCCTTCAACACTGTAGTCTGGTCACATTTCCAAAACTTGCCTTTGTAGGTATAAACATATTAAAAATGGTTGTTTGAGATGTAGTGGTAGCTTATAACTCTGGTTACTTAGGAAGAGTCAGAGTACTACAGGATCTTACTGCTGATGGAGGTCCAAATTTTGTTGTTGGACTAAAAGTTCTCGACAAGCAACGACTCTGAAGAGCAGATAGACAAACTGAAAAATTAGTGAAACAGGCGAGAATAGTTCTAAGAAACAGGAAATGGAAGCTCTAAGAAGATGGAGAAAATGAAGAGGAAGTTTATGGGCCCTGAATTTGTGTTGAGTGTGTCTAAATGGTGACTGAACTTTAATGCTGATTTTCTTAGAATTAACTTTTTTATATTTAGGTACACGTTTCTCCAAAACCGTTCAAGATAGAGACTTAAAACTTCGTACACATATATCTTACATTACTCTGAGTAATGTTACCCATTTTTATGGAGTTTGAAAATACAATTAAAATTGTATTACAAAAAAAGCCTAATAAAAAATTGTGTATTTTAGAGAATTGTTTAAAAAATTATGAGTTCTTGTATATTCTTCGAAATTAGTTAAAATATAACCTTGCTAAAAGTAAAGGTTCAGTCTATTAGCTGTGAAAATTTTAGTATCTCATCTCAAATGGTGTCTGAGAAAATGGTACCTGAAAATTTAACATTATTTTACATAGTACAATCAGACTCCCCTTAATGGAAGATAGATCAGTGGTAACTATCAGAAAGACACCAGACTCCTGTCATTGAATGGTGTGTGGAAGTGTAGGATGTTGGGATATACTTTCATAGTTAACCACGAATTCGAAGTCACTATGTTTAAATTACAGAAAATCATCGAGCAGATTACAATGGCTGTGTTTACCAGAGAAGTTGATAAACGAAAGTGTAATGTAGTCAAGTTAATGAAATGTAAATTAAAGAGCCTATGATTTTTGCTCACAGAAGAAAATTACAGTAAGCAGGCTCAATCAGAATACACACCGTTCATACAGGTCCTAATACAAATTCTGTTACCCATTTTTAAGACCAAAAAAATAATCCGTACTTCCTCAAAAAATACGTATCTTTAAAAGTAAGTACTATGAAGCAACAGGTCACAAATCAAGTTTGCTACTTGGATCATCAATAACATTTTTAAACAGGAATTAAAAATTGCACAATATTCCTAAATGCTCAAATATCGACGTGCGTCTTAATCCTGTCTAGGCGCAATTACAATCAAGCAAGAAGATAATCATAATTTATCATAATTTAAAATTGCATTAATCATTTTGAAAGGCAGTAACTCTAAACTGAAGAAAGTCATTCGACAGACGTTGAAGTCAACTCTATCAGAGATTATTTAGTGGAACTATATACAGTTCACACAGCTTAAAATAACAGAATGTAGGAACTGTTTACAGTATCTTAGACACTTGTTTATTGGAGGCTACAAACTGAAACATGAAGGAGGGCTCAAGATTCACTACTAAATTGTAAGAGACTTGTGTAATGCGATAAGAAACTGTCTCAATAAACTATCTTAAATATTGGCTAACTGATGATAACCTTTCGCTGATCTTTCAGACGTATTTATCCCACCAAAAATGTTGCCTATCTTGAATAACTCTAAGGACGTTTCAGTTTGCATCTGACGTCTTCTGAATCAGGAGAAACTAATTCTATAAGTTACTGATAGAATAATTAAAAGAATCACATAGACCTACTTTAACCAACAAATCAGTAAACTGTGAATGGGCAAGAGTAGAGTTCAGAAGTATTAACCTAACTCTGTTCCATTAAAAACTGCATAACACGTCGAAGAGGAACAGAGAAATTCATTAATCGGTATTCACCATGAATTAATAGCCTATTAGTGGTACAATTAGGAGCAGTCATGTATCCAAATGAGGTATAGCTGATAGATAGCTGTGGCAGCTTGAAGCTCCTCGGTTGAAGGTTTAAGAAAGAATAGTTGACACTTGATAGCCATGTCTGAAGAATGTTTCAACAAATTGTTAAAGACAAACGACAACTGCCTGTAGACTGACTACTCCATGTTCGAACACTAACAAACTAAAAAAAAAGAACAACTGTTTCAAGCCTAGCTGTAAGATGGTAACTGAACGAAACATACAGAGGAAAATGCAGAGGCTTTTGTTAAACATCTTGAAGAAATTATGCTGTAAGAAAAAAATTACAGTGCATAGCATTCTTAATCCTAGGGTTAGCCTTATCGCTGACGAGAACCTTCAGTACAGTAACTGTCAATAGAACGTATATAGTAAGACTGAACAGCTAATTATTGCGGTATTCAAAACAAAGACGTATCTGTTACTTTGAAAATACAAATATTATCATGTAACCAACGTTTCGAAAACTACTTAAGCAAGGTCCTATCTTCTTGTTAGATGGGACTGGAAATCTTACAACCTCTTGTCGTTTTGTACATGATTTTATATTATTTGAAAAACTATTAACTATAAGGCCAGTCCCAATAATTAAAAGACAAAACATAAAACCAAACTCTAATTCTGGAGTTAGATAAAAGCACTTAACAATAGTCGAAAAACTAATCGATCACGAGTAACACTGAAAACTACCCTAATATTTAAAAGTGCTCTAATATAGATTATAACCTATGCGAGAATCAATTTGGACTTATAGGTAGTCCTACCGGTTCAGATGTGCTAAACTCTGGTATAGGCTACAAGCAGATTATAAAACAAGGTGTTACGGAACATTGTAAATGCGCCGTGGCATTTTCATAACAGTGGTACCGAATACGATCTTGGAATCGCTGATATCGATCGACAGCTAAACATGTAGTCAGACATCATCATTGTTATTGTCGAGACGATCCAAATCCGTAGGTAATAACTTAACAACAAATCCCGAGGTGTTAAAGTATCAAAGCAAAGTATTTTGTTTGATTTTGCGACAGACAAACAAGGAAAAATTTGTTGAATTATAATTAGGCCTAATAAAAATTAAGATAAACTTGAATGGTTGATGTACTTAAGGGTAGTTTAAATATTTAAAAAAATGTATTCTTCTTAGGGATTACGTTTATAGTATAGGATATGTGACGGGTTTCTCGTGGACCATACTGCTAATAATGCAGATAATGATAAGCCTATATATTTTTCTGTATCTTTAACCTCTGAACTGATGGTGGTCTGAGTACTGAAGTTTCAATAACTTACACCTGTGACACCTGTGACTTACACATTGTCAGGCAGAAGCAAAAAACTACTTATTTGAATATGGCACAGACAATATCTCCAGTCGTTAGAGAACAGAAATGCTTGAGATAGCTCCAAGAGATTAACATACCGAAGGATAATTTCATAATTGCTTGTGATTTGTAATGGTTGTGGATGGCGACACACGGAACCACAGTGTATGACTAGTTACATATTTAGTCAACATCTTATATGTTAATTAACTAATTTATTGAAATCGACTCGAAGTTTGGCTGGAAATTAGGATCACAAATCACATATATAGAAATTAAAATAATATACTAGTACAAATGCATACTTATGCAGATTTAATAATTGCATAAATTAATTAATTAAATAAATTTTACTTATTGTCCCGCGTTTGGGCGGCATGTACAAATATACATGTATTATGCAAATTTATTAATTACATAATCTAATTGAATTTTTAATTGTATAAAAATTTTCTCTTGGTTACAATTATCTACTAGAATTTGCTTCCTCGTGTCACGTGTTGGGACACCATATGCAACTGTAATATATTTTATGTTTGTCTCTACTTGCATAAATTAGTTAAAATTATTCAGAGGAGTTTCCATAAATGTAAGTTTTTATTACAGATCTTGTTTACTGCTCCAGGACGGGCATGCCATATCTGATGATACACTCTGATATCACTGAGCCATAATACGCCCCGCGTGCTGGAGCACCATAAGTAAACAGGTGTTTTGGGTGAATAACAATCATCTGACTCAGACACTATTAATTTTCGTAAACAATACAAATTTAATTTTTATAAACGATACAAATTTATTATATGTTTTCAATATCATTTAAATACTGAATAAAGTTAGCGTTTCTAGACAACATCAAATATACAATGCTGTTATATTATCTCTACGTTATGAACATCTACAAAATCAATAAAGACTAATTAATTAATGACCATATAAATTTCAATATATCCTACTCTATGGATTCATATTTCTCAATTTGCGTTACTTTTGAGCAATTAAATATATGTATATTCCATAATTAAATAAATGTATATTCTACTCAGTGGCGAGTTCTTTTTGAGTGGCAGGACAGTGGCGACCTAATCTAATGTTACATGAATGATAATATTTTACTTGTTGTTTGTATCCAAATTGCGGTGATTAACTGCGTCGTACCTCTCATCCTACGAAGAAATCCAGGCTGAAGATACGCCAATTAAATTACACTTGACACTTCGTCACGACACTATTTGTCCCACATTTTATCCGGATACTCGCATGAACGATAATGACTAATTGCGTTAACTCGAATATGACTTCATCGTCTAAAACACTGCGTGTAGGTTCTTTGTCACTTTTGACGTACGCGTGCAATAGTTTATGCTGCGTTTAACTAGAGCGATTGTACCATTTATACTGTATTCACAATGCAAATACAATTGGTTTTAATTGCATTTTAGTGAGTTAAGAACGTGGCACAATCTTACTATATTGTTTCATGTCACTTATGTCACGGTAATGTGATATTGTCATACCTTATCACTCGCATTAGATTCATAAAAACGAGATTTTTATGATCACAAAGTCTGATCGTACTTAACTCGACATTGTCATAGTATTTGGTCACGGGTTAGTTCTACAGTTTTACATAGTCTCTGATACACTCCCGAACGATCTCTTTGCTAGTATCAATACACTTTACTACCGTCCATCTGAAAGACTTTGGCTGGTTTATACCGAAATAGAATTGACTGACAAAATTTAGAATACGACCGAACTGAGATTAAAATAGACTGACTGACTGATTTTATAGACTGACTTAAATTGTTTGAAAATTGGAAATCGACTGAACTCTTCTTCTCTGCGAACACCTTATTTTATTACTTCAGCAACACGACTCCCTCCACGGATGTCATACCCTTACCACAATCACTGTCATGATTGGTTTCTCGCATCAGATTCTGCGAAGGCTCCTCCTGGATACTCCGGCTGGGGTCTCTAGTCTACTTCCCATTCGCTCTTCACCCTTGTCTCCATGTTGACGTCTTCTTTACACCCGCCTTTGCCGAATTCCTTGCTCCTGATAGGTCAGCCAAGACCCCTCTCTAAAAGTCTTGCTGTCCACACCATCTCCCCGTATGACGACGGACCTAATTACACGGTTGTCTGTTATGTGATTGTTCTTACGTTCCCAAGTGTCCTTTCTAAGCGATTTCCTTTCCGCACATGTGTGTACCATAACCCGGGTGTGTCGAATCGCCGTATTGTCCTCGACTTCCCTTGTTACGTTCACACGCTGATGGTGGTCATCTTCCAGGAACTAACATCTGTTCTGCAGCCTTACAAGATGCTCCGTATGTCGTGCCAGTAAGCAAGTTTCCCGCTGTGCAGCTATATAAGTTCCTTTGTACCTAACTGCATCCGCTCTTAGACTGCTTTTGTGGAAAATGTTATGTCCATGTGCAGCCGCTAACTCACACGTATACGTCGAAAATGTTGGCGTCCCCTTAGTACACTCCTTGTCGGTAGTTGTGATGAACTGACACCGTCTTTTGTTTCTTTGTTATTGTCGCCACTTGCGCTTATGTCGTTCATCCATGTCCAACATCTGTTATGTGCCAAGGCGTTGTCCTTCTTAAATCATTGTCTAACGGCGGCCGTTTGGCTATACCATGCATCACTCTTGACAGTTGACGCCCGCTACAGTGCCGTTTACGCAAAAAAAAATTCTCTGCCGTAATTGCTTTACAGAGTCCCCAATTTGGGTTCATTGATGAGTCCCGAATCAAGGAATCGCAAATTAATGCCCTTGCTGAAGTTTCATCAATGGTCATTCTTCATTGAAAAGAGTGTAGTCACTAAAGATCATCTTCCACATGAAAGAGTGTAGTGTCACTTACCCTTTCCTTCCCCCTTTTTCAACACTGTCTGTCATTATTACACCACTGTCGTTCATAACCTTGATACTGAATTTATTGCTCGCTTGTTTGAGATTATGAATCCATTTACAGATTTTCTAGTAATTATATGGTTAAGTTAATATTCATTTACATGTTCTATATCTACAAAATTCCTTCCTTTTAGGAAAATAAAGTAAAAGAATATTCTTTTGTTGCTAACTAGTTATCACATTTTTTTTTCGTTTAGGTTTTTAATATTTATATGCATGACTCCTAAATAATCTATTGGCTAAAATTTACATTTTGTTGACAAGCGTTCGACCAACTTGGTTACAACAAAAGAAAACACAATAAGCTTAAGTATTAATGATAACCTATTCACTCTAATTATCCTTGGTTAGATTTTCCAAAGATTATATTACAATTTGATTTACGCTAAATTTTACACATATAAACATTAATACTGTACTTCTTATACGTATCAAAAAAAATTTTCTTCCCCTAAAATTCTACAATTTCTCAACAAAATCTCATTTCAATTGAACAAAACTTTATTTACATTCCCCTTTTGTTTGAACTTAACAACTATCACACTATAATTCTCATGAAAGTTTTTACGATTACACAATCTATAATAAATGATTTTTTTTTTCTATTTTACATTCTTGTAATTTATTACTGCTTGTTGTACATTCCAATAATTTATAGCTAATTATTTCAAATGATTAAGTAACAAACCTTTGTTTACTTTCTCTTATCGATTACTATCTTATCACGTACATTATTCAAAATTTTACCATGAAACAAGACAATTTAAATTTTTACAAATTAGTCTATGATTTCACTACTAACTATAACACAATGACATAGTTCTTGATTTATTTACAAAGACAATTCTATCTCTTAGCTAAGCAAACTTGAATGGTTTGTTTTTTTATTACCGTTAGAGGCGTTACGCTTTCCTCTAACTTCTCCCCACTTAGCCGTTGAGTAGTTTGCCTTTTCCCTTCTTTACGTAACATAAACGCACGTCTTGTCCTTAAATAATTTGATGTATTATTTATCACGTTGATTTCTTTCTTTAATCTCTTTCCTTTCGGGAATGATATGCTTTCAACTGTCTTATGTTAAATTTGCCGCGTATTTTCTGTTCATCGCTGCATTCAACCAAGATATATGTAGCTTCCCCTAAGACCTGTTTCACCTTATAGGGTCCACAATATAATTCACAAAATTTGTCAATTTTCTTCTGCATGGCATCCGATTGGCAATATGTCCTTACCAATACTAGATCTCCCAATTTAAATTTGGTAATTTTGTTATCCTCGTTCATTTTCTTTGCGTGTTTCTCTCTCTTCAGCTTCATCTTCACGAAGATTTGGCGGTTGTCCGTTATGCTATGTTCATGTATTTCTTGGTTTAAGTACTTTTCCCAAACGCGTGCTGGTCTCCTACCAAACTGCGCTTCGTATGGTGTTACTTCAATGGTGTCGTGATACGTTTCATTAATGCAGCTTTCGATTGTTGTAATGAAACGTGACCACTTAGTGTGTTGTTCGCCGACGAATATACGGAACATGTTTCCTAATTGTCGATTAATACGTTCGGCAAGGTTGGCGCACGGGTTGCGAATGGCAGTGTACTTCGGTTGTATTTGAAGTTCACTCAATCCTTCCACCCATTGTTTCGATGTGAACTGCGTCGCATTGTCCGTTAATATTGCTTTCGGTTTTACAACTTCTTCGATGTATTGTCGGACTCTCCTGATAGTTGCGGCCGTTGTTGCCCTTCTCAACGTGTATAACTTCACGTATTTTGTAAAGTTATCAACCATGACGAAGATGTATTTGACGCCACCCGTCGATACCGGTAACGGTCCGTAATAATCCCCGCTAATGAGTTCTCCTTTCTCTGATGGTAAAATTGGTATCGTTCCGCCAAACAGATTCCTATTTTGGCTATCCTTGCAACGTTGACATTTGTCACAAGTTTTTACGTACTCTTTAATTTTCCTTGACATTTTGTCAAATGTGAAACTCTCCTGTAACAGTTTGGTACATTTCTTACCTCCTAAATGGCCGTACATCTGGTGTATTTCGGAGATGATTATGTCCGTAATACTCTCTGGCACGTATAATTTCCATTTGTTCTTACACTTTCTATACAATTTGTTATCAACATACTTATAAAACTTACACATATCATTTTCATTACCATTATCTAGATTACCTATAATAGATCCTAACTTCGTATCCTCCTTCTGGAATTTTCCTATGTCTCTTATCATACTACATACGTCTTTCTTCATTTTTATAGTTACCTGATTTATCTGGTATTCAAAGTTCTCATCAACTTGGTCCTCTTCCGTTGCATCTTCTGGATATCGGCTGAGTATGTCGGCCACTACATTCTCTTTACCTTTACAGTGAAGGATGTTAAAGTTATATTCTTGTATGGATAGGATCCACCTAGTTATCCTGGAGTTGTTTAGATGGCATTTATGCATGAAAGTGAGTGCTTTATTATCAGTTATAATCGTTAATGGTTGACCCAAGATATATATTCGAAACTTCTCTAAACATCTGACAATGCTTAAGAGTTCCTTTTCAGTCGTGAAATAGTTCTTTTCCGCACCCTTAAAAGTTTTACTCGTGTAGGCAATTACACCCACATTCCCCTCTTCATCCAACTGATACAGTTGTCCACCGTAGGCGTATTTACTCGCATCGCATTGAAGAAAATATCGTTGGTTGACTTTCGGAAATTTTAATATAACCGTTTCAATAAATAAATCCTTTACTTCCTTGAAGCATCGATCTAGTTCTGATGTCCATATAAACTTTTTATTTTTTTTCAATAAATCCAGTAATGGTTGAATCGTTTCTGCATACTTAGCAGTAAATCTATTATAAAAGTTAGTCAATCCTAAGAATCCTTTCAATTGCTTCTGGTTTCTCGGAACTGGGAAATTTCTGATCGCAGCAACCTTTTCTTCTGTTGCTTGAACTCCTTCTGTAGTTAAGCGATACCCTAGGTAGGCGATTTCTTGACGAAAGAATTGCGATTTATCGAGGTTAATCGTTAGGTTTGCTCTGCGTAGATTGCTTAATAATAAATTCAAATGTACCAGATGCGTCTTGACGTCGTTCGAGTAACAAAGACAGTCGTCAACATAGATGATTGTGTTATCTTTCACCGGATCTTCAAGTGCCATGTCTAGTCCTCTCGTCAGAGCGGCAGAACTGGTGCTTAATCCGAATGGTGTTACTGTATATCTATAACATTTCCCCTCATACATGAAAGCAGTGTAATCGCGACAACATTCCTTTAGTGGCACCTGCCAAAAACTGCTGGTTAAATCCACTGTGGACAGGTACTTCATTCTACCACACCTTGCTAAAATCTGTTGGATAGGAGTTGGTCCTTCATAGTCGGGAATGGTAACACTATTGATTTTTCGTGCGTCCAAACACAGCCTGACGTTTCCGTCTTTCTTTATTACGGCGACCATTGGATTAATAAATGGGCTATTTCCCCTCTCAATTACACCGTGTTTCAACATTTTGTTGATTTCGGCATCAACTCTTTGCTTGTATGCAAGTGGAATTGGCCACCCGCGTTGGAAATAAGGCGTGTTGTCCGTTACTTTAAATTCATGCTGATAGCATTCCATTCTCCCTGGACTCTCCCGAAATAAACTTTTATTATTCATTAAGACTTCTCTCAGATCTTCTAACGTTTCCTCATCCACACCTGTTATGTTGTCCACTTTCGCTTTTATTTTCTTCTCGATTTCATCCTCTTCTTCTGCTTCTACTACTTCCATGTGTATAATGGGTATGCTGACATTTTGTTCTTCCTCTCTTCCTCTAAATTCGACGACTCCCTTTTCCACGTCAATCAAACATTTTTCATCTTTCATAAAGCTAATACCTAATATACAATTTCTAATTAAATTTGGAATAATTAAAAATACGCAGTCTATCTTGATATCACTAATGTAAATGTCACATAAGATTTGTTTCCGTACAAGCTTAGACTTACTACCTACTGCACTAATAATCAGTGTATTAGTCATGCTTAATTCCTCATATGGTTCTAAATAATGTTTATTTTGGTTGAACCATTCTTCTGATAACGCATTTATCGCGCTCCCAGTATCCAATAAGGCAAGGACCGTAATATTATTATTGAACTTAATTAATATTTCTGGACACTTAGAAATCCGTTGTTCGAATCTTAATTCATCTTCATAAGTTAATTCATTTCTAAGATCTGGTAATAGTATGTTGGTTTCGTGAAGTCGGTTCTTGGTCAGTACATCGGCTATCTCATTGTATGGTAGGGTTAATTTTTTTTTTCTCTATCTACGTCGTTCCCCTTACCAGTCGAGGTCGACGCACCGTTGTTTACGAATTCTAAGGAATTTATGGGCTGTCGGTTAGTGTGTCGTCCAAACCCCTTAACGTTGCGATCGTTTTCACTTTCTTTGTTCGGCAAATGTTGTTTTTGCTTCCAGCTGACACCCTTATTGTGAAATGGTTGGGGTGTGTTTGTTGCTTCCCCCACACCTCGGGCATTCACCTTCTCGTGACTCCCTACAAAGTCATTATCTCTAGTTGTTCGCTGATTAATCGTGGCGTACTCTGCAATCAATGATTCAAGGTTTTGGATTGAATTAATCCCCCTTGTCACCACAGCAATTTCAATATTCTTACAAAAATGGCGCGCTATCTTTTTGATTAGCTGACGATCAGTGATAGCTGGCGTTAATTGGCGACTTTCAAGAAGCTTGCGCTCCATATATTGAATTGCGCTCAGATTGCCCTTCCAATTAAATCGACCAAATTCTAGGTTGTCCCTGACTGCGTCCTGTCTCTCTTCTCCCCAATACTTTTGTGTGAAGAGGTCTTTAAATTCATCAAAGTTGCGGATTTGGTCTCGTATCACCCTCCACCAAATCGCGGCGTCTGCTTCTAGATGTCGACCGATCCATTTGACATCGTCACTTGGGTAGAATGTGTTCTGGATTTCGGTCAGTTCTTTGAGAAATTCGATGGGATATCGGTCTGTGCCGTTGTATTTTAATTCGTTGTTATGCGGCCCACCTGTTCTTGCGGTCGATCCGACTTCTGCGTTGGCTAATTGACGCTGTAGTCGTTCTTGGCCTTCTTTAACTTTGGCGATGTGGTTTCTTAATTCTTCTAGCCGTGTCTCCTTCTCTTTATCTGTCTCACTGATTTTCTGTACAGCCGACCGTTGTCTGTCATCTACTTCTACGATCTTCTGTTTTAACGAGTTTACTGCTTCTCCTTGTTCTGTCCGTAGTCGTTCTACGTTGTGCATGACAACTCCTTTCAATTCTTCATTCCTGCTGTTGGTTTCTTGAATATGTGTGTCTAGTTTGTTATTTATTTGGTCTACTGACTTCTGTGTATTATTAATTGCTTCTTGCCATTCTTGTCGGTCCTTCTCTCTCAATTCTTTACTTTCTTTGGTATGTCTTGTTAATTCATTCTTCAACTCTTTCATTCCACGTTCATTCTTTTTCTGTAGCTCGCTAATTTTCTCTTCCCATTTCTTGGTGTGTTCTTGCAATTCTACTTTTATTTTTCCAATCTGTTCTTCGTTCTGTTGTCTCATTTTTTCGCTCATTTTTTCGCTCATTTCTTCATTCTGTTGTTTAATGAACTCGAGCAATAACTGGAAGTTCATCTCGCGAGGTACTAACGATTGTCCCCCCGCCCTTGTAGTCTCGTCGGCGCTGGTGTTTTCACTCTGCGTCGTATCTTCCTCACGTCCTTCGACGCCTAGCTGGTTGTTCACGTCGAACTCCATACTATCTGAATTATTGTTTGTCATTTTCGCGCGACTACGCGTAATCATTCAAGTATGCTTAACTAAGACTATTTCTACTACTGACTTACTGTCTAACAATTGTTTATAGCCACTGCCTGTCCTCAGCCTACTCACTTATAATATTTATTATTAATTATTCGAGCAATCGCTTCGTGCAATCGCGTTGGGCGCCATATACAAATGTATATCTCATGCATATTTATTTGCATAAATTAATTATTCCATTAATTCTATAAATTTTTATCTGTATTTATGATAGTGCTGTCGGTACGAACTTTGTCGTACTTATGTGTATTTAGCCCTGTAGTTGGACGCCATATACGGCAGTATATGTAGTTTGTTATGCCCCACGTTGGGCGCCATATACAAATGTATACTTATGCAGATTTAATAATTGCATAAATTAATTAATTAAATAAATTTTACTTATTGTCCCGCGTTTGGGCGGCATGTACAAATATACATGTATTATGCAAATTTATTAATTACATAATCTAATTGAATTTTTAATTGTATAAAAATTTTCTCTTGGTTACAATTATCTACTAGAATTTGCTTCCTCGTGTCACGTGTTGGGACACCATATGCAACTGTAATATATTTTATGTTTGTCTCTACTTGCATAAATTAGTTAAAATTATTCAGAGGAGTTTCCATAAATGTAAGTTTTTATTACAGATCTTGTTTACTGCTCCAGGACGGGCATGCCATATCTGATGATACACTCTGATATCACTGAGCCATAATACGCCCCGCGTGCTGGAGCACCATAAGTAAACAGGTGTTTTGGGTGAATAACAATCATCTGACTCAGACACTATTAATTTTCGTAAACAATACAAATTTAATTTTTATAAACGATACAAATTTATTATATGTTTTCAATATCATTTAAATACTGAATAAAGTTAGCGTTTCTAGACAACATCAAATATACAATGCTGTTATATTATCTCTACGTTATGAACATCTACAAAATCAATAAAGACTAATTAATTAATGACCATATAAATTTCAATATATCCTACTCTATGGATTCATATTTCTCAATTTGCGTTACTTTTGAGCAATTAAATATATGTATATTCCATAATTAAATAAATGTATATTCTACTCAGTGGCGAGTTCTTTTTGAGTGGCAGGACAGTGGCGACCTAATCTAATGTTACATGAATGATAATATTTTACTTGTTGTTTGTATCCAAATTGCGGTGATTAACTGCGTCGTACCTCTCATCCTACGAAGAAATCCAGGCTGAAGATACGCCAATTAAATTACACTTGACACTTCGTCACGACACTATTTGTCCCACATTTTATCCGGATACTCGCATGAACGATAATGACTAATTGCGTTAACTCGAATATGACTTCATCGTCTAAAACACTGCGTGTAGGTTCTTTGTCACTTTTGACGTACGCGTGCAATAGTTTATGCTGCGTTTAACTAGAGCGATTGTACCATTTATACTGTATTCACAATGCAAATACAATTGGTTTTAATTGCATTTTAGTGAGTTAAGAACGTGGCACAATCTTACTATATTGTTTCATGTCACTTATGTCACGGTAATGTGATATTGTCATACCTTATCACTCGCATTAGATTCATAAAAACGAGATTTTTATGATCACAAAGTCTGATCGTACTTAACTCGACATTGTCATAGTATTTGGTCACGGGTTAGTTCTACAGTTTTACATAGTCTCTGATACACTCCCGAACGATCTCTTTGCTAGTATCAATACACTTTACTACCGTCCATCTGAAAGACTTTGGCTGGTTTATACCGAAATAGAATTGACTGACAAAATTTAGAATACGACCGAACTGAGATTAAAATAGACTGACTGACTGATTTTATAGACTGACTTAAATTGTTTGAAAATTGGAAATCGACTGAACTCTTCTTCTCTGCGAACACCTTATTTTATTACTTCAGCAACACGACTCCCTCCACGGATGTCATACCCTTACCACAATCACTGTCATGATTGGTTTCTCGCATCAGATTCTGCGAAGGCTCCTCCTGGATACTCCGGCTGGGGTCTCTAGTCTACTTCCCATTCGCTCTTCACCCTTGTCTCCATGTTGACGTCTTCTTTACACCCGCCTTTGCCGAATTCCTTGCTCCTGATAGGTCAGCCAAGACCCCTCTCTAAAAGTCTTGCTGTCCACACCATCTCCCCGTATGACGACGGACCTAATTACACGGTTGTCTGTTATGTGATTGTTCTTACGTTCCCAAGTGTCCTTTCTAAGCGATTTCCTTTCCGCACATGTGTGTACCATAACCCGGGTGTGTCGAATCGCCGTATTGTCCTCGACTTCCCTTGTTACGTTCACACGCTGATGGTGGTCATCTTCCAGGAACTAACATCTGTTCTGCAGCCTTACAAGATGCTCCGTATGTCGTGCCAGTAAGCAAGTTTCCCGCTGTGCAGCTATATAAGTTCCTTTGTACCTAACTGCATCCGCTCTTAGACTGCTTTTGTGGAAAATGTTATGTCCATGTGCAGCCGCTAACTCACACGTATACGTCGAAAATGTTGGCGTCCCCTTAGTACACTCCTTGTCGGTAGTTGTGATGAACTGACACCGTCTTTTGTTTCTTTGTTATTGTCGCCACTTGCGCTTATGTCGTTCATCCATGTCCAACATCTGTTATGTGCCAAGGCGTTGTCCTTCTTAAATCATTGTCTAACGGCGGCCGTTTGGCTATACCATGCATCACTCTTGACAGTTGACGCCCGCTACAGTGCCGTTTACGCAAAAAAAAATTCTCTGCCGTAATTGCTTTACACTAGTTAGCACTATAATTTAAAACAAAAAACAAACAGTGGAAACAAAACGGGAATGTTGAATAATCATCTGTGGAAGCTACGTGAGGCGATGAAGATTAAGGATGATTAACCAGTAATGGCATGGCAGATTCTCCATGTAGGCTATCGACTCACGTTATGTAGTTAATGAATGTGATATAATGAAGAAAGTTATTATGTCAACCGTCTTAAGCAATGTAACAGAATAGAATATAGAGTTTAAGCATATCTGCTGTGCTCACAATTGTCACGAGACATTCACGATTGACTAAAACTCAATTGGCATCTTTTATGCCAATTCCTCTCACTTTCTATAATTGATGTGTTTAGCATACATTGAATTTTTTCCTACCGAAAGCTACTTGTATCGCAGTTATTATTTTTATTATTTAGCCTATTGTTGGTAAGAGTCGGCTTTTCTGCGGGAGTGACTAACATGTTTAATAAGGAATACAAATATTATTTAACCTAACAGACTACAACTCATAGTAGTTATGTAACATTTTATCGTAAAGTATAATCACCCCATATAGGCCTAACCGTGGCCGTAAAGGTCACCCCAACTTACAAGTGTCTACTCAGTCTACGATACGCTAAATGAAGATGCAGCTTTTTCGGTTTAGATCGGGTTACTCGTCTGACATGGTTTCTCGGGCGAAGGGTTTCTCCAGATCGTTGCATAGTATAGTTAGGACAACGCACACTGTAGGCTGTAGTTCGCATTGTATAACTATATACGTATAACTGAATTAAATAACTCCTTGAAACATGGATGAAGTACTGTGGATTTCGATACACGGAGGACTCTCTAAAAGGATAGAAATTTTAAATGGCATCATCCTCGGAAGGCTATGAGATACACTAAACAGAAGATTTTTGTGTATTCTCCGAAAATTGTCATCAGCATAGCTGCTACAACTATTACTCAGCTGCATATTAGATTTATTAAACCACTGGCAAGACTACAATCAACAGAACCGCGACTTCTGTAAACAGCGCATGCTTGAGTTCAACTATTATGCTATTCTACAGTAGTTCAGCGTTCGGCTGTCGACATATAAATTTACTTTCTTTGGTTACAATGTTTTCACTCTAACAAGTGTTTTGATATTGAGACAATCATTCCCCGAACATGAATAAGGCAAGTATTGTGTGTAAATATAGTTAACGAAATACATGTAACATTTCGAACCAAACTTCGACTCCAAATGTGTCTTGAATGAGTTAACTGCCGTGCTTCTCTTATCGCCGTGCTTCACTTGAGGAAAACTAACATTATGCTTCGGCCGCCCATTGCTATACCACGTACTCATTCCATAGGCTGAGTCGACCTTGGGTGAAAAACGCACCTTGATTCTGTAAGAGACCAGGCACCAAACCCACTGACATAGCCTACTAAACCCCTACCAGCACACTTTTCATCTTCTCTCTTCTCTTAAAATGTTACTGAAAGTACCTTTTACGAGACTACTTTGCTCAAAATAGGCCTAACCGGTAATTTTCACTTATTGCTCTAAGCTGCATTGACCTACTGATTTTTTAAATACTCAGGCTTACTCTACTTTATCTTGGGATTTTATAGAAAATTTTTAATTTAAATACAAATTAATTAAAACGAATTGCTTAAATCAATTATTACAAGATATAATTTCAATCCACTTAGTTCGACAATTTGTATACAATTTATTGAGTCTAATCAAACACTACTACTAATTTTTGTTGTCAACTATACGTACTTTCTGTTACTTCAAGTTGTCACCTTGACGAGATCATTGCTACATCTCATCGATCCAATTTTTAAGTAAAGTAGAATAAAATAATATTAAATTTTAAAACTTTTTTTTATTTCTTAAGTGGGATTAAAGTTTTGTAGAAATCTAAAGAAAAATGAAACATGAAATGTTTGCTAACAGAAATAACGCTGTTTCACACCTTTTTTTTTTTTAAATTTCGCATTAGCACTTTCGAGCTCAATCATTTCGATGAGCTCTCAGCTCATCATCAAATCGGAAATGTACAATAATAGCATAAGACAGTTTCTTTATACCACAACTTGCCCAAAGATAGTGTACATATTTTCGTAAACAATCGCCGAGGTAAACGGCCTTTCGTTCTCGTTCCTAACGCACATGGGCGGGGTTCATTAAATCCTCTATTTCTGCATACGTTTCATAAATTTTCCGGTCTTCTGCTCACTGGAAATTTTTTTCTTTCTTTTACAATAGTTTGTCTTTCTTTCATGTTTATTTAATCCTGTCAAACGTTGATAATAATAATCCTGTAAAATGAAATATCTTGTTGATAATAATAAACTGTAGATGAATTATGATAAATGAACAATTAAAATGAGATTAACAGTATAATCACAATGTTAAATCAACCTTGAAAGAAAGGTATGCTAAGGCATAATAGATAATGATTAAAGAAAAATTAATGAGAGAACAATTTGTACATGTTCTAATTATAAATGATGTCAAATGTAATCAACAATGTAAAGAACTTTATGTATTTAAAAATGTTATAAGCCTGTTAATTTTGTAAAGAGATGTATTATAAGGTAAGGTGAACAAAACCTTATTATGAATTGTGAAGTATAAGGGAATGACCTAAGAGGAGTTAAAGTAACTTAATGAATAATAAATAATATAATAAAGATCAGAATAATGACTAGGGCCACTATGCTAAGTATCAATAATATTGTGCAATAACTAGCACATGATTTATAAGAAAGTCAGAACAATGGCAAAATGTCTAACTTATAATAAGTATAGAAAAGCAACACAAGCAACTTTTTTGTTTACTCGGGACCACTGAACATTTTTTTGTAAAATATGTGTTAGTTGTTAGGTATAGTATATCACACCATCCCTGAAACTAATCCAAGGAGGTTATGACGGACACTGTAATCTCACGGAGGACCAATAACATTGTTTTTGCACCAGAATTCGTCATTAAATGTTTACTTGTTAAAGATACTTAACAGCAAAATTCCATTAACCGAAACACGCAAAGATGGTCAATTAGTGCTTACAGTGTCTTTGAATAGGCACCGCGGTATGTCGCATTCTTCAAATTTAGAAACTGGAACTGTACAGCCTATTGCACGCAACCGTGGAAATGTTTCAGTCGTACATAAAACTGAAACGCAAATATGAATTCTCATTAACCGTATTAAACACATTATAGCCATTGTGCAGATGCGTTCATGGGGATCGGAGTTAAAGCAACAACTGAGAGTGATTCAGGGTTACGCCCCCACGTCTTTGCAGATAGGCCTACATTATTACGTTCATAACTGAAGTAAGTTTCCTAAGTGCAATTCAAGGAACCGGGCTGACAATGATAAATTAAACGGCTCAATCCATAATTCAGGCAACCATAATAAACATGTACACACACACACAGATCTGGCACACTGGATGAAGTCCACGTCGATTTCCATTATAATGAATAACGTAAATATAAATCACTCCGAGTAGAATAAAATTCATAGTCCGTAACTGGATGTCTACTGTGTGCTTCTTTTGGCGTTAGTTCGTTGTTCGCCGTTTAAGAATATCAGTGAGCAACAGCATATTTTTGTTCCCAAAAAGTAAAGAAAGTATTATGCTTATTGTGGTGAATTGATAATATCACTTTTTGTCAGTAACTAGTGATTTTATACGTTTTAAAAATCGTCTGGGTGGTTGAAACCATAATCAGAGAGCTTAATTGCTGGAGAAAAATAACACAATATAGTGTAAATATATTTTAATAATGCCCGACGAAACAATACACAAATAAAGCGTGTTGGTAAAACGGATTGTGTGTATGTGTGTGTGTGTGCGTGTGTGTGCGCGCGCGCGTTCGAGTGTGCGTGTGTAAAATCCTTATCCCAACTCTTTTTACTTTTATTCAATGTGAAAGACCACCGAAAATTAGGCCTATATACTCCATATCATTGAAACACATTCTTAAGTTAAATACATTTTTGAATATTAAAATAAACTATGATTCTTTTTTGGTTCCGAGCTTTGTATTCGAATATACCGGTACATATTTTTCCCACAACTATCAAACTGGAAATGTATTGACGCGTGTAGAAACAAGTTTCTGGACTGCGACATGTACTTGACAGGGGTTGGGGGGATCATAGCAAAACAAAATATTATTTCAGGAATAATAGGAGGCGAAAGGAGATTACGTAATCCATGTTTGCTGCATTGTGTCGAACACAAATTGGTAGTGGTGATAGGAGGCGTATTTTATGAACTTTTGATATGTGTGTGATTTAGTAATGACGTCGCGTGCGTGTCACGTGGCGCTGCGGGAGAATACTGAACTAGTAATAAAGCCGACTTGCACACCACTAGCGACCCCTGCTGTGCTTAGCATTCACTACTGGTACCAATTGTTTCGCGACTTGAGCGTCACAAAGAATTTGAAGTCCATTCACTGGAAATTCACGCTATTGGCACGAAAGAAATTAGTGCTAATTCCAACTTTGCGTAAACTTTATCATTAACGATCCTTATAGTATGCATAGTGTTAAGCAACGAATGGGACGCGTTAAGAAGCATCAATTTTTCGCAATTCATATAGCCTATTAAGAGAAAATATGTACCGATACTCATTATGACTCTAACTCAGATTAACTATAGTGTTTCACATTAGAAAACAAAACTTTATCTCTTTTCAATATGTTGACAGTAATTCGTTATTATAAATACAACTAGCTAATGTGAAAACAAATTAATTAACTTACTTAAATGAAAAATATTCTTAGACACCCCATATTCTTAGATAGCCAAGTCTCGTCAACTGCATACTGTGTACAAAAATAACGTAGTACGTCAACTCGCCTGTGTGGTTAACATAAATTACCAATATGGATCTACGTCTTAATGTAAATTTATGACAGGATTTAAAATCACACGTCGTAGAGAAAGAAATCGTGTTAGGATGAAAAAACCTTTCAGTAAAGTTGACGTTTATACTTTCTCATGGCTATAGTCTCCATAAACTATTATACTAATCTTGCCTCTATTCGTAATGCAAAACATAAACATAAAGTAAGCAGTCAAAATTATGAACGTTCAACCAGAAAGTTTTTCAAAAAATAGATGATAACAAGTTCAGAGTAAAATTGAAAGATATATCTAGAAATGTAAGAATAGATAGAAAGATAAGAGTAGATACAGAGTAGATACAGCGTTGTAGAATAGAAATAAACGCTACTTTAAAAGCCACTGATTGTGGGAAAATGGTTTGTATGTATAACTTATTTGTAATATAACAGTTTACCTTTTAAATTGTTTTATGTTTCAAATATGATAAAATGAGAGTAGTTCAAGCGAGTATTGGTTTATGACTTGGAGTGATATTGTTAATTTAAAATCTGTTAACGAAATAAGGACAGCGTCTGAGTCGTGTAGTAAGAGAAAAAGTGATAATTATGGTCTCTCACCATGGACCTGAAATATGAAGCAAAATATAGTAAGGCGAAGTGAAGAATGAACAAGTAAAACAGAAAGATTAAGGAAACAAAATGTGAACAGTTAAGGCCTAGTTACATATTTAATACGGTAAAAAGGTCTGAAGATATTCATAGTTCGCAGGATGTAACCTACAAAAGACCAAATAAATATAGAATAAAGGTAAGAAGTAGGCCTAATGTAGAGGCCTACTTAACGAAATCACGATAGTGTACGTGGCTACTTTTTAACCACTGGAAACTCGATATTTTAATTTTTCCTTCAGGTAAATACATCAATTGCAATAAACTGTTCACAAAATTAAATAATTTTCTTCAATAAACATAATTTACAAAGTATTAAAATTATTGATTTCATCACACGCTGGTGAGAGTAGGTCTGTTACCAGTAGCCCTACACGCACAATTCTCAGGTTTGTGTGGATAAGAAGTGGGATTTGTGGATTTAACGTTCATAGTATGTGCGTACTCGTTATGCTTTGGGAGACGAGCAAATCCCATACGAAAGAAATTAGCTTCAACTTCAGCCTTAACCATAATAAACATTTCATGGAAACACATCTGTGCAGACAACAGCGAATCTTTGAATATCATTGATATTTCTTTTGTGCCCGTTTATGACATAAGAAGTACTTTATGAAAAGGGCGCTATCTATTTATTTGTGTGTCATTAGAATTTATCTTACAAGTCCAAAACATTAATCATGATAAATATTATAACATCGCCAAATTCAGATCATATTTGATATCTATAAGTATGTAAGAAATGCTAAGAAATAATATATTTTAATAAATAAATAATAAAGAGAATAAAACTAGTAAATGTAATTAAGAGTGAAGGAGGAAGAATAGTAAACCAAAGGTGATTATTAAATAAAAAATACAAATTAGACTGACAGACAAATGACATTGACCCAACCCCAGAGATTGGCCAGATAATAACCAAAATAAAGTGAAACAAGATGGAAGTGAAGGAGAAGAAAAATGAAATTAAAAATGGAACAAACCAACTATAAAGAAAATAAAGTGAACCAAGGTGATAAAACACAGACAAATAGTGTAGAACAGGGAAGGGGGAGATGATACCATCAAATATCATAAAGGAAACGAAACCAATGAATAACAAATATAAAAAAAGAAATATTAATATTGTCTAAGTGACAAATGTAATTCATAATAAATAAAACACCGTTAAATAAAAATACACTAACCCACGAATTAGTAGTAGGCCTATATGTAAGTAAGAAATCTAGAAAAAGACATGAACTTATTAGATATAAATAAAATTTTTAAAGATAGTGAGATAGTGAGAAATATAATGAAAGTAACTAAGTGACAAAGAAAAATAATAATAGGGATTACCCACCAATAAACGCTTAAAATAAAAAGTTTAACAAGTGATAATAGTGAAGGTGTAAATACCCCAAAATAATGAGTGTATCAGTGATAAACACCAATTAATTAAAGGTGAAAGTGATAGGTGAAAAAAGATATTGTAAATGATAGTATGATTAAAAAGATAGTAATAGATAAGAAAACACTTGATAAATCAATGATGAAACAATGACTGATTTAAGAGTGAGCTTATAAAAATTATATAGTTAAGGGTAATTAGAAATAGTATTTAGAGTAGAGATAGATAAAGGATACGATGTTATTCAGGGGAGAAAGCCCACGTAAGATAAACAGTTTGTGTTAACATGGAATGGAGAAAGGGATTAGTAAAGAATTAAGAAATTAAGAATGTAATTAATAAACACCCTATGTTATAAGGGAAAATAAATTAAGTAAGTTTGAAGGGAGTGATAATGTTTCTCACTCAAAATAATAGTAAAAGAATGAAATGTATGTTAAACCAACAGTAACTAATAACTTGTAAAGAATTGTTCATTTTAATTTTATGGATAGGATATGGCTGAAGGAAGCTTACAGTCCATAGGCCTAATTGTTATATTTTAGGTATTAAGATATAGAAAGTAATCTTGCTAACAAATTCAAGACACAACAACCACTAAACGAATCAATTATAACAACAGAACAAAACACGTTGTAATAAAATGAAATATAATTAGAATATATTAAGTAAAAATAATCAATGGCTACTTAGGCCTAGGAAATGTATAACTGTCAATAACAAATAATTGCAAATTGTATAAAAACAACCAGGAAATTAATAAATTCAAGGCGAGTAAATAGCCGAGAATAATTTGTAAATCAGTTTAAAGGAAAAATATTAGAATAAGAACTTAATTTAAAGGAGAAATGTAAATACCAAATATTAACATAAATGTACAAACATTGATATTTCATAAAACCATACATTATGTGGTACCAAATTAATCTTTGAAAGGAAATAATAACAGTGGTGATAATATTTAATATGTAGGGAAGAGGACAGAAGAACTTAGTCAATAAGAAGATATACAGCTATTTTGAATAAAAATTCAAATTTGATAACAATAGACATAATTCAGAATTAACCAATCAGGATTGATTGGTTACTATGACAACGGTCGTTTGGTTACTAATTTACCGTTAGATTTCTTTACTCGTAATTTGACGCTCTTGTTGAATAGACGCCACTTCTTGAACGATCAAAATTGTTAATTAAAACATCAAAATATCAAACAAAATTACTAACAAGTGAATACCAAGGAAACAGACGATGGCTGAAACCATTTAACTGATGTCGAAGCCGAATTAAAGAAAAAAGAAAATAATATATTGCCGATTAACTTGAAAAAGATGCCGAGGCCCCGAACAATTGAAAATTAAATATGATTGCAGCCTAATTCATTATTACCAGATCAACCGAGTTCATCCAGTCTACTGAAGTGTTAAGTATCTATTAAATTACCCAAATTTCCGAATAAACTCACGTTAATTATTTCTCACTGAAAGCTGAACTCTCACTAAACTGCACATAATTACTTTCAAAGATTAAATTAAAAAACTAAGACACTGAAAATTTATCAACTGGCAAGTTAACCTGTCATTAGTTAGCGATATTTTGTAACACTTTTACTACACTCCAATAAACAAATTATAACTACACAGTATATTATTAGAGTTTAACTGATGTAAGGGTGTGTATTTTTATTGTCGTAATCATTAATAATCCTTTTAACGCAATCTCAAGAACCCGAGACGATCGAACAATAATAATTTTTTGTACAATTCCAACAGACGCCATTACTGAATATCTGTTGTTAAGTTCAAAGATCGATTTGTCAAACCCCAGAGATGTGTCTCATATAAGCTACCGGTGCAAATGTATTACCAAAGAAAACATAATTTGTATTAACTGAATAATTAATCGTTAACCGAAAATAAATAAGTACTGAGTGTAACCAATGTGTTATAATTTCATTAGGAGGTGGATAAAAATTTGTGTACATTTTAGCAAATAGGTATTGACGACGAGCGATCGCACAGCCAACGCAACTAACTACTGGCCCAATCCAGGCGGCCAAGGCGAGGCGGGAACAAATTGAATTCTTCACACCGCCGAGCTGCGCTTGTCATACAAACTTAAAATTTTTAATTGTTTTAATAAAACAATTTGGCGCCACCCGGGATTTTCACACCCCTAGTGAACAACAGGTAAGAACATCGAGACCTGGTTATTCGTACGTTCGCAACGGACGAAATCTGCGTGAGTTACGGTCTAAAGCGACGACGTATAGAGAAGACACGTTACACCCATTATACTCATACACGTTTAAGATTAGACGGACATTCGACCCGTTACAATATTCACAGTGGTGAGTAGGCCTAATTGAGGAAAGTGTCGGCTTTGTGCAGCAGGCTATTCACACATTTTACTAAATATGTAGACTACACACATTTGTGTTTGGAAGCTTATCTGAATTAAACACATTTTGTGCCTTATCAGAACCATCTGAATTAAGAAGAAAACTTCTAAACTAAACTAACTAAAACTAATATTACTTAGAATAGTATGTAAAATCTATGCAATATTAGCAACTAATGTACAAACTTTGCACATAAACTTGTTTCTGTTGTGGACGTGCAGATTTTTGGACGAGCGAAGCGAGTTCTCAGTGTTGACTCGATCGTTAAGCATTTTGTCTGTCTGTCTACTTGGGCTGCCTCCTCACTATAACTTTTGAACGCATCAACCGATTTTCGTAAAATTTTCCAAGCGTGTCCATACTTCCACACTGTAGAACCTTATTGTTTTTTAGATTGATCCCTCCAAAAATAGGGGGGGTGGGAGACAAAACGTGGGAGACAAAATCGCAAAAGTCCATGTGAGGCAACAAATTAAAGTGAATTTAAACCACAATATGAATATAGTGTTCGTTTTTTTAAATTCCAAAATTTTTGGACGTCAGGGCCCAAACGTAGGTGAAAATTTTAATATTTAGTTAAAAAAATTTCAATATTTTGGGACCCCAGGGCCAAAAAAAGAGATCAAACATTTGAGAAACGTGTGAAAATTCAGAGTAAAGGAAATAACCCAAATACAAATGTTTCGAATTTTTAATGTTTATTGTATCATTGTGTGCCCTACAATTGTTATATTACTAAAGAAATAGTAGAGAAATCGAGATTTTTGTAATTTTTCACATAATTGAAAAATTATATAATATCAAAATTTAGTAATAACAAATGTAATTCGTTCAAAACAGTGAGCTAGTTCTGCAGCTCAGATAGCATATTAGTGTAACCTGTTTGGACAATACAGCGATAGGGTAAGTATGAGTGAGGACCAAGCCTGTGTCCTCTGCTTGGTCGTGATGATACACAGAGCTATCAGGCAACTGTATCAACGTATCGTGTCACCGAATGTTTCCCAAACTCAAAACACGTGCGTACACCGCCACCTTACGTAGTCTAAGTAATATTTTTGTACTGAAATGACGAACAGTAACAGTCATGAGACAAACACCAAAGGGATACTTAAAGTTAAGTATATAGAAATCTTAAAGAGAGAAATCTAGAAACACAAATCTTTCCTAGAAGAAAGTTGTTTGCTCATTCAACTTTATGTTTGTGACTGAATCTGCAGCACAGAAGGCTGTCTGAAAGGGTGTGTTTCAGAACACGCCTTAAATGTTTCATGTTGCCGCTAAAACTTGGTGGAAGGTCCTATATCAGACTGAAAAAGATTACTGCTGTTCCTTTTGCTTCTGGACACATACATGCACTAACCACTGCAAATCCACAATTTACTCATAACGTTTTATCTTAATTTTTTACTTCCATGTTCCATAAGGAAATGGAAGTATGGTCATGCCGAAAAAAAATCGTGTTAGAGATAACGGCAGATTCTGATTGTACTACCATCAAAACATGAAAAAAAGTCATTTTTCGAAAAGTGTCTATGTGTAGAATTTTATACGATAACAGCCGCAAATTCAAACAGAATCAAATAATTTTTTGCATATAGTCCTGAATTGTAGAGGCCTCAAGGCCTATTATTTTTGGTGAAGATCAGTTAAGGGAAAGGGGTAGTTTACCTGCAACGTTTACGTTTTAACAAGAGTAAAGTGCTTAATTTTGATAAATAAAGTATCCTGAAAATAAGGTCACAATAATCAAATGTAGAAAGGTAGATGAAATATCTATAAATGAAAAGGGTAGTTGAATGGGGGAGGGGTAATTTTGTTTATAAATTAAAATGGTAGTTGATGATGGAGGAGGTAAATTTTTATAAGTTTTATATGTGTACTACGTTATTGACAACAAAGAAGTAGTTTCTATGGAAACATTTCATTTCACTTTAACAAAATTCTATATTTTTTCATTTTAATTTAAATCATGTATGAGAGAAAATATATCGTTCGAGGCAGGCAAGCATATCTCAATTATGTAATGTTTACGTTTCCATTTTATTATTATGAATACCGCAATAAAAAGGCAGGCAAGACACACACACACACACACACACAAATCGCGTTATTTCTGGCCTCACTCATGTTTATTTTCTTACATTTGCACGCTTTTTAAATGGAAAGTCCCGAAACCCACACCAATACAACGCATGCAAGCCGAAAAAGTGTCCAGCGTGGATAGCGATTTGCTTCCTGTGGATCGCTGGGCAGTGTAACTGCTCGTGTTTACAGAGGAACGGTTCATAGACAGACTTTTTGTCTTTAGGGAAAGAACCCTCTGCAAGATGCTCAGGGTCCATGAGTGACTTTGGAGCGCTTCGGATGAGGGATGATTATCTGCGTATCGGTTTCTTTATAAGAATAAAGTAAGCCTACCTAATTTTTGTGGATAAAGTGACTGAAAATAACATTATATTAAACGACTACCCCATAATAACAAAAATATCTACAAATAGTGAAATTAGTTTGAGGGTGGGCGATATTTTTTTAGAAATTACCGAACCGAGTTCAAGTAAATTATTTTAAACATAAATCTTACAACATGGAAGTCATGTATGGTTCTCCATACCGATTTTTAATAAATAACGTTATTACAAAATATAGAATATTAACGTATACCACAGTATTGATAAAGTTCTTTATTTTCTTTTGCCACTCTTGTAATATCAAACCTCAAAACCATAATTTTTCCATGGTGGAATAAGGTGATATTACTGGTATTTACGTAATGATATCGGTTAATGTATTGCTCAGGAAAACCTACAGATGCTCAGTTATTTTTATGGTTAAAAAAATTAGTTTCTATAAAGCATCCGGATTGACCGTTCTTACATCTCACTCTGTAGTTAAATTGTGGTTATATTTATTAGATATTTATTTATATTATATTTTATTTATAATAATTTTATATTTATTTATATTTGGTTATATATTTATTACATCTTTGTTACTGAGTAGTAGCACACGAAGGTCATTTGAACATTGTAGGCCTACGTCATCAGAACAAAAAAATTCTATACTGTTCTAAATAAATGTAATGTTTAAAGAAACAAGACTGGCAGACACGTCTACAGCACTGAATTCACTACACAAGGAGCAGATTCTTGAGATTAAGTCGTTAGCGACATGAATATTAATCATAACTGTGTGAATTGTTCACGTACGTAATTACAAAATTCGAGAGAATTTGCTGCTGAGTTAAGAGGACAGTTTACGAATAGGCCATCTTACCTCTAAAAGCCAATGAGCGATTTGTGGCTCAGCTATAATGTAGATCAAATATAGAAGATGTAATAATTTAGTAGAGTCAATGGGGTTGATAATTCAGTAGTGAAATGCATATTTTATTGAAAAGCAGTAAAACTGGCTGATTTCTAGCCAGCCAAAAATATAACCCTAAGTAGTGCGCCATTTCTGCTTCATTGCAGTTTCTCTTCGCGCTAATGTTACACCAAGAGTTGACTACTTATGTAATGCATTTATCTTGATTCTACTTTCTTAGTAGAATACTACTTTCTACTTTCCCATTCTACTATCTTAATCGTCAGCTTTCTCGTTGCACGAATTTCATTCACTTGCAAGTTGTAAACATAAGCTGTTTGCAAACGGACATAGTCTACTGTACGAAACTGGCGTCAACGTTCAGAAGCTACACTGGAACCGGTTAGCCGAAAACTTAACGTTCCTGCTCGTGAACGCTCAGTGGTGAATCACTAACGTATCACGTTTAATTTGGGTATATGGCTTGCCACATGGCAGAATTCTTGTCCACTCAGTTTATTCTCTACTTTCGTATTGAAACAGAGATGGTAAAATAAATACTGCAGAGATACCGCGTACACTTAAGCGAATGACGAATATTTTTTATTGTAAACAGCGTTTGGCATATGATGCGATGTATACAAATAATTAGTTGCTTTGTGCGTGTACTAACACGTGCCGCCCCTACAACGGTCTCCCTAAGGAGCGCAACTCGAGACTTCCCATACTCCCCAGCTGTCACATAAAACCCTTCATTTGTCTTCACTTTTAGTTACTGCCTTATATATTTTCGTACCGGTGAAGACTAGAATCGCATGTAATGTCATGTATTATTATTAAAGGAATACTATTAAATACCGTAATGTTTTGTTTCTCATTAGTGGTAATGCTTGCAGAATTTGAAAATGATATTGCACAAATTTCAACACCCGACTTTTCCTCATAACAATGGTAAAGCGACAAGGCAAGGTTATTTGTTGTGAAACAATGAGGTAAAATTACCGTCGCACTGTATACAACATTGTTTTATCTCTTTTATTCTTTATGAATATCATCATTAGCATAAAACGTAAAATAGGTGAAATGAATGTTTTCCTCATTTTGTCCCTTTCTCATACGACCGTTATGTAATCGACAGGGTGCACGTTTCTAGTATTTTTCTGATACTAATGTTTGGTGTGTGTGCGTGCGTGCGTGCGTGCGTGCGTGCGTGCGTGCGTGCGTGCGTGCGTGCGTGCGTGCGTGCGTGCGTGTGTGTGTGTGTGTGTGTGTGTGTGTGTGTGTGTGTGTGTGTGTGTGTGTGTGTGTGTGTGTGTGTGTGTGTGTGTGTGTGTGTGTGTGTGTGTGTGTGTGTGTGTGTGTGTGTGTGTGTGTGTGTGTGTGTGTGTGTGTGTGTGTGTGTGTGTGTGTGTGTGTGTGTGTGTGTGTGTGTGTGTGTGTGTGTGAACTACTAAACAACGTACGTATCCTCCTATGGACATAAGCTGAGATGAACAGGAATCAATTCGGAGTAGAAGACAGATTGTTTCAATGTTTCAAAAAAGCGATGATTTCGATGTTTCATTTAAATCATTGTAAAATGAGAACTGCATAATTATAAAACTTAGTACAGTAATCGAATTTCGACGCTTACGCTATCAATATGTGTACTCATAAACTTGTGTTTACTATCTTTGTAACAAAATTTGTAACACACGTAAAATTCTGAAGTGTACAGAAAGCATACTTGCGAGCAAAATATCTTATGGTAATACAAACTGTCAGCTTTTACTGCACTACAGTTTTGAACTCAGACTTAAAATTTACAACTTACAAGGACACCCTTGCCTTTTCTCTACTACTGTACACTACACACAATACACACTAGTACTACTGTACTGTACACAATATCAATCCGTTAATGAACCGTCTGTTATTCTGCCTAGATTAATTAATATTTAGTTTCTTTTAGTTTCCGTGAAACTGTCAGATGTAAAAAATATGTTCATTTTGTTAGTGTCTATATGACAATGAAAGGTGCAGCCATTGATTTAAAAAGAAATGTCATGTACCTCTACCCACTTCTTCAGAGTGGGAAGAGAAAGTGCCCATTCTGTCTTTCAAACGTTGAAGTCGAAACTGTCTCATTTATTGAAACTTCAGATGCGTCTGTTTCTGCGTTGTAGGCTATTCTTAAAACCCCTTCTAAATTCTCAAAAGTATAAAAAATTTAATTTAATTTGTTTAATTTATTGTCTTGTGGGTAAGAAATAATGCGTAATAAAGTAGGTATGTGATAGGAAAGTGTAGCTTACCTATCCCTGTCAACAACGTTCACTTCTATGCGTTGCTATAATATGTTCTTATTACAGTCAAATAGACAAGCACGTTTCACGAATTTGATAACCAATTCCTTCTGATCAGTGTGATTGTGAGCCGTAAACAACGAGATTGTATAAGAGCACGGAAAAGATTGGTCCGGAATTGATTTAGTACTAGTCTGGCAGGATGATGGGCTGTAATAGCAGAGATCACATCTGGACTTATGAGAATAATTAATCGACTGATAAACACTACACGCATAATTTATGAACAAATTATGAAGGCTTGATCGTAACATCTTTGTTACAGAGAATTAGGTTATTTAGTAACTTGTTTCGGTTTAGGATAGCAAATGTGACTTAAGTGCATCCCCTCTCCCCAAACTGTGTAATTGTATGAAGACAATCTGCGTGCAAGTAACGTTCAATAGTTTTTTCGTGTTTTCGTTCACGTTATTTTTATTTTCAATATTTTATTTAGTGTAATTGCATTCTGAAAGAAGTTACTTAAAATGCAGTGGTTAAGAAGTGAAAAAGGTGTGACTGTATGTGTTGAGTTTTTACTACAGTTTGACTTTTTTCAGCATTATAAGGTTAGATCAATCGTGTGTGTCAAATTCCTATAGTCGTGTCATAGTTGTAACAGTCGTGAAACAATCCAAAATCAGTAGGCCTACTAGTACAATGTTATATAGTGACTGGCGCTCCAGGATACTCTTGACTTCTTCTTCTTCTCCTCCTCCTCCTCCTCCTCCTCCTCCTCCTCCTTCTTCTTCTTCTTCTTCTTCTTCTTCTTCTTCTTCTTCTTCTTCTTCTTCTTCGTCTTCTAGTCAGTGAGATTTGCCCAGTACTTAGTCTATCCAGTGCGCAACGTGTTTATTACATCTGTCGTCTTATTACCTAATTTTATCTGCGAAACTCCATTTTCACTTTGTTACCTCTTTTTGAATGTCTGTCACACTAGTCCTGCGTTTTATCTCCTATTTGATACTTTTACATTTACTGTTTGATAACCCTTTGCATTCTGCGCTTCGGCTATTTTTACATATTTGCTTTCGCCCATACTTTATGAACCAAAGAGGACTGCAGGTACGTAGTGATTGACCATAAGATACTGTGGGGCAGTGACATAGCTACAAGGGGGGTTAGAGTAAGCAATCCACCCCATAGCTATTAAAAATTTCATCTAATTTACTGATGATTGTAATCAGTAAACGTAAGCGTATTTCTAAGTCAGTTGCGTATTATAAAATAAGGTTTATAAATAATTGTAGAAGTAAAAGGAATTACAATATTTGTAATAAATAAAATAAAGTTCGAGTTTTCTTAATAATGACAGTCACTCAACATTTGCAACATTTGGTAGTAGTATAGCAACAAGTATTTGCAATATGCTTTACTTCGGGGTTTACTCAAAACTTTGAGACGCAAAGAATTTATAGAATGTATTTATACAATTATATGGAAAGAATATAGTGAATATTTCATTTGTCTTAAGGAAAATTCAAGCTAATCTCATAATCTCACCCCCCCCCTCCCGTTACAATTACGCCACTGCGGAGTACGTTTTGTTTTAGAGAATGCAACCCAGTTTATTAAATACAGCTCAGGTCAGTGCAGCTCCTCGTTTTATTTCCACTGAATGATTCTTTTTATTAATTTTAATAAGTTTCCCCAAGTGTATACTCATATATTCCTTAACTTGCTCTACTATATTTCTCATGACCTTAAACATACTGAATTAATTTTCATAAAACTCTAATTAATATTTTTATAATATAATAAATTGAGTGTACTTGGCGCAATAGTCGACATTCCTTGGTCCATCTCTAACCTGACCATCCACGAAGATCTTGGAATCCCTTTCGTCCGGGTACAAATCTGCTGCCTGTCCTCACTTTATCATGGAATACTTCAGGGCCATGACAACCAGCTAGTGAGTGGTTTTGTTACCGCCATATTGCCTAGAATATTGAAGAGGAAATGCTCAACACACCTCCAATAAAAAAATTAAGAACTACAATATTGTATTTGTAGCTCCTATAATATTGTATTCTTCATCTAATTTACTTAATATAGGCGTACTATAAAAGAATAGATTGTAAAAGCCTTATGTTCAATAAAACAAAAAATAATAATACACTATTTATTTAGTTAACAATAAGCAGGAAAATGAAATAGTTGTACTGATATCAATGTAGCTGAAACTTCATAAGCCTTTGAAGTCACAGTCGCTTTACCAGTTGTCGACATTACAACAGCAAAAGAGATGGCACCGGGTTGCAATAATTTACTACATACGATGGGATATCTTCAAGCAAAACTGTTTGTAAAGTAATGTACGGTTATCAATGACTAAAAACTAAATCGTCAGAAGCTATCAGGAACTATGATATATTTAATAAATTATGACTGGTATATTTAAAGAAATATTTATTTATTAACGTAAATAAGTAAATATGTTTCAATTAAAGAAATGTGGATGGTAGATATCAATCATTTCTTAATTTGTTACAATTAGAATTAGTGCACATTAACTCGTATAAAAAAATCTCACTTATTTCTGATTTGTCGAGTTACTGTAAGTAAGTTAATTGCTGTAATTATTGATTATTATGTAACGTTAAAACAGATTAGCTAATTGCTGGCATTGCTGAGTACACGATCTCAGTTCAACGCTACCTGGTGTGTGTGCTCAAGTCTATTTTAATTACTTTCAATTAAACATATTTATTTATATTATAATAACATAATCATTCGGCTTCTTTACTTCATTTATTGCACGCTGTTAACATGAGTGTACTTGTAACTAGTAGAACCTATTCTGGAATAAAGTAGCGGTGCGTCCTTTGCTCCGTAAGAGGCATTTTTGTAATTTAGGTTAACGAGTTTAAGTTAAGACTCCCTTCGTAATTTAGGTTAACGACGTCGAGCCGGGAGTCCACGAGAAGAAACCGGTAACTGATTTTTAAGCTACGTAGGCCTACAGGTACGAGGACTAATAAACGATTAAAAATCGTGAAATTGCTTTCGACATCGTTATACGATCTTTACTCACCTTTATGCTTTTTATCTGTGAAAGATTAGACCGTTAATTGTATAGTACAGGTACATGCGTTCCTGTAACCAACCTGAGAATTTTGTCACCAGTTGTTTTGTGCTGTTTTCAAGTCAGCTGAAGAGTATGTGGCAGTAAAATATTTCTGAACATTTCTGTTTAATGACCAATTTGTAATGAGAGTGTTTTGTACAAGAGTGCGTAACAAATATTCTCCTATTTGCAATTTAAATTGAACCACAGTTTAATCGGTCAAAAACGACTTATGGTTAAAACACATTTAGTGTATAAACAGGGAAATTACTTTCAATACTTAGAAGTTTTTTGTGAAGTCTGGATCGTATATCACTAACTTAGTTTACTAAATATTGGAATCCGTGGCCGAGAAGAATGTGATAGCCAATTAAGGGATTCTCTTCAAGCTAGTTTATGGCATTTCTAGTCGTTAGCCACTGATTAACTACAGACCTCACTACTGATTCGCTTCTAAAACTTTGTTCTCCTTCTTTTGTTTGGTTTTTTATTATTATTTTTTTGGTAGGAGGGGTGATATCTTACATTGATTCCATTCGTTTTATTCAGTCCTGTCCTGTCCATTATTTTTTCTCGGCAGTCTTGGATTTTCAGCATAGGCATTCGCTGAACACATAACCATAACTCTGATTTGTTAAAATAAATTCCTTACTTTATAATGTTTAAATGGTGGCTATATATTCACTAACTTATTTCATAACGTAAGTATATGTTTATCGGTGAGGATGCATCAACATAGTAGGCTATGGGTGAACAGTACCAATAACAGTAGGTTGTTTTTTTAATGTTGTCCATGGCTACATACCATGTAACCACGTTGCCCACATTTATGAGTAAAAACATAAGATGATCGTAAATATTAATACAAATTTATTATATCCATAACTAAAAGTCTACCTAAATAAAAAATCCGTGTGCACACAATGCTGTAGGTAAGCGCCTTGTGGGTAAATGTTAAATTACGTTTTGTTCAGAGTAACCAATATTTATAAATTAATGCGTAACATAAACTAGGTTTTATTTTACATAACGTTGAAGAACAAATTGACAATCAATTCAATGTCTACAAAACTCAGCGTTCTTGCTGATCTTGACATCTCCGCTTTGACATAAGTAACTTATAGAGATAAAACAAAGACAGTATTTGTGTCATACCATACGTCACATCGTCACATACACACACGAATGTTTTCATAGGATGGAATAAGTGGTAATTTTTATTTTAATCATAAAAGCAGGGGGTCTCTAAATTACGGTCTCCAAATAAATTACTCATTTGTTTTATTTTTATTTACTTCAGTTAAGTTCGTTTGCCTTTCTACTATTTGTCAAAATTTCTACTACTAGACGTCAACCAGAAGTACCTGGAATTCTCTTGCACTGTGAAAGAAGCAAATTTCTAACAGATACTTAGGCTGAAGAGTACAAAATTTAATCCACCTATAAAAATGTATTAAGAAGTCAACAAATCAACTTCGATCATCATCATTAGTTTCACAAATATACATCAAATGTTCCTAAATAACTATCTAGTATAAACTCTAATCACAGGTTTAAGTTCTTCATAGTTAAGTCAAGTAAAACGTAAAAGACATAGAGCTAATAAGGAAAATATTGCAAATGAAAATAAGGAGATAATTTTATTTAATTATTACAATTATTCAGAAGAGACTTGAAAGAGAAAGACTAATTCGCAGTAACTTTTGGTTTAATGAATTCAACAAGAACATGTGCTGCTCTTCACTTCAAATATTGGTAGGTGAAAACTATATTTTCTATTTGTTACGCTAACATTTCGTGCCCAACATTTTTTACAAGAATCTGTATGTATGTACTAGTCTTAGGACTCGACTGATACGCTAAGCGATTAGGATCTCGCATTGATCATGTTCGACCGAAAATGGAAATTGCAGTATTTTTCTAAAAACAAAATGTATCCACAGGTTGTAGGCCTATAAATATTAAATGTAGGCGTACATGTGTGTGTTTTAGTGTACTTTTCACTGACAGCAATAAAATGTTGAGTAAACATGGACAGAACCATATAATTATAGGCCTACATTTGATCAATAAATGATTACTTTAGAATAAAAACAAATTGCATTTTCTGTGACGGTTTACTCAAAGTTTATTAAAAAAATAATTTAAAAAATAAAGTGATGTCACTGTTAACTGCAGGTTGATTATTTTTTATTCTTTCTGTGATTGATGAAAAGTATTTCACGCTATGAACACACCGTTATCCAACTACCGTGAAGTTCATGTTGAAAATACTGACAATTGAAAATAACTATATACTTCCAGAATTAAGGGATACGTAATAACTTCGGCCTTAATATTATAACATTGCAGAAATCAGATCATATATGGTATCCATAAGTATAAGAGAAATGATAACAGATCAAATAATTTAATGAATAATAATAATGAAAAAATATAAAATAGAGTTAAGGAAGAAGAAAGGAGAATTATAAACAAGAACAATGATTAAAAGAATAAACTAGACTGACAAACAAATGACGATGACCCAACCCCAGAGATAAAGACAATAAGATGAGAAAAGATTCACAGAGATTAAGAAGACAAATCAATGATAAGAGACACAAATGAGTAAAGAAAATATATAATTAACCATGAATAAAACAATAATAAAGGAAGTACACTAACCATAAAAAATAAGTAAGACAATTATTATTAAATAAAGTATGTTGTTAAGAACCTTATAATAATACGAAAGTAAGGGACAAAATGTTAAAGAATAGTTATAAATGTATATCTAAAAGATCATTGAAACCAAGAGTGAGAGGTAGGTAGGGAGTGATAGCAATCAACAGTGAAGTGATGAGAATATTAAAATAAACAACTTATAATATTAAGGAAAAGGAATAGTAACCAAGTGTAACAAACCAAAACCATAATCAAATGATGAATAGGCAATTAAGTTAATTGTATTAGCCTGTAAGAAACAGAGTAATCGTGGGTGTAAGGAATAGAAAAACATATTATGTTAGTAAAAGAATCACTAGAATGATTATATTTGTAGAATAGACGGTGTCGATTCAATACTCACCAAAATTGTTATTTTTGTTAATTGAAAGAAAATTAATTTGTTTGTTTAGTGTTTAAAGGAGTATAAACCAAGAAAGCCTGACTTTACAGTAATATGTTTGTATTTTTTATTTACGTTATGAAGGTATAAAGAGAGGAGTAGTAGGACCATTTTAAGTAATGACATGCAATATAATAATTAGCCTATATTTAATGAGAAGAAATATGGCTGAACCATATACAGACCATTAAGTTATTTCTATGTTATGTTTTGTTAATAGATTTAAGTGTTAAAGAGGTGTGTGAGAAAGGGGAGTAGGAATAAAACTAGTAATGACATAAACTTAACAAGCAACAAATTAATAACTATAAAATAAATAGAAAGCAAAATATCAGATAAGAAATAATTTTGTAAAAGTATAATAACACTAATAGATTGTAAAACAGTTTCAAAGTAATTCAAAAACCAATAAGTGCGAAATGGAAATAAGCAGACCATATATAAACATATTTAAAGCGGTCCAGGTCACTGTATGATAATTATATATAATTTACCTTAATTTCCGTCCAGTGACGTCAAGCGTAATTTGTACGCGTTTCAGGCCATGTGGCCCATCCTCAGACCATCACTCCAAGAGGAGCTCGTTAAAAAATAAAAAATCCACAATAAAACAAACACATAATAAATAAATACAAAAATATATTAAAACATATAGAGGCGTTCTATTACACGAACACGGTGCACCGCGTGTAGCATGCCTGAACAGAGTTCATAGCACGCCTCTATATGTTTTAATATATTTTTGTATTTATTTATTATGTGTTTGTTTTATTGTGGATTTTTTATTTTTTAACGAGCTCCTCTTGGAGTGATGGTCTGAGGATGGGCCACATGGCCTGAAACGCGTACAAATTACGCTTGACGTCACTGGACGGAAATTAAGGTAAATTATATATAAGACCATATATGCTTAATAAATAATGTTTAAATAGAGCAAAATAAGAAATTATAAGATGTTACAGTTTAGCCCTATAAATGACATAGCTGTCTAACTTCAGAAAACCAATTGTAAACAACTGAAAATTGTATTTGAATAATAAGACCAAGTAAATTATGTAATTACCACCAACTAACAATAATAACATGTCAGAATTGTGATAAACAGTATAAATAAGTAAAATATGTACTAACATAGTATTATCAATCTTGTCCAAAAACAATAATACATGGCCAAGACCAGCCTTGTGAGATGTCAAATTGATCTTTGAAAGAAAATAGGGACATCTATGTTAATATTTCAAGCATTGGAAATATCCCCAAGGAAAAACGACCATTATAAAATATTTATCCATTTTGAACAGAAAACCAGGATTTATAACAATAGTTTCAAATGTACTTAACCAATCAGAGTCAAGCTGGTTACCATAACAATAGAACGTTATTATAATTTTGACCGTTATGTAACAAGAGTTCCATTATTAACTATCCAGAGGTATAGACGCTATATTGATGCGGACCTATTAAAGCATAATAACGAAGAAAAATCAAAGATAAATGAAACCAAATTGATTAACTGATGTCAACCATAGTTCCAGTAACACATGGAGGAACAATAAACGAATATTAAAACCGAATATTAAAACTAAATTTTAAATAAAAAACTTGATGTAAAAAGAAACAGACGCCAGAAGGAGACGGCATCCCTATCTTTGAAAATAAACGAAAGTACTAACTCAATAGTGAAGACACCTTGATGATCCATAACACGAACAACATGGTTTTGTTAAGTATGAAATAAATTATAAATAATTACGAACCAAACTGATTAACTTTTTTCACAATATATAACTTTCACTCTGAACTTTGAACACCAATTTCTTTCAAAGATTAATAAATCATATTTAATAACACTGTATGTAAATATAAGATAACCTATGTCCGAACTGATAAAACTGACACACACTTTTGAACAACAGAGGTGAAATTTTCATGTAAACCTTTTTAATATTTAAGTACCACAATTGTAAGGTGGTGTACTTTATTTGACATCTTGTTTTAAACCTTTTTCGTACTCAAAAGAACTCATTGGCAAATTAACTTGTGTAAATAAGTACACAAGTCAGCCATAGCGGCATCCTACGACTGAAGCGCTGCCACCTTTTGCTATCCGCTGAGTGAAAACTAATTTGCGGCCGAGGCTAAACTTTATTATAATAACATTTATTGTACGACAATTATCAAAAATTAATGAATTATCGAATCAAATAAATAAGTACGAATCTTTACTAGCTGTCCTGTGTTTATTTAAATTGTATTATGTATGTTATGTGCTTTAGCGGAAAATAGAATTCTTTGCTCAAATTTTATGTTGGCAACACGTCCAAAAGACAAGCGAAAGTCGAGTTCCCGCCAGTCAGCGAGGTAATTCGAATTAAATATCACCGTACAGGAGACAATCTAACGGTGAACCTTTTATTTGTTTTATGAAAAACAATTTGGCGCCTTTCGGGAATTAAAAATACAAAATAGGACAGGTAAGGACTTCGGTACTGGTTATTCGTACGTTCGCGACGGACGCAGTCTGCGTGAGGTACGTTTAAGAGCGACGACGACTTGGTAAGACGTCGAGAGAATACAGAATACCTTTTACACTTTTACAACTAGGCGGACGACGTCTAGTTACAATATGGGCATTCAAGTGAAGACGAAGTTGTATTACAATAAGAAATATTCAACAACAGACATTTGTTCGCCTAACTAAGAAACGACAATGTGTGAAACTGTTATTGCTGGGCTGGCGCTGGCCACGTCTATGAACTCGTGCGAATACGAATAAGATTTAGTTAAGATTATTTTTGTTTTAGATGAAGGGAAAACTGATATAATTCAGTTCACACGAGATATGAAAGAGGAACGGTACTCGAGACGGCCGAGCGTGCCTAAGAGTCTAGCATCGCATGCGGGATGTCAACAGTCATTCCCACGCGAGCTAGGCTACTCACTGTATGCATTCACAACAAGACTACAGTAGGCTGCTTACGTCTATGGAAAGGCGCGAAAACTTTACTTAATTGTATTCATATTTTTTATCGTATACACAATAATTCTACACTCCTGCACACAACATATCGCAAAATGGTCATACAAAGACACTGGTTAATTATTATTAATAACTACGGAGTCTTACGTACTAAAAATTATGTTATTCTTGTAACGTTTCTGACGTGAAAGCTCTCACATATAATTACCCTGTAATCTACATTACCCTTGACTTTGAGTCGATTGTTATTCATTCTTCTTTCTTACGGTGTAACTTATTTCTGTTGTATTCTTTGCTGTTTTTTTGTTTTTTCAATTCGATATTAGTAAAATTCGGATGATAGGTTTTATAATAGTAATGTCGTTCTTTTCGACTTTTTATATAAAAATATATATATACATTGATTTATCTCTTCTTTTTAAGTAACTCTTGTTTTTCAAGTTTCTTGCAGTATTATTATTATTGTTATTATTATTATTAAACACACTAATAAAAATTAAAATATAGCCTACTCGCAGAAGAAATATGTTATTGAATAAATATCTTTGATTTATTTAGTTAATTTGTTTATTCAGTTACGCACTTCGTCATCATCATTGCCTTAGTGATTTCACTCCAAGACTGTTCCCTATATCACATTACTAGCAGGTCATCACTCCATTTTGTAAAACAGTTGTCCAATCTGGCGACCTAGTTTTGTTTTGTTTCCACTTAATTATCTCTAGCTTACACCTTCCAGGCTTCTCTCTCCGGTTTTATTCTCGTGGTTACTGTCCACGTTGTATCCCCGTGTATCATGATTAGAAACCATCAATTGTTGAACGTTAAAATGTCATGTTTGTCTTTTTCATATTTATTCTCATTGTATTGTTTACACTTTTCTGGTTGAGATAACTAACAATATTCTCCTTCGCACTGCTAACCGACTCTACTTCTCAAATTTTAAAGATATACTCGTATTCTGTCCGTTTGTAACCATCTGAAGACACACTACAGCAGTGATTAAAACAAACATGCAGCTCTTTCGCTATTTTACTCTCGTTGGTAGTGGTATTTTATTTGATAAGATGTGCTGTTTACTTTGAACAGTTGGGTTTTTTTCAGTACCGGTACTTCAGATATAATCTGTAAATATCACTTTCCTATAGCGCGTGTTCTTATAAAAAGCATTCTCTTTCCCTAAAGTTGTGTAAATTAAATCAAAACTCTCTCGTAAAAAGTGCCATAAAATGAGTTACCATAAATAACGTTACCATACCATAAATAGCTATTCAGTCTCTCTGCATGGTCTATAGTACGAGACTGTCCCTGCTCAAGCAGACAGTTACTAACTATCAAGTTCTCTGTTAACCAGAATTGTAGACAAACCTTTAGTAGGCCTATAGAGATGACAACAATACAATTAGTTTATTATACTTTAAATTCCCTTTTTTCCTTTCATTACACTAGGATCACTATACTGTTTTCTATTTTGTGTGCATCTTCCCATTCTAAAGTATTCACTTTCCTCTAAGGTTTCATCATTCGTAATTCCAACTTAAGTTAGCTTTTTGGCCGGACTCGGTAACCACGTACGGGGCGGGACAACTTATTATTTTCACATTTCTTGTCTCCAGTCGTAGATATGATTTGTTCTCTATAAATATTTCTATTTTGGTATCCTTGCAGGCCTGTTTTTATTTTGTCTAAAGTCTTTTGCATTTTTGTGGACTTTGGTTTCGAATTTCATATTTCAGTATTAATTATTGTTTTGCAGAGTTTTTGGATTCTATTTTACTTTTTTTATGTCATGTCACCAACTTTTTTCCACTTTTCTTCATATGATAATTTAAATTATTTTCTAAGCTTATTTCAAGTATTTTTTTATGTTGCCGTTTTTTGTTTAGTTATTCCTCACTGAAACCTTCTATTTTTGTTGAAATCTCATTTAAAGTACCCATTTCTATCATCATTCGTTTTTAATAAGTATGGCATTTTGATTTCGATTAATGTGTTGTGGATATTCATACTTTCTCCAATATTTTTATCAAAAAAGATAGGCCTACTCCCTTCTCTTATAGGCCTACATACAAATAGCTGTTATTGTTGTCGTCTCTATTAAATTAATTAGTCACTGACACATCAATTTTTATCTTTCCTCGTGATAAAGTCAACGACATTCTTAACTTTTCAGAGACACTGTGTTCATTTCCTGCTTTCGTTTTTTTTCTCGAACAATGTATCAGAGACGTATAACCTCACTGATGCTGCTAGATCAAAATCTCGTTTCCCCCTCATTTCTTTCCCTGAAGCCACACCGCCCCACAATTGTTTTTCTGTTCGTTTCCTCAATTACATATTATAATGCCTATTCGTTCTCTACAATATTTATCAATAAAAATACACATTCTTATACCTGCATAACTTCCTCATCTTAATCGTTTACAGTAGAATAATGTACTTAGTTTACTAGTTTACTCTCACCTTTACCTTTCTATTTTACAGTCGAGTGAGCAATAATTTCTTATATGTATTTTAATTCTATGCTTTCTATTATATAGGCCTAAGTATTTATAAAACATTCTACCCATATCTAGTTCTTCCGATCACAGCTTTAATAATGTACTGTGTTTCTTTCTTAGTTTCAGACAGGTCGAACCCCAAATAAATCCACCATACGCTAATTTACTTTCTTCAGTACTTCTGCCTGCAGACTTCAGACTCTGGACGTTGTAGGAAGTACACCTACGTTTGTGTGTAGGAAGAAAACTACCGATTCTTGAAAGTCTGGATCACGATCACTTTCGTTGTTTCTATAACAAATAGTCGTCTCTTTTCCATTAATTAAGGTTATTATTTTGGATTTGTTTCATTACTGGAGGCTGTAGTTATCATAGCCATGCTGTCCATCTTGATTGTTGGGAGCGATCTACAGAAGCGTATGTAACTAGCTGCTACAGATGACGCCGGTAACCATCTGAGTGGTTCGTAGGTTTTTTCCAGTAAGACGAACCTATAGCTGAAGATGTCTCTATACTGAGTATTCTCCCCAGTCCATTATCACCAGTTTGTTTCTGACCTACAATTTCTCTAGAGTTAGAAATGGATCATTATCAACTATGGTCAATTTAAGGTTTCGAGCAGGGCGATAACAAAAGACTTTGCACGGAATTATTGCTACGGAAACTTCGCAGCGAGTTTTTCAGTACATTAAAGCAATCAATAGGCTGTACGTAGCAATAATTTATCACAGCTTTATTATCGTTTATTATCGTTGGCTTACTATATGCCTTTTCAGATCCCCTTCCATGAAGAATATCAAATATAAGGGAGGAGTGTGTTTCAGAGAACCTCGTTAGAAAGTTGGAGATGAGTTAGTAAAACTTCATTTCAAATTTCTGTTTATTTTAACTTTACCAAAGTTGTTTGTACGAAACTAAAAGGTGATACAAATTTTCGTCGGTCACATGAAGTCTCTAGCTTCCAAGTGGTTAGGACCTCCAAGAGGAAAGCTGGAACTAGGCAAGTGAACAGTTGTTAGTGTTTATAAGATACTGTACTTAAGGTAACGGTATTGTGTAGCACTGACAGAGATCGGAGAAAGTTAAGAGAAAGGAGGAGAGACTAAACAAGACATGCCTAACGTTGCCTATACACATAGCGTATAGGCCTACAGCAGGCGATTTCATTCTTACATATGATTAAAAATACTCTCTTCTCTTTACATGTGCTCTATTTTTAAACTCTATTTTCCTCGCCGTTTAATGAATCTTATGGAACACAACTTAGTAAATTCTTTATCTCATTGTTTGTCGTAAAACTATGGGGTATTTACTTTCATATCACCAGCAGCCTACTTGCTAAAACCCACTGTTATGTAGGTGTTAGTCTTGCACAAGAACAACAACAAATTGTGAGAAAGTGTTTTTTTCTTTTTTTTTAATAACTTTTTTTACCATTGAAACTATTATCAGTCATATAAATTGTTATTTCTCCGTTTTACGTGCAACACTAAATACTTACATTTATATTATCAAGTGATAAAATTGGGCAGCTGTATAAAACATATAGTGTTTGTGTTTGTGTGAATGAATGAGATTGTCAAAGTGTGGTGCACCTATAGCCTACGTGATGGGAAATGATTAACGTTGTCGGGCGTGTGTTAACACTCGTATTAGTCGGCATTATGCATGTCGAAAACAACGGGAGGCCACAGGGACCGTGTGAAGTCAACCCCCCGCGATGCAATCGCCTTCGTTCCGCCCGGCGTTCGTCTTATAAAATATGATATATTTGTTATGTTCACAAATAACTTATGTTCACGACTAACACTATGTTTGTAATTTTTACTTTGTGATTATATATCACTCCACTAAATCTTTTGCTAATCGTTTTAATTACTTGCTCTGCATTAAATCAACTGTAATGTGTATCACGCCTGCGTCTCTAAATACAAACAACGCTATCTATTTTACTGCAGTAATGTTATGAACGAGCATTTAAGACTGAGACATTGAAATTCGTTAAATGAGCTTATTTTTTTTTCAAGTTAATTACAAAATATAGGCTATACCGAAAGTTTACTAAAATTAATTGTAAATTGAAAAACTTAAATAATTTAGAATTTAACGTTTCCAAAAGAATTTATCTTTACACGTTTCCATTTTGCAAATAAAATAAACTGTTTGATGGTGTATTGTTAAGAGCAATATTTACAGCAACGCTATGTAGCAGTTTTGTACCGTGTGGCTCGCGTTATTGTTTACAGTTTATGTCCAGTAATTACGAGATTTTCATAAATGAGCCGCGTAGTATGTGGAGGCTTGTTTTTTGTTTATTTGTGAATTGTTTATGTTTGATGTTACGTTTGTATGACGACAAGTAGGAGTTTCGTTTTTTGGAGGGAGGAATGAATGTGAAGGTGAACAAGATATAGGCAAGCATCAGGTATAGGTATTAGAAGAAGACAGTAGCAGAGCCGCCCAATTAAAACTGTTGCCTTACGTACTGGCCGTGTCAAACACATTGCCCTAAGTTTGGTACACCGACGTATACGTGACCGTACGATAAAACTTGAGAATAAAACGTGTTCCACTAAACAAAACTGTCTTGTTTGAATAAGTTGGGAGTTATTACAAAGAACAATTAGCGAACGCCGAAACTATGCCAATTACTATCGACCGTTACATGCAATAATGTGGACCTACGGCTTCGATGAGTAACGTCTTGAATAAATTGTTTTAAATAACACAGATCCGTAGCATTATTATTTAATCCAGTCGCAGAATTAGATCTACTTCACAAGAGTCGATATTGTCGGAGTGAATAGTACACTCGTGTTGTATTTCATATAAGAACCTGAGCTCTCCCGAACCTCATTAGAAAAGTTTTTCTTCGAAAACACAAGTGCGCTCACTAAGCGAATAAAATCCTATATTTTTTCAGCACATAATTTTTTTTAAGTGGAAAAATTCCTTTTTAAGAGAAGTAGGGGTAAGACTTGGATGAAACGGGCGACCGAACGAGAAATAATGAGATATCGAAAGGAACAGAAGAAAAAGTATAAACTTGTTTTGAAGGGATTCGGTCTGTAATTAGATGATCAGCGGTTAGCCATGGCAGCGCATTGTACTGTTTGTTTCAACGGACGACACAGCTACCTCGACGCAAGTGCATCTCGTGTACGAAATGTTAGTGCATGTATAAACTTTTTGTAAACACGGTGCCGTACGATATACTGGCGCGCGCGCGTGGGCCGGCCGCCCGTTTGGCAACAATATTTTACAATTTCAACAACGTTTTCAAATGTTGGTTGCCTGTTATCACGGTGGCACCTCGTTAATCCCACAGCGCTCCACTGGTGAAAATTACAACCTAATTTGAAAACCCGATATATTATTCGACTGAGTATGTAATGCCATACAAACTCTTATGCATTCAGGTAATTATTAATTGTTATTTAATGTAGCTTAGCTATTTTCTCTACAGAATCGTGTAATTACCGAATTGTGCCTAAAGACTTTATAAACTGATAATTTTCTAACGAAATAGCATACTGATCATTATTTATAATTAGCACGATCAGTACTGACTAATATTTCTAAGAAACATCTTTTTAATCATTTGTTTCTAATTAAACAATGGATTCTTCTTTTCTTTTGTTACACAATATTTTCATGTGCCTTGACAATTTAACAAGTTATTTATTTAATACTTATCTACAGTTATTTATTTTATGCTTACCGTTCCTTATATTTACACTGGTACGATTTAACACTGTTTATATTCCTATCATTCACATATACACCGCGCGCACGTACACACATATGCTGTGACTCCAGCTGTGCCAACTGTAAGTAAATATAATTTTTATAACAAAAGTAATTACATTATGGTAGGTTAAGAAATGTCATTCATATACACAGTAATAACTATAGTTATTTTTATTAGTTATAACTTAGTACTTTTATTTAAGGAGTAGTGTCATGGAGAATAACGTGAAAAAAAAATGTTTATAGCAATTACCTAACTTTCTTAAATATATAGTCCTAATCTGATAACGAATCCATAAAACTGAATTTTCGTAAATGTAATGTGATTATGATAGGTTAAATGTATTGTGGCGTGATGTGTGTGTGTGTGTGTGTGTGTGTGTGTGTGTGTGTGTGTGTGTGTGTGTGTGTGTGTGTGTGTGTGTGTGTGTGTGTGTGTGTGTGTGTGTGTGTGTGTGTGTGTGTGTGTGTGTGTGTGTGTGTGTGTGTGTGTGGAAGCTATTCGTGCGATCTGATAACAACCATTAAGTACGCTTATTTTAAGACTTATTTTCAGTAAATAATTTTATCGGCAATTAGCAAAAAGTATCTGATTATATACCATTCAAAGCGTACTCATTAGCTAATTATGATCTGATAGTCGACTAATTAGTTAAATGCAAAGTGATAGTTGTCGTCAGATAGTCTTATTAGTTACATATGAGTAATCTGGTAATGGTACCCATCGAGCGTAGTTATGTGCTAGATAATATCTCATCATGTAGTCTTAGTTTTCAGTCTGTGTGAACTCCAAGTACATTTAGTTTTACATATTTAGATCACGGAGTTTGTGGTTGTCCTTTCTGTTCGAATTTCTATGAGACAATAATGTTTTTGTAAGGCTAGTTTTAAACGTCAGCGTTTGAATGCCTCATACATGCTCTTCCTTGCATGATAAAGTGCTTGTTGTTAGCGGTTACTTACAAAAATTATCAAGAAGTGTTCGTCGCTACAGTGGTGACTTGAGAGTAGTATCAAAGTCGGAACACACTGAGCAATTTTAGTGATGTAGCAGCGAATATTTCTTGGTAAGTCAAATAACGTTTATCAGTATTATCAGAACATATACGTAGGTCTACTATGTACTGTGTAAAGTTGCTTCCTTTCATATGTTACCCGCTGCTTTCCAGGTGAATGATTACGATAAAGTAGACTCGTGCACAATAGGCGCCTCGTCTTCAACACACTCCAAGTTTCTTTCATTTACGTTTGCAGATCTTCCACTCCTCTTTATTGTCTACCAATTTTATAATACACCATGCTGTTTATAAACGCATTCACCTCAATAAGCTAAATTTGTTTTTTGAAAATTATTACTAAACACCAATATTCGTGAAATTTATATAAAATATGTATGGAATATTGTATGCTTGATTTTTACTGCTAGTAAGGCTTACACGCGCGAGGGTAGACAGGCTAAATGAATTAAGTTACTTCAAACCAATACTTATAGGACTATTGTATATGGGCTATATAATATTTGTTAGTATGTTTTGTCAGGAAATATGAAACGTATGTAACTGAATTTAAATGAGTTATTTTTTCAACAGTTGTTGAATTAATCATTGAATTAAGCCTAGCTCTTTGACCAACCAATCCTTTTAATCGGCCGTATATGGTTGGCCACTGTATCATAGGTGGAGCTGTTAGTGTCGCGTTCATAGCATCATTATTGGATAATTCACCATGCCTGCTCTGTAGAATGCATTATTTGCTCTCAAAACTTCATAACACAAACTGGATGTAGAGCGGAGTTCGTTTAGTCTACCCTCAGAGACGCCGAAACACAACATATTTTGTAGGAAATGCCGCAATAATGGAAACAACAGTCCATCAGTCGATTATCGATCATTGTGAACTATCGATTATATAACCATGACAGTACATCTGGCATGGTATTGTAGTTAATTGTATAAGTGTATCTTGTTTCATACTGTGAAGAACGATACGCGGTCATGAATGTCATTGTCAACATTATCAAGGGGGGACGAATATTACAAACGTACAATATAAACACAAAACTTTAGGCTCAACGAAGTCTTTTAAAATAAAATATTCTTCCATAAATTGCTCATCGCTTTGTTGAAGCTAAAACTGCGCCGTTGGATGTGTAACTCTTTCCTTTCATTCGTGAACTACGGTCCAGGAAATTTTCTGCTTCTATGCTGCTTTTGTTTTAAAGTAACTAATGCCTCTGGTCTGCAACATTCAGTAATCTTTATGTATGAAATAAAGTCTTACTTTTTATTTTCTCTTCCATCGTCTAATTGAATGTTGTGTGGTATACAATAAGCAAGGAGAGCTTTATTCTATGCAAATACACCACGTGACCACAGTAAATCTATCAGTTGTACGTTGTACATGAGGTCTCTCTCTCTCTCTCTCTCTCTCTCTCTCTCTCTCTCTCTCTCTCTCTCTCTCTCACGCACACACACACACACACACACACACACACACAAGGTTTATATATATAATCACGCGCTCCTGAGTGTGTGACTGCAACGATTTTAAATAAACAAAGAAGTGTTATAAAAAACTCATTTTCAATCCGTTTCGAAAATTAAACATGAATACTCGTTTGGTTCAGTTTGTTTACCAGGTTCGTTCTCTCGCGCGCGTGTGAACGTGTGTTCACGTTTATAAATTCACGCGAGCGAGCGCGCACACGCACACATAAGAGGAACACTGCAACAAATTCGGAGACGGCGGGCAACTGTCGAACGCGGGCGGTGATGTATCTAGCACGTGTTGTTTCCTGAAGTCTGATGATATATTATATTGATTTCTCGATATAATCAACCAATAGACCGTAACTGACGACTACATCTCCCGTTCACGCGTGTCTGAATGCTCAGACAAAATTTTGTTTTATGTGAACTCTGTCTCAAGGACGTAAGTTTTTAGTATCGCATGCAACGCCGGTGAGAGTACGCACTTACGCATTGCACTGATGTGCGATTACACGTAACAAAAACGCAACTCTCCATTCGTGTGACTCAAGCGGCTAACAAAATATTTGTGTCTTTAACTAACTTATTAGAAAAAAAACGTCGCATTTATTTTGATGAGTCCAAGGTTTTCAGATACTGACTATTGAAAATTGTCAGCGATTATTTTCTCCTTACCGGTAATTGTTTCTAATTTTCCTTACAGTTCAGATTAAGGTTTAAATTTTTTACAGAAGGTAAATGACATGTTTTCCTTAAGTGAACGGAAGCAATTTAAAAATGTTTTATCATAGTTCCCGTCTAAAATTTTAAACTATTAAAATGACTTATTGCGTAGGATGTAGACACAAGATAAAAGAAGGGGGGAAGAGTTATAAACGGAGAGAGAGAGAGAGAGAGAGAGAAAGAGAGAGAGAGAGAGAGAGAGTTTGTGGAGAAACTCACCTCTGCTTGTATTTGTAATACTACATTTAAGAAAACAAAGATTTATGACTTAAAGAAGTGCAACTGAATTGTTTTATGCAAGTCAAAGTATTCACAAGAACAATAAGTCATGTAGATTTGAAAGACCATGTAGAGTAATAACAAAATCAGCTGATATTTCCAAAACTAGTTTGTTGCTAACAATATTCAACTAGTAATTTGTACCTAATTAATAATATTATATTCTTCTTTCTATGTTTGTGTAAGTCACTAGTTAATTAAATACTGTTACAATAAAAATATGTTTCAGTAAGACTTATACAAACACGGTGGTAAAAAGATGGAATTGTGTTCTGGATCACCATATTAAATTGTTTGTGTTAGATAAGTTAATTTATGTAATTTCTGTTGTTTGCAATACTTGTAGCCAGTCTACAATCACCTACAAAGTCTAGATACTGTTGAAGGTTCTTCTACAAATACATAAGGAAAATAAATTAATTTATTTCTTCTGTACAAAAATGTTAAATGCGTTTAGCCTTTTACTTTTGTTTGAGGGGAATGATAAACATTATGTATTACATTATAAACATTATTAAACATTACATTAAACATTAGCAAGGTAAACTTATGTAATCTCCTATTAGTAACGGAAATACAACGAGTTATGTTTTAAAGTTCAATCAATTGTTGAAATTACAGTTCAGTGTTTTTATATTTTGTAACTTTAATTTTTAGAGGACTAAATTTTCAAGCCGTACAGTAGGCCTATACACGAGCGAAAACCCCATATAGGCCTACCCAATGTATTTCCCTGTCTTCCACAGTGTGTCACGTAACTTCTGAATGAAGTGTAGAGATAACAGATGAACACGTGCACAAGAAAATATAACTTATGATGTAATAATATAACTTATGATGCATAATAATATAACTTATGATGTAAGTTTAATAACTCATTACGCATAGGCCTATGGCTATAGTCACACAATAAATTTGGTAAGACCTCCGCCTCCGAGTAACGAATACTTTCCAGTAACACATTTGTCAGTCGAATAATTTCGTTAGTCGGAAGTTCCACTGAATCTCTTAACGAATATATAATTGTGAAGACTAAGAAAGTGTTATCTTCTATTTAGTATGGTCATATTTAAATCATCTGGTCAAATAACTCTCTGTTTGTGGGAGGATGAATGTTTCCTGAGCCGTTGGGATGTTAAAGTTAGGACGTGTTCGAGTTCCTTCAATATCTTCAAGCATGGTACCGCAGAAGTACATTTATGTTATAATATTCGATGACATTGTAATCTACCCCGATAATATACTAAGCCAGTATTGTAACTCTCCAAAAAATGTGATAATGTCTCTGTCTTTCTCTCTCCCCGTCATTTCTGTATACCGACTTCCTCGGAGTTACAAATGAAACTGAAAGTCATCTTAGGCTACCCGACTTGTGCTATCGAAACCGAACCTCATGTATTATAGCCAGAGCATGTTGTAAGGGCCTACGCAAGTAAATTAGGTGTTCCTAACAGGATTGCTTTAGCGTTAAGAACCGTCTGGTGAGACTGAACAGCAACCCAAAAGACGAGTCGAGCAACTACTCACTTCGCCAACATTTTCTGTATTAATCCAGCCTGGAAACTTGCGCTAGTGCTTCCCACTCCTTAAATTACATCCTAACTTGTAAACTAAAATTCAGACCCACAGTAGTGAATCTGCGACGCTACATAGGCCTACATAATGTAAGTGATACACAACATAGCGTACAGTGCTATGATACAGTATCAGAGTTGCTGAAATAGCAGTCTGGTTTGTAAATCTTTTTAGAACAGGCTTTTGGTATGTCGTGTTCAAATGTTTGTTAGTTGTTTTCAAACCTTCTGAGTTGCCGTTTACTCTAGCTGTCTAACTTAGGTTAGCGGAACACTACGATTGTATTCGGAAACCTGTTCGGCCTTCTTCGGTAGGTCGCGTCGTTGACGAACACTAAAAAGAAAATGGCACTAGAGTGCTTCCTTGGGAAACACGCCAAAATAAAAACAGTATAAAGTAACAATAAATAATGTGTAGTAAATGACATCAAAATAAAATGATAAAATGACAATAAAAAAATAATAAAATGCATAATAGTGACAAAACACAAACTCTTAGTTGAATGCAGCCACTCTACCAATATTGACTCTGTTTGTTCACTGCAATGGTAGTTACGGTAGTTTTCTTTACCAACATTTTTTCGTTTTCCGTAATTTTCACAAACTTCCTATTGGCTGGAAATATTATAATCGTGGGTTAATGTGTTTTTTTCTGGTATGTCAGCCCCGTCATTGTTCTTCGCTACATCTGACTATACATTTCCAACATTTTCGTATCCCGAATGTATACCCTTAGTGCTGTGTACTCAGTCTTCGTACACGATGCCGCTGTGGCGGTCTTCGGATTGGATTCGCTCAACGATGTAGTCAATAATTATTTATATCTTTTTTTATTACATATTCTCATAATTAGCTCTTTCAAAAGAAAATTTCAGCGCCTGCCATCCTCCTTCGGAACTTTTATAGATATTTTTAAAATTATATAGCAAGGTAAACTTTATGTAATCTCCTATTAGTATCGGAAATACAACGAGTTATGTTTTAAAGTTCAATCAATTGTTGAAATTACAGTTCAGTGTTTTATATTTTGTAACTTTAATTTTTAGAAGACTAAATTTTCAAGCCGTACAGTAGGCCTATACACGAGCGAAAACCCCATATAGGCCTACCCAATGTATTTCCCTGTCTTCCACATTATATCATGTAACTTCTGAATGAAGTGTAGAGATAACAGATGAACACGTGCACAAGAAAACCGCAAATAACAATGTATTCGTATTCCCTACGTTAATTAAGGGAAGTTGAATTGAGTTGCTCCTGATACCTGACGTAGTTGGGATGTAAATGTAACTCTGAATTGAAAAACTTTTCAAATAATAACTTTTTGTACAATTTTCTACATCTTTTTCGCAGGAAATATTCAGCTATCCACAAAATTGGAGAATTCCTTGCATACCATATTGTTATTATTACTGTTTCTGGTAATAAAATTAGCAGTATGTTTTTTGAATCTTACATGGAATTCTCATTTTCATAGTAGACCTATTTTACAATCTTTAAATAACGTAATGATGTGTTATTATTATACCACTGAACAAGCACAGCGAATTTCTAACTCCTCTCTTTGACATTTGTCTGTCTGTCTATCTATTTGGGAAATGTCTCAAGATAATGTTTCAATCAATTACCCCATTTTCAAATATACATAGCCTACTTTTATGTCAGAGAACCCTATTTTTTGAGATTGATCCTCACTAAAAATAGCGAGTGGAGGCAAAAATGTAAGAATCAAAATTTTGAAAAAGGCGCAAAAATTATGTTCAGTATAAAATGAAAGAGAATTTTAAACAAAAACTGAATATAGTAGTCAGTTTTTGAAATTTCAAAATTTTAGGGCACTAGAGCCCAAAAATGGGATAAAAAAGGTTGAAATTTTTTAATTCTCGCCTGGTGTCAGACTAAAGTGAATTTTAATCCGAATCCGAATGTAGTGTTAATATTGAATTTTTTTTTAATTTTAGGGGCAGCAAGGGCTAAAAATAGACGTCACACTGTTGAGAAAATTGTAAAAAGTCTATGTGGGCTACAGTCTCTTTTAACAAAGTAGGTTTTTCGTTTTCTGTTCAGAATAATTAACTTTGATACTTTACTATAGGCCGATTATTGAAATCTCTTCGTTGTGTTTACAAAAACAGATTAAAAAATTAAAAAACATAAATCATAAGACATAAAACCATAAAACATAAGAAACGACATAAAGCTGAGAATCAATCATAAATTTGCTCACAGTTTTAAAAATTTAATATTTATTACCTTGATTTATCCTAATAGGCCTAATAATTGCATTTTTTTCAAAATAGTGGGTGACTTCTCTTACTTATTAGTGTATATTTTCTGTACCAGAACTATGCCAGACTAACGTAAACACTCAAACAAAGTCTACTAATGTATTCTACAGGTAGAAGCAAAGTATGGCCATTGAAAATGTCAATTACACCGCTTACCAATCAAAAATGAAAGTTTTTGCTCCAAAAACAAAATTTTATATACTTGTTGTATATAAATATTTCGAGCAGTGTAGAGTGCACTCAACGTTTCTGACCCTGTGTTGTCACAAACGGCTTAAAGTCTCTTCAGGTCGTCGTTTGCAAGCGGTTTAATTAATCGTGAACAGTGTCCATCAACAGCGCGCATCTTCCCACGCGCAGAAAACAAACATTCTTATCTTTATTTACGTCATTATATTGAAAGGACCGGCGGTGCCTGAGTACAACCTGTACATTAACTTTCGCACAAGAAACACGTATACTGTGACCGTGGTGTGTGTGTGTGTGTGTGTGTGTGTGCGTGCGTGCGCGCTCGCTCGCACTCGTGTAAGTAGAAATAAAATTTCACTTTGTGGCGCCTGTCGAGTGTTGGAAATATATTATCGTAATGTAGGGTTGCATATGAAATGCAAATTATCTACTGATTTAGAGGAATGTTACTCACGCTAAGATAATGAAGGTCAACCAACATCTGAATATCCCGGCGTGCACTTCAGTTTGCGCCAATGAACCCGCGTTTTTATTGCGACTACACTTATCGTCAACACAGCAGGGCGTGTTTTCTACTTCATGCTCTTCATGCTCTACATAATTATGTGTATATATATATATATATATATAAACCTCTGGTGTGTGTGTGTGTGTGTGTGTGTGTGTGTGTGTGTGTGTGTGTGTGTGTGTGTGTGTGTGTGTGTGTGTGTGTGTGTGTGTGTGTGTGATAAAACAATTATATTATGTATACAATATGATATAATACATTTAATATAGCCTACTATATCAAGTTATATATATTAACACGTAGTCTACTATGTACTATATGACATATTAAGCCTATATGCAGGTATTATTAACGCATATAATACCTTATATTATATATGTTATAAAATATATACGTTATTATATTTTATGTTTTATAGGCCTTGTATATGACATGTATATATTCTCAGCTATGATTGTTTAGCCTACACACTTGACATATCTCATTACGCCGTATTTAGCCATATGTTTATTTTACTAACATGATTAGGCCTACTGCATGTAACTAGCGATTTGGCGACGCCTGTTCGTACGGTACAGACCGGCAGAACGTTAACTTATAAATTATAATGTAAATTTTTAAATTGTTTCCTTCAGCCATCATGATAAGTGTATAGATTTAACACAGACTACCAGACTGTGTATGCACGTGCGTTGTTTAAATAATGGAAACACAACAATCAGTTCACCTGAAGAATAATAACGCAGATGAAAGCTTTAAATAAAGCGGCATTTCTTGTTTAGTTTATATTTCTAGGCTGTTTGCAGTTCGTGAATATTTTATATATACGCTGATCGATGCATTCTCTAGTATCGATTGTTTAGAATAGCTACAAGCAGTGCCTCTTGAATTATTCTATACGCTTCGTACTGCCTTTCGCCGTTTGCCGGCTGATCGCTTCAGCACCCGTACTCGTTGCAAGTCCTTCTAGAAATCTTATTTCTATCTCTAAAAATTCAGAAAATGAAACCAACATTTACAAAATATTTGTATTTAATAACTTAAATACATCAATAATTAACAATATTTATAGCTTTAAGACGTTTCATGAATAACAGTGGTAATGTTCAATACAGGCCTACTAATATACACACTAATATAGCCTATGATGCGGATAATATTCAAATATAAAATGCGGCTGCCCGTGTGAGCCGTTAAGCCAGCGGCCCATCATTATTCCAAGACGGTGAACCTCAACATTATGACTCTGCAGGATCTTAACTGTACCTGCAAATGCGAGTTAGGTAACAATTCTACAATAGTGCAATAGCGTGCCTACTCAAACGATTAAATTTTTGCATAATCTTAAGATTAACCTTAAGTATTTAATTTACTTCTCAATACAAATTTTTGTCCTGAAATTACTGTTTTAAAAGACTGTTTTTCGGCGCTGTGTACCACAGTTCTAAAATTGTCCAAAAATTATGTGTCGAACACAGAATTCGTACGAATGCTTTATACAGTTCTAAGGGGAACGTGTAAATTTTGTGCCCGTGTGTGTGTGCCCGTGTGTGTGTGCCCGTGTGTGTGTGTGTGTGTGTGTGTGTGTGTGTGTGTGTGTGTGTGTGTGTGTGTGTGTGTGTGTGTGTGTGTGTGTGTGTGTGTGTGTGTGTGTGTGTGTGTGTGTGTGTGTGTGTGTGTGTGTGTGTGTGTGTGTGTGTGTGTGTGTGAGAGAGAGAGAGAGAGAGTCAGGTGCTTGGTTGTACTGTATTGTACTGTATTGTATTGTATTGTGCTGTATTGTACACTATAGACTACTGCTCTACTGCAGCAACGTAATAGACTTTACACGTTTGGGCCTACCGAGCTATTAGGCTGTGATCCAATGTTTAAATTTTCATAATCGCCAGACGTTTCGACCGCACCAACGGCGGCCATCTTCAGTGGTGCGGGAACAAGGTAGTGACGACCGCTAAAGAAAAAAACTGGGATTAAAGTGAAATCGGAAGCACACTTCTATAAACTTATAGAATTTTAATAAGTAGTCTATGGTGTTGGCGTTTCAGTACACTAGAGTACGGCCTGACCGCCCGGTACAACTCCGTCCGTTAACTCCGGGTGTTCACTTAGTAATCGACTTTGTTCACGTTGTTTTATTTGAGTTCGAAACACAATTAATTACAAATTAACGTGTATGTAGGACACACATAAATAAATTGGATGTGTGTCTATAAGATAACCACAAAGTAACATATATGTTAGCCTATTTGGTAGAACAAACGTACGAATGTCAGTTCCATGAGCATATGTACCAAAAGTGTGTGTACACACTACTGCCAATGTTTACATGATTGTATACATTTATCGCTGGAAATCACTAGCGTGGCTTCCATGTAACAGCTGTTGTTCTCGGCAATAGTCCTGGAAACGAAAGAAACTAATGTTAATTATATCACAGCATAAATAGTTTAGTTATTGAATAATTTTAAATCCGAACAATTTAGTAGGGAAACTTGAAGAAAAGCATTGCCTTCGAACTGATGCGCACTTCCACCGCCTTGTGTTGCCGGCTCAGACATCGGCAATGTTTTACTGCGTGTGGTCATCGACCTCGTAGTAGTTGCCACTGTACAAACGGGAGGGGGACACATTCGTCCACCCAATGTGTTTCCGCTGTATAAACCGGCAAAACGTTCAGTTAGCAGCTATGTTCGTTTCGGAACCAACGTGCAGCAGTTACTACCTACCTATTTGTGTTTTGTTCGTTTGGTTATGTGTTTCTCTGTTTGTCTTTATTATTATTAATTCGATTCTTTGTGTCCTCATTTCTTCTGTGTAAGTATAATGGAGTCAGATCCCGTTGAACTGGGACCCTCTTCTTATGTCAGCGAAAGATATAAAATACTCGAAAAAGATATTTTAGCTCTGGAAAGAATATTTTAGCTCTAGAAAGAACAATTGATACTAGGAAAAATTCGAAATTATTTTTAGGCTAAGTTTTAGGCCTGTCACAACCGGCAACAGCTGTTATGTACCCACGCCACGCCACTGCTGGAAATACATAGTTCTGTCACTGCCTGGTTATTCATCGGATTAAAAATATAAAGTGCTTTACTAATAAGAAACTCTACCGATAAACAAGCAACATCATCTAAGTATTATGCGAAGAAAATTCACCGATACTGATAGTTTCATTCAAAATCTGTGTAATTTCATTTGCACTGCTCTTTTAGTGAATGATATTTTCTGCACAATTGTTGTGCTAAAGCACGCGCAGTAAGTGCCACAAAAAGCAGACCAGCAGGCTACCAATTAACGGATTTGCTTCAGTAATGTACAACACAATCATTAATACATTAGTGGAATGGCACACCCAGAATTACACGTGTAATAGTACGGAAATACACAATTATACCTTAAACCGGTTGGTTGTATTGAGTAGAAAACGAATGGTTTAAATCTGGTAGCAGTTTCTAATGACCATTAGCCTTACAACGTATAAACAAATCTTATTACTTAGTGTTTCTCCTTACAGGAACTGACGTTGCTTTGAGATCAATCAAAAGTAAACAGTTTCCACTTTACGCGACAGTCAGTGTTAGCTCAAATTGCCTATTCTTACGTTGTTTTCTGCTTCCTACTTTATCACACTACCGTCACAATCTACTTCACTTTAACATTTCACCGCCAATTATTGTTCGACGGTGATGAAGAATTATTACAAAACACCGACTACCAACTGAATTACCGTTTAGGGAAAGAGTCGCTAAACAGAACATTTGGTAAAGCAAGTAGCTATAGCGAGCTTCAAAACGACCCATCCTCCGCCCGGATAGTCAAGTCTGAGAACACGGTTCATACACACACACATCCAAAGTATGTGTGAACAAAACAGCCGATTCTTTTGAGGTTAGGTGGCCGGCCGCAGCTGCAATCGCAAGACCATAGGAAAATATCGATATGGAGAACCGTACATGACTTCCATGTACTATAAGATTTATATTTAATATCATTTACTTGAATTCGTTTCTATAATTTCTAACAAGTTAGGTGTGTTCATTGTAAACCGAGTTTTATGTTTGACAAATTTAAATGAAATATTTCCATAGAAACTACTTTGTTGCCGATAACGTACTACACATATAAAATGTCGGTATGGAGAACCATACATGACTTCCATGTTCTAAGACTTATATTTAAAATAATTTTCGAAATAAAATATTTGCACGGAAATTACTTCTTTCTTCAGCCTTAACCACAGTACTGTGGTCACTAACGTATACTACCTCCAGTTAGCGGATTCGATTTTCACTGATGATGGCAGCCGATGGCACTGCCGAAACGTCTGGTTTTTCATTAAACATTGGACCTTGGCCAAACAACCCGTAAAGGAATTTTAACAACATACTACTTCTTTGTTGCAGATAATGTAGTACACATATAAAAATATCCATAAAAGTAATGGCTTGTAAAAGTTAATGTTTTATCTCCATTAAGTAGTGCTCAAGTTTCCAAAGTTTTAATATTATGATGTCCGTAATAAAAACATCAGAGCAGGTTTAGTGTGTATGAGGGTACACCGTGGACAAAAATTTTCAACATTTCCTATTGAGCGTTGCTTAGCGTAAAGCTGCGAATCTACAGTGTACGTTTCACTGAACAAACACGAGGAAAAGAAGGAGCGCTCCAAAGTCACTCATGGACCCTCAGCATCTTGCAGAGGGTTCATTCCCTAAAGACGAAAAGTCTGTCTATGAATTGTTCCTCTGTAAACACGTGCAGTTACACTGCCCAGCGATCCACAGGAAGCAAATCGCTGTCCACGCTGGACACCTTTTCGGCTTGCACGCGTTGTGTTGACGTGGGTTTCGGCACTTTCCATTTAAAAAGCGTGAAAACGTAAGAAAATAAACATGAGTGAGGCCAGAAATAAAGCGAATTGTGTGTGTGTGTGTGTGTGTGTGTGTGTGTGTGTGTGTGTGTGTGTGTGTGTGTGTGTGTGTGATGCCTGCCTTTTTAATGCGGTAATCATATTAATAAAACTATGGAAACGTAAATATTACAAATTTGAGATATAATTGCCTGCCAGGAACGATATATTTTCACTCATACAAAATTTAATTAAAATGTAAAAATTATAATTTTATTCCCTGGCAACAAAATTATTTTATTTTTACTTCCATGTTCCTTAAGGAAATGGAAGTATGGTGATGGCAAAAAAAAATCGTGTTCGAGATTATTGCAGATTCTGATTGTACTACACTCAAAACATGAAAAAAGTAATTTTTCGAAAAGTGTCTGTGTGTGTGTCTGTGTGTGTGTCTAACTGTCTGTCTGTGTGTCTAACTGTCTGTCTTTGGTTTTTTTTTCTATGGCAAACGATAACAGCCGCAAATTCAAACAGAATCAAATAATTTTTTGCATGCAGCGCTGATTTGTAGAGTACTCAAGACCTATTGTTTTTGGTGAAGATCGGTTAAGGGAAAGGGGTAGTTTACCGGCAACGGTTTTTTTTTTAATCAAGGGTAATTTTTTCTATGTCAAACGATAACAGCCGCAAATTTAAACAGTATCTACTACTCTTTTGCATACAGCCCTGAATTGTAGAGCTCTCAAGCTTTTTGGTTTTGGTGAAGATCGGTTAAGGGAATAGGGTAGTTTACCTGCAACATTTTATGTTTTAACAAGTGTAATTGTTTCTATGACGAACGGTAACTGCCGCATATTCAAACAGAATCAAATAATTTTTTGCATACGTCCTTGAATTGTATTGATCTCAAGGCCTTTTGATTTTGGTGAAGATCGGTTCAGGGGAAGGGGTAGTTTACCGGCAACCTTTTACGTTTTAACAAAAGTAAAGTACTTGAAAATTCATTTAAACGTTTTCAAACAATGGTAATTGTTAATAATAAAATAATTTTGTTGCCAGGCAATAAAATTATAATTTTTTCATTTTAATGTAAATCATTATGAGAGAAAATATATCGTTCGTGGCAGGCAAAAATATCTCAATTATGTAATGTTTACGTTTTCTTTTTATTATTATGTATACTGCAATAAAAAGGCAGGGAACACACACACACACACACACACAAAGTCGCGTTATTTATGGCCTCACTCATGTTTATTTTCTTACATTTGCACGCTTTTTAAATGGAAAGTGCCGAAACCCACACCAACATAACGCGTGCAAGCCGAAAAATTGTCCAGCGTGGATAGCGATTTGCTTCCTGTGGATCGCTGGGCAGTGTAACTGCACGTGTTTACAGAGGAACGATTCATAGACAGAATTTTCGTCTTTAGGGAATGAACCCTCTGCAAGATGCTGAGGGTCCATGAGTGACTTCGGAGCGCTCCTTCTTTTCCGCGTGTTTGTTCTGTGAAACGTACATTGTAGATTCGCAGCTTTACTCTAAGCAACGCTCAATAGGAAATGTTGAAAATTTTTGTCCACGGTGTACCCTCATACACACTAAACCTGCTCTGATGTTTTAATAACGGACATCATAATATTAAAACTTTGGAAACTTGAGCACTAATTAATGGAGATCAAACATAACTTATACAAGCCATTAATTTTATGCATATTTTTTATATATATGTGTACAACGTTATCGGCAACAAAGAAGTAGTTTTTGTTAAAATTCCTTCCCGGGATGTTTGGCCGTAGTCCAACGTTTTCTACAAAACCAGACGTTTCGGCAATGCCATCGACTTCCATCATCAGTGAAAATCGAGTGCGATAACGTAAGGTGGTATACGTTAGTGACCACAGTACTGTGGTTAAGGCTGAAGCAGTAAGTAGAAAGAAGTAGTTTCTATGGTAATATTTCATTTCGAAAATGATTTTAAATATAAATCTTAGAACATGGAAGTTATGTATGGTTCTCCATACCGGTATTTATTTCCATGTTCCTTAAGGAAATGTATGGTGATGGCAAAAAAAAATTGTGTTCGAGATTATTGCAGATTCTGATTGTACTACACTCAAAACGTGAAATAAAGTCATTTTTCGAAAAGTGTCTGTGTGTGTGTCTGTCTGTCTAAAGATTTTTTTCTATGGCAAACGATAACAGCCGCAAATTCAAACAGATTCAAATATTTTTTTGCATGCAGCACTGACTTGTAGAGTACTCAAGACCTATTGATTTTGGTGAAGATCGGTTAAGGGAAAGGGGTAGTTTACCAGCAACGGTTTTTTTTTAATCAAGGGTAATTTTTTCCTATGTCAAACGATAACAGCCGCAAATTTAAACAGAATCTATTACTCTTTTGCATACAGGCCTAAATTGTAGAGTTCTCAAGACCTGTTGTTTTTGGTGAAGATCGGTTGAGGGGAAGGGGTAGTTTACCAGCAACGTTTTATGTTTTAAAAAGGGTATTTTCTATGGCAAACGATAACAGCCGCAAATTCAAACAGAATCAAATACGTTCTTGCATACAGTCCTGATTTATAGAGTACTCAAGACCTATTGATTTTGGTGAAGATCGGTTAAGGGATAGGGGATGTTTACCGGCTACGTTTTATGTTTTAACAAGGGTATTTTATATGGCAAACGATAACAGCCGCAAATTCAAACAGAATCAAATACTTTTTTGCATACAGCCCTGAATTGTAGAGTACTCAAGACCTTTTATTTTCGGAGAAGATCGGTTAAGGAAAAGGGGTAGTTTACCGGCAGCGTTTTTTTATCAAGGGTAATTTTTTTTGGCAAACGATAACAGCCGCAAATTCAAACAGAATCAAATAATGTTTTGAATACAGCCCTGAATTGTAGAGTTCTCAAGACCTTTTGGTTTTGGTGAAGATCGGTTAAGGGAATAGGGTAGTTTACCAGCAACATTTTATGTTTTAACAAGGGTATTTCTTATGGCAAACGATATGAGCCGCAAATTCAAACAGAATCAAATAATGTTTTGAATACAGCCCTGAATTGTAGAGTTCTCAAGACCTTTTGGTTTTGGTGAAGATCGGTTAAGGGAATAGGGTAGTTTACCAGCAACGTTTGATGTTTTAAATATCGGTATGGAGAACCATACATGACTTCCATGTTCTAAGATTGATATTTAAAATCATATTCAAAATGAAATATTTCCATAGAAACTACGTCTTTCTACTTATTGCTTCAGCATTAACCACAGTACTGTGGTCACTAACGTATACCACCTCACGTTTTCGCACTCGATTTTCACCGATGATGGCAGTCGATGGCACTGCCGAAAAGTCTGGTTTTGCAAAAAACATTGGACTACGGATAAAGAGCCCGGGAAGCAATTTTAACAAAAAAACTACTTCTTTGTTGCCGATAACCTAGTACACATATAAAAAATTCTTCCCTCCACCTTCAACTATAATTTTTAATAATAGGAAATTACCCCCACCCCGTTCACATAACCTCTTCATTTATAGATATTTCATCTACGTTTCTACAGTGGATTACTATGAGCTTCTTATCAGGATAATTTATTTATAAAAATTAAGTACTTTACTCTTGTTAAATCATAAAATGTTTCAAATAAACTACCTCTTTCTCTTAACCGATCTTCTCCAAAATCAATAGACCTTCCGTCCTCTACAATTCAGGGATGCATGCAAAAAAATAATTGATTCTGTTTTAATGTGCGGCAGTTATCGTTCGTCATGGAAACATTTCTCTTGTTACAACATAAAATGTTGCAGGTAAACTACCCCTTTCCCTTAACCGATCTTCACCAAACTCAATACACCTTGAGCTGTCTGCAACTCAGGAAAGCGTGCAAGAAATTATTTGATTCTCATTGAATTTTCGGCAGTTATCGTTCGTCATAAAAAAAATTACCCTTTTTAAAACATAAAAAGTTGCTGATAAACTACCCCTTCCCTTAACCGATCTTCAACAAAATCAACAGACCTTGAGTTCTCTTTAGTTCAAAAAGGTATGCAAAAACCTAGTTGATTCTGTTTGAATGTACGGCAGTTATCATTCGTCATATAAAAATTACCCTTGTTAAAACATAAAATGTTGCTGGTAAACTACCTCTTTCCCTTAACCGATCTTCACCAACAGTAGAGGAAAACTGAGAGTTCTGAGCCACAAAGGAATGCCGCCTTTCTTAAAAAACAATAAAAAACACTAAAAAACATGATCTCAGAGATGACGCCGCCACCGCTGGACCCGCAGCATCCCGATGGACCACAGCACCGCGAATTTCCGCGAATAAATTTTTTTATTTTTTTAATTTTATTTTTTTTAATTTTTTTAATTAAATTGATTTGGTGGGATGATGTTCAATGGACCACCAGCATCCGTGAATATAATTTTTTTATTTTTTTAAGAAAGCTGATTTGCATATCAGTGGGTGGTGTTGGGTGGGAGGTTGTTTTTTTTTTTGTTTTTTTCATATCAGTGGGTGGGGGGTGGTTCCAACTCGAAGCATTATAGTGTATACTAAAATATATGATCAGGTGTACCAACCTTTGCATGAGTTCAAATTTGTTGTGTTATAATGTATATTAAATCTATATGATCAGGTGTACCAACCTCTGTAGTATTATTATAGTGTATAGATATTTTATATGAGCAGGGTTGTCAACATTTTCTGCGGTGGGGGGAGGGAAATTCAAATATGTGTTATATAGTGTATATATTGAAATATATGATCAGGGTTACCAATCTTAAATTATTGTGTGCGTGTATAGAGCAGATCTGCCAACATTTTTTTCTCTTCTGTGGTGGGAAATCAAACTATATATGATCATAATTGTTACTCTCTCTCCCTCTCTCTCTCTCTCTCGTTGTCAAACGTTATACTCACCGGCATTATAGTGTATATTAAAATATATGATTAGGTGTACCAACCTTTACATGAGTTCAAATTTGTCGTGTGTTATAATGTATATTAAATCTATATGATCAGATGCACCAACCTCTGTATTATTCGTCCTCTCTCTCTCCCTCTCTCTCTCTCACTCTCTCTTGTTGTCAAACCGTTCTCCTCTCTCTCTGTAGTCAGTACCGAGCGCATGTATATGAAATTAGAAAGTTTATTCGACATATATTAACGCCCTCTCTCTCTCTCTCTCTCTCTCTCTCTCTCTCTCTCTCTCTCTCTCTCTCTCTCACTCTCACTTGTTTCAACTGTGTCAACAAATAGTAACGTCCTCTCTCTCTCTCTCTCTCTCTCTCTCACTCTCACACGTTTCAACTATGCAAGGTTCCATACCCTTTCTCCTGTCTCCCTCTCGTACATTGAGTAGTCGGTGTGATGAATAAATAATTTTAGCACTATCTCTCTTTCGTTGTCAAAACGTCGTCTTCATTTTTCAATGTATTAAATAATTAATTAATAGTTTTATAATGCAGTCAGTGTGATTGATCCTTGTTAGAAATATATATATTTGGCGTCAATGAACTACTTACCTGTTATGTTGTTACAGATGACAAATCCATACGTTAACGGCTTAGCAATCTGGTACAATACTTCTGTTTTAAGGTTGCAGTTTACACACACACACACATAGGTTCAGTAGTGTATAGCGAAATAAATTAAAATTATACACACACATGAAAACGGCGGCTGAAATTCATACAAATCTTTTGATGTAACAGTTCACAAAAAATAAATTAATTGTACACATGTTCAGAGGTGTAGAGTGAAATAAAATAAAGTCATAATTTGTTTAATGATTAAATATATTTTAACATTCACAATATAAAATTCACAATTAAATAAATACATTAGAAATTGATATTTTTCGAAAGTTTATATATAATTGTGTGTCGTACTTGTAGAAGAAGCGACCTGCAACATAACAATACAACAACAACATTAAAATCATGTTAAATATCACACACACACACACACACACACACACACACACACACACACACACACACACACACACATACATACATACGCACACGCATACGTAACGTAATCACACACATACATACATACAACGCACACACGTTTGGGTTACACCACACGCGCACGCACACACACATATGCACACGCACACACGCACGCATACGTAACGTAATCACACGCATACATACATACAACGTACACACGTTTGGGTTACACCATACGCGCACACACACACACACACACACACACACACACACACACACACACACACACGCATACATACGCATACGCAACGTAACCAAACACGCAACGCGCCCACACACAGACGCAAACGCAACGTAATCATACACATACATACAACGTGTACACGTTTGGTTTGAATCATGTAGGGCCAATAAACAGATAACAGATTTAAATATGCTATAGTCATTGTAAGACGTTACAATCATTGAAGTGTTTAATAAGTAAATTGTATGTATGTATATATCACTGAATAATAATAATATAATCGTTTGCTGCAACAGGTAAAGCAGTTACAAATAATTACATATAGGTTCAGAGGCGTATAGTGAAATAAATTAAAAATCCATTCATCAAAACTTTGTAAATTAGAATCTGCACTACATTCAAACATACGCACACACACAATGATAAAAAAATTGTTTATTAAAAGTAGTTTGTTACCTTAACGAGATACAATTTCCACATGTGCTGTCTGGTTCTTCATCCCTCGAAACACAAGATGTAGGTCGCTGGGATTTATATGACGGAGTTCTTCATCTGTAAAGACGTCAGCATACCTCTTAGGTAGATATAGCGTGTCCACATGCAACATGTTAACGATCGGATACTGTTTGTCCACTGTTAATTCTGCACAACGTTTGTACTCAATAGCAGAAACTGCGTTGAATTTTGTGATAAACGACATTATTTATGAGAAGTGAAGACGTCTGTATCAAGCGAGGTGGAACCATACAATGTCAGAATATTCGCTACAAAGAAGACTAGTGAAAGGAATAGTGTGGCCATCAGGAAAGTTCACTTTCATCGCCTGAAGCTTTGCATGTACATACACACAGGCAGAATTAGCGCTGTTACAAAATTATATTAGGAAAGTCCACAGAAATAGTTATCGCCAGATCCGTTCTAAATAAGTTAATGTCTTTTCAAATAGTATTCTCTGCACTACAGTCAAACATACGCACACACAGTGATAAAAAAATTGTGTATTAAAAGTAGTTTGTTACCTTAACAAGTACTGTTATCCTACGCCGTTTTTCCTCATGCCACGAAACACGAGATGTAGATCGCTGGGGTTTTATAAATTGTTTATTAAGTCTTTTAGAAATGGTCTTATACTTGAGCTTGGCCTGTTGACTATTGCTTTTAATTTTGTAATTTCTACAGGTGTTAACCGTTTCGGAGAAAAAAACCATTTATGGAGAAGATCCTCCTCCTCTTGTTTTGATATGGTATTTATTCTATGATCCATCCTTCTTGTTCCTATAATAATAACAGTACCTGCTTCATTATCATATACATTATGTGCTGTATATAAATATATACATAAGGCTTTCAACACACACATCATAAATCCGGAACAGGAAAGGTATTATAACAAATATTACGAAAACAAGTACGTATGGTCACGTACATAGATCAACGTTTAAACAAATTACGAACTAATATCGTTACAATAATAATAGTACATAAACTTACGTTTACTATCGTCCGAACTGAAGTATGGAGAGGCAATAACTATAGATATCACAGTAAGAATTTTTGTTGTTGTTTTTTAACAGGTGGTGTTTTTGCATGTACATACATGCAGAATTATGACTGTTACATAATATATATTAGGAAAGTCGTCAGAAATAGTTATCGCCTGCAGGCATATACAAGTTTACTAACGAAATTAACAAATACTGAAAACAAAGGAACTGTTATACATATATATATACATAGTTTTTATTTAACCGCATGTATTATGTTAGTGTATCTTAAACCATGAACAACGCACGCAAGAATATTGCGCAAGAGCTACACAGAGCGGCGAGAAGGAATTTCGTTAGACGCGCAGTTGAACTGAAGGGTATGCACGATTTGTACCAAGCGGATCTTGTGGAAATGATACCATACGCTCGAGTGAACAAAGGGTACAAGTATATGATGACTGTAATCAATGCGTTTACCAAGTACGCGTACGCTGTACCATTGAAAACGAAGACCGGGAAAGAAGTGACGAACGCGTTGAAGCCTATACTAGCCGCTAACCGAATGAAGTATTTACAGACAGACAACGGGAAGGAGTATTACAACAGCATAGTACAAGCGTTGCTAAAAAAGTATAATGTGAAACATTACTCAACCTAGAGTGAGAAAAAAGCTTCCATAGTGGAACGTTTTAATCGCACACTGAAGACCCACATGTATCGAGCTTTCAGCGAACAAGGACACTACCGCTGGTTGGATCTACTACCTACATTACTGAAATCGTACAACAATACAACACACAGAACCATTGGTATGAAACCTAGTGAAGTGAATGACGCCAACGAACATATAGTGTTGGAACGAATAAGGAAGAACACAGCGCCTAAAATCAGTCCAACGAAACCACCCAAATTTAAAGTCGGTGACCGTGTTCGTATAAGTAAGCACAAAATGACGTTCACCAAAGGTTATACGCCGAATTGGACTAACGAAATATTCACTGTGGATAAAGTACAATCCACGACCATCCCAGTCACTTATCTGCTAAAAGACCATCTAAACAAAGTGTTGAAAGGTGGTTTTTACGAGCACGAGATTAGTAAGTCCAAAGTCGGCGACGTATACCTAGTGGAAAAGGTGTTACAACGCAAAGGTGACAGAGTGCGTGTTCGTTGGCTTGGTTTCGATGGTAAACACGATGCATGGATACATAAGAAAGATCTAATATAAAAAAGGTGACAGCACGTAATGAAAACAGTATGCTTTCGGTATTCACAAAGATGAAGATTGTACAGCAAGCAAACAAATTACCAATAAAGGATATGGACTTTTTGGCTGGTGACGAAGACAGTGCTAAACGTAAACATGGCCCGCTATTACCGAACAGTATTCGCTGTATCGTTACAGGCCCAAGTTCCTGTGGGAAATCAAATGTGCTATTCAACCTACTGTTTGATGCCAACGGACTACGTTTCCGCAACGTATACGTGTTTTCAAAATCATTATTTCAACCAAAATACAGAATGCTAGAAACAGTGATGAAATCACTCGCTGATGAAGGTTTAGGTTATCATGCATACAGCGAGAACGAAGAAGTCCCGCTACCGAGTGAAATCACCGGTCTCGACTCTGTTATCGTATTCGATGACGTATCGTGTGAAAGACAAAACAATATTCGAAAGTATTTTGCTATGGGGAGACATAGCGGTGTGGACACATTCTATCTATGCCAGACATATAGCCAGATACCGAAACAATTGGTACGTGACAACGCTAACTTGTTGATATTGTTCAAACAAGACGATCTAAATTTACGACATGCATACAATGATCACGTTAACATAGATATGAAATATGATGCTTTCAAAGACGTCTGCATGGAAGCGTGGAAGGATCGTTATGGATTTCTAGTCATAGACAAAGACTCGTCAATAAATGAAGGTAGATATAGAATCGGCTTTGATCGATTCATAATTGTTTCCGGCGAGGTATAAAAGTGGTTGCACTGTAGTAATGTCATCAGTCCTCTTGCTAACACAGATGGCGATGAATAAGGAGGAACGACTTGTGTATGATATAGATACGATAAGTGACAACATAAGGAAAAAATATCATGCATTACAACACGGTATCAGAGAAAGCGACGAGAAGTTTAGAAAAAATTACAAACCGATTCTGGAACCGTTAGAAGCTATTTCACGAAAGTTAAGTGGTGATATAATGGAGGAGGAGGAGGAGGAGGAGGAGGAGGAGGAGGAGGAGGAGGAGGAGGAGGAGGAGGAGGAGGAGGAGGAGAAGAAGCAGCAGATAAAACAAGAAGAGCCTACACAACACGTAATAACAGAAAACGAAGATGACATGCAGAGTCAACACATAATAACAGAAAACGAAAGTGACGTGCAGAGTCATAGCGCTTCTCATTTCAGTGACGAGGACGCATGGAACCCTAACACTTCACATTTCAGTGACGATTCATTAGCAAACAAATATGTGCGTTTGTGCGAATCGACGGACTGTAAACGGATTATAGATCGTATGTATGGTGTTCGATACGAAGGCGGTAAATTTATGATAGGCGATTCAAATGTAAAAATCGATGATAACGACAACTTTCATGTCAAAGGAAAAATTTACGAGGGTACGCCTGGTCTGTATGAACTTTTGTTTATGAAACTACCGGAAAAATACAATAAGGACGATATGAGGAAATATAAGTCCATACTACTAGCAACCAACGGACACAAACAAAAATATAAACACAATACACGAATAAACAGTAACAGTGGCGTCAAGTACCGACTAGTAATATCTAAATTGTTTGCATCGAGTGCACGAAAACGTACAGGGAGTGGGTATATGGAGATGAAACCGAACACTACAATCGATTACGTGCATTGGGATGATCCTAACGAGTTAGTTAATAGATTGAGACTGTTAATGGCTTCTCAAAATAGTGGACATACTGGTCATAGGAATGAAATCATGTCGATATTGGAGGAATTACGTGAAGCCGGCATTATCATATAAAAGCAGACGCACCGTTCTACAACCACCAGTTCTTCTTCATAAATATGAGTGTAGACAAGTTCGGTAGACACGACAGCGCTGTAAGAGTGCGAAAAGAAACTCATCGAAGTCTGCGTGAGGATATCGGTTTAGGAGTGACTAACGACGGTCACTTTGATGTAAAAAACAAAAAGATACGCAACTTGGGTGATCCTGAAGAGCTGCACGATGTTGTTTCTTTACAGTACGTAAAGGACGCATGCTTACAGTACAAGAACGACGACGCTACCGTAGACGCAAAAGATCATCGAATAATAATGCTAAACGATCCGCTTAAATCAAGAGATGCAGCCACAAAACGATACGTAGACGAGAAGAGTTTGAAAAAAGATCGTGCAGGTAACGTAATCGTTAATGACTGCCGACTAACACGTGTGCAAGCGCCTGTTGACTTCAAAGACGCAGTGAATTTGGAATTTTTACATGCACACACAATCAGTTTGCAAAGCGATGCTTTCTACGCTGCCGGAAGAAAAATTACGAATATAGCGAACGGTGTCAATGACAAAGACGCAGTCACTGTACGACAAATGCACGAATTAAAATTAAATATAAAGACCGAATTGTACAAGGTCACTCAGGTATTTCACGCTCATATAATCAATCTAATAAAGTTTGTCTATAAATATCAAGACAGCGCGACACAGCGTTCAGTTCTGGCTGAATATATTGAAGAGGTGGGACGTTTAATAGACGTTCTCGATACGGAAACGGAAATCAAGGATTGGAGATCTGTTTACAAGAATGCACGTACTTCGTAAGAAAAGAATGGGGCGCGGTGTAATTGGAAAAATACTTAAAAACACTGTGCCCGCTATCGTTTCGTCAGTACCTACTTTGATTAATCGAGCGGTGGATGCATTACCGGTAGAATTACACCTACCCGGCTATCGATTCTGTGGACCCGGAACAAAACTCAAAGAGAGATTGGCACGTGGCGAGCGTGGAATCAACGAGTTGGACGAAGCCTGTCGCGAACACGATATCGCCTACGCAAGGTACACAGACAACAGTCGAAGACGTATAGCTGATCGCGTTCTTGCCGACAAAGCGTGGGAACGAGTGAAAGGTTGGAATTCCGGTGTTAGTGAAAGAGCGTATGCTGCAGCTGTAGCCGCTGCAATGAAAGCGAAATCAGCAGTGGGTGGAGGGGGTTCGCGTAGTGGTTGTAGAAAAAAGAAGAAGGGTTCAGGAATTAAACATCAATCCGTGGGCAAACGCAAAACAGTCTCAAGACATAAACGTAACAATACAAAAATAGCGTCAGGTCTATACCTACGTCCTTACAGACAAAAAAACTAATTTGCATACCAGTGCGTGCATTGTCCGATAGTGATTTGTATGTGTACGCAAAACTTTTGAAAATACCTTATTTCAGAGGTGTTTTTATGCGTAACACTTTACCGCGCAGACGACCATGGAAGAATGAGAGTGCAGTTGTTAATCTGGACAGTGCAGAAGGACTCGGTACGCACTGGGTTTGCTACAAGAAGCGAAACAATCGAGTTTACTACTATGATGCGTATGGTAATATGCGACCACCTCTTGAGCTGACACAGTATTTTGGAACCGACACTGCCATTTACTACAATTACGAGCGTGAACAGTCGTCACACACAGTCATCTGTGGGCATTTATGTTTGGACTTCTTAACGCGTGAGTGATCAGTAAGCGACAAGATGTCTTCGCTGTCGGTCACCTTAACAGGTACGAATGCTGCTGCTCTTGTATGTGACTTTTTCCCACCTCTCGAACTAACAAACGGGGAATGGTATGTAGGTCTATTGGACTTTACTACATACAACAGTATACCGAACGTGGTTGAGAGGAAAAACAATGTGTTTCCAGTACTACGAGACGGAACAACATGGGACTTGATAACTTTACCTACAGGTGCTTATGAAATCGGTGACATAGAAGCCTTCCTCAAAAAGCAGTTAGGAGACTCACAGATTAGTCTACGTCCTAACAATAATACACTGAAATGTGAACTGACTTGTGCACTGGATATTGACTTTCAACAAACAGTGTACGGTATTGGTGATATGTTGGGTTTCAAGGAAAAGCGTCTGCTTGAAGCGAATAAAACTCATACGTCTGACGCTACAGTTAACATTATAAAAGTGAACAGTATATTGATAAGGTGTAATATAGCGCACGGATCATACAAGAACGGTAAAAACGAGCACACTCTGCACTCATTCTATCCGTCAGTCGAGCCAGGATTCAAAATAATTGAATCACCTACAAACGTCATATACCTACCTGTGAATGTGAGTCGTTTGGACAACATAACATTATCTTTACACGACCAGGACGGTGACGTAATAGATTTTCGCGGCGAAGTCATCACTGTGCGTTTACATCTAAAACGACTATAGACATGGGCTTGTACTTTGTTTCTTCGCCACCGCTGCTACCACAGTCGTCGACAATAAAAGAAGAAGAAGAAGAAAGATCGGCTAGGAAACGCATCAGTACTCGTTCGAAACTGAAACGATTAACATCAGTTAACCGTCGTTTTCTGATTTCATTGGGTTTTGTTGTAAACAAGTAACATGGCGAGTGGAATATTATCTGTGGAGCAGCAACCGTTCTTTGAAGACAGTATCACACACTTTTCATTTCATTCACACGCACCGTACGCAACAACAAGATATGGAAACAATGATGAAATACGTGTGCCGATACAACAACAGGACGTCTTTACACTACCGTCGGAAAGTTTCCTCTACATCGAAGGCAAGTTGGTTAAAAACCCTAGTGTGGCTGCAGATACTGCGTTGAATGTGGAACTGGTGAACAATGCTATAGCATTTCTCTTTGAAGAGATTCGTTACGAGTTGGCCGGTGTGGTAGTGGACCATACTCGAAACGTCGGTGTTACGTCAACTATTAAAACTTTTCTATCACTCAACAACAACACACGTGACGCAATGAAAAACGCAGGTTGGGTGGCGCCGACCACAAACGTATTAAAAGTGAATGATGACGGGGAATTCAACTTTTGTATTCCACTGAAAATGCTAATGGGATTCGCAGAAGACTATACACGCATCGTGCTGAACGTGAAACAAGAACTTATACTCCTACGCACATCTACCGACATAAACGCTATGGTTCTAACAAGCGGACAAACGACTGCTAATTGTGTTCTTGAACTAGATAAAGTTTACTGGAAAATGCCTTATGTACATGTAGCTAATGCGTACAGATTACCACTGTTACGACTCATAGAGAATGACCACCCGATAACTATGCCTTTTAGGACCTGGGAGTTGCATGAGTATCCTGCCTTACCACAGACTAAAAGGCAGAATTGGATTGTCAAGACCTCGAGTCAGCTAGAAAAACCACGCTTTGTTGTGTTAGCGTTTCAGACAGCAAGAAAGAATGTACTGACGGCACACGCTGATGAATTTGATCATTGTAATGTAATCAATGCGAGACTGTTTCTAAACGACAAGTATTATCCTTACGATAATTTAAACTTGGATATTGGGAAAGACCGTTTTGCATTATTGTACAATATGTACGTCAGTTTTCAAAGTTCGTATTACCACCGTTTAGACGTCAGCCCAGTACTGACACCAGAATTATTCAAATTAAAAGCCCCGCTGCTTGTATTCGATTGTAGCAAACAGGACGATGCGCTTAAGTCTTCAGCAGTAGATGTACGTTTAGAATTTGAATCGTCAATGAATTTTCCTGCACAGACGACTGCCTACTGTATGATATTACATGATACGCTTGTAGAATATACACCATTGTCCAACGCAGTACATAGACGTGTTTAAGTCTTATTTTATACACATTTTGTAAATACTAGTTTTAAATATATATATATTTTTCATATTTGTAACATTATAATATTGGAGCTGTGTGTGTATGTATTTTTAATTGTAAAACTAGTTTAGATATATTTTAATACGTGTAACAATATAATATTGAGTTGTGTATGTATTTTTAATTGTAAAACTAGTTTAATATAATCTTGGAGCTGTGTATGTATTTTAATAAATGTATATAGTACACACTTTATTATTATTATTATTTGTATAACCCACCCGCCATAATGTATACTTACTTGCAACAAACATACTAGTGAGCGTTGTCCACACACGTACCCTTAAATGCTAGACGTTGTATGCACACTGAAGGCTCGCACGCTTACAATTCAGCCACACTGACTGCATTATAAACTATTAATTAATTATTTGATACATGAAAAATGAAGACGTCGTTTGACAACAAGAGAGAGAGAGCTAAAATTATTTATGAATTTCAACCACCGTTTTCATGTGTGTGTATAATTTTAATTTATTTCGCTATACACCACTGAACCTAGAGAGAGAGAGCTAAAATTATTCACATTTCTAACAAGGATCAATCACACTGACTGCATTAATTAATTATTTAATACATTGAAAATGAAGACGACGTTTTGACAACGAAAGAGAGATAGTGCTAAAATTATTTATTCATCACACCGACTACTCAATGTACGAGAGGGAGACAGGAGAAAGGGTATGGAACCTTGCATAGTTGAAACGTGTGAGAGTGAGAGAGAGAGAGAGAGAGAGAGAGAGAGAGAGAGAGAGAGAGAGAGAGAGAGAGAGAGAGAGAGAGAGAGAGAGAGAGAGAGAGAGAGAGAGACGTTACTATTTGTTGACACAGTTGAAACAAGTGAGAGTGAGAGAGAGAGAGAGAGAGAGAGAGAGAGAGAGAGAGAGAGAGAGAGAGAGAGAGAGAGAGAGAGAGAGAGAGAGAGAGAGAGAGAGAGAGAGGGCGTTAATATATGTCGAATAAACTTTCTAATTTCATATACATGCGCTCGGTACTGACTACAGAGAGAGAGGAGAACGGTTTGACAACAAGAGAGAGTGAGAGAGAGAGAGGGAGAGAGAGAGGACGAATAATACAGAGGTTGGTGCATCTGATCATATAGATTTAATATACATTATAACACACGACAAATTTGAACTCATGTAAAGGTTGGTACACCTAATCATATATTTTAATATACACTATAATGCCGGTGAGTATAACGTTTGACAACGAGAGAGAGAGAGAGAGCGAGAGAGAGTAACAATTATGATCATATATAGTTTGAATTTCCCACCACAGAAGAGAAAAAAATGTTGGCAGATCTGCTCTATACACGCACACAATAATTTAAGATTGGTAACCCTGATCATATATTTCAATATATACACTATATAACACATATTTGAATTTCCCTCCCCCCACCGCAGAAAATGTTGACAACCCTGCTCATATAAAATATCTATACACTATAATAATACTACAGAGGTTGGTACACCTGATCATATAGATTTAATATACATTATAACACAACAAATTTGAACTCATGCAAAGGTTGGTACACCTGATCATATATTTTAGTATACACTATAATGCTTCGAGTTGGAACCACCCCCCACCCACTGATATGAAAAAAACAAAAAAAAAACAACCTCCCACCCAACACCACCCACTGATATGCAAATCAGCTTTCTTAAAAAAATAAAAAAATTATATTCACGGATGCTGGTGGTCCATTGAACATCATCCCACCAAATCAATTTAATTAAAAAAATTAAAAAAAATAAAATTAAAAAAATTAAAAAATTTATTCGCGGAAATTCGCGGTGCTGTGGTCCATCGGGATGCTGCGGGTCCAGCGGTGGCGGCGTCATCTCTGAGATCATGTTTTTTAGTGTTTTTTATTGTTTTTTAAGAAAGGCGGCATTCCTTTGTGGCTCAGAACTCTCAGTTTCCCTCTACTACCAACACCAATAGGTATTGAGAACAATACAATACAGGGCTGTATGCAAAACATCATTTGATTCTGTTTGAATTTGCGGCTGTTATCGTTTACTATAGAAAAAAATTACACTTGATAAAAAACCGTTGCAGGTAAACTACCCCTTTCCCTTAACCGATCTTTACCAAAAACGACAAGTCTTGATTACTCTACAATTCAGGCCTGTATGCCAACAATTGTTTGATTCTGTTTGAATTTGCGGCTGTTATCGTTTGCCATAGAAAACACCCTTGATAAAACATAAAACGTTGCTGGTAAACTACCCTATTCCATTAACCGATCTTCACCATAAACAATAGGTCTTGAGAACTCTACAATTCAGGGCTGTATGCAAAATATTAGTTGATTCTCTTTGAATTTACGGCAGTTATCGTTCATCATAGAAAAAATACCCTAGTTAAAACATAAAACGTTGCAGGTAAACTACCCCTTTCCCTTAACCGATCTTCACCAACACCAACACATCTTGAGAACTCTACATTTCAGGGCTGTATGCAAAATATTATATGATTCTGTTTGAATTTGCGGCTTTTATCGTTTGCCATATAAAATACTCTTGATAAAACAAAAAACGAGTCTGGTAAACTACTCCTTTCCCTTAACCGATCTTCACCAAAAACAATAGGTCTTTAGTACTCAACAGAACATGGCTGTATGCAAAAACGTATTTGATTATGTTTGAATTTGCGGCTCTTATCGTTTGCCATAGAAAACACCCTTTTAAAACATAAAACTTTGCTGGTAAACTACCCCTTTCCCTTAACCGATCTTCACCAACACCAATAGGTATTGAGAACTCTACAATACAGGGCTGTATGCAAAACATCATTTGATTCTGTTTGAATTTGCGGCTGTTATCGTTTACCATAGAAAAATATCAGTATGGAGAACCATACATGACTTCCATATTCTAAGATTTATATTTAAAATCATTTTCGAAATGACATATTACCATAGAAACTACTTCTTTCTACTTACTGCTTCAGCCTTAACCACAGTACTGTGGTCACTAACGTATACCACCTCACGTTATCGCACTCGATTTTCACTGATGATGGAAGTCGATGGCATTGCCGAAATGTCTGGTTTTATAGAAAACATTGGACTACGGCCAAATATCCCGGGAAGGAATTTTAACAAAAACTACTTCTTTGTTGCCGATAACGTTGTACACATATATATCAGTGGCGAAGTTACATGGAGGCAATTGAGGCAATGCCTACCCTAAAAAATTCTGTAGAATAAAAATTATAAATACGTATGAACTACATAACGTAAAGATTATACATTGTTACTGCGACTGTCAAATTTATTAAACCGAAACGTGCTTTATTGAGCGACCGCTAGATGGTGACAGGTGAGATTCGGCATAGTTCGTTTGAAGCGAATGAGGCAACCTGAACTTGCCTCAGCGTTTTTTGTATACATCGTATGTAAGCAATGTAGAGGTGTGATAGGGAAGTTTAGGGAGGGGGGATTGTCCCGCGCTGTACACATAGAGCGTTGAGGCATGCCTCACTTCTGTGGTCCAAACAGTTAAGTTAAAGCGCCTGTGTTGTTTCTAAGTGTTTATTTTATGCGGTTATTAAAAGTGTCACTGTTATTCCGCTGAACTAACAGATGATCAAGATTGTTATTTGAATTATTTGTAACATTAAACATATATATAGAAACTAATCAAGTTTAAAAATTTGAAGTTCAATCAGTTGTATTATTGTGTATGACTAATACAAGGATTGTTCAATAGACACACGTATAGAGCTGTAAAGCATTTTTTATTCAACGATTTTAAAAGAAGTCTCCAATAACATTAAGACATGAGTTCCACTGTTGCACTAACCTGTAGATTCCCTGCTAGTAAAATTCTTACGGCTGTTTGTGGAACCATTCGGTTACAGCAAACTCTACCTCAGCGTCCGATTTGACCCACCGTCCTTTTAGTGATTCCTTAAAAAAAATTTAAGATAAGATTTTTGCCTACCCATTCATTAACTACTACCTTCGCCAGTAAGCAAATTGATGTCCATTTTTTCGGCTTGCACGCGTTATGTTGGTGTGGGTTTCGGCACTTTCCATTTAAAAACCGTGCAAACGTAAGAAAATAAACATGAGTGAGGCCAGAAATAACGTGAATTGTGTGTGTGTGTGTGTGTGTGTGTGTGTGTTTGTGTCTTACCTGCCTTTTTATTGCCGTATTAAATGAAAAATATTATATTACATTAAAATGAAAAAATTTTAATTTTATTGCCTGGCAACAAAATTATTTTATTTTTGACAATTACCATTGTTTCAAAAAGTTTAAATAAATTTTCAAGTACTTTACTCTTGTTAAAACGTAAAAGGTTGCAGGTAAACTACCCCTTCCCCTTAACCGATCTTCACCAAAATCGAAATTCCTTGAGACCTCTACAATTCAGGGACGTATGCAAAAAATTATTTGATTCTGTTTGAATTTGCGGCAGTTATCGTTTGCCATAGAAAATACGCTTGATAAAAAACGTTGCAGGTAAACTACCCGTTCCCCTTAACCGATCTTTACCAAAAACAACAGGTCTTGAGTACTCTACAAATCAGGGTTGTATGCAGAACATTATTTGATTCTGTTTGAATTTGCGGCTGTTATCGTTTGCCATAGAAAATACCCTTGTTAAAAAAACGTTGTTGGTAAACTACCCCTTTCCCTTAACCGATCTTCACCAAAAACAATAGGTCTTGAGAACTCTACAATTCAGGGCTGTATGCGAAACATTATTTGATTCTGTTTGAATTTGCGGCTGTTATCGTTTGCCAAAAAAAAATTTCCCTTGATAAAAAAAAACCGTTGCTGGTAAACTACCCCTTTCCCTCAACCGATCTTCACCAGAAACAATAGGTCGTGAGTACTCTACAAGTCAGGGCTGTATGCAAAAAATTATTTGATTCGGTTTGAATTTGCGGCAGTTATCGTTTGCCATAGAAAAAAAATCTACAGACACACAGACAGACAGACACACAGACACACACACAGACACTTTTCGGAAAACGACTTTTTTTCATGTTTTGAGTGTAGTACAATCAGAATCTGCAATAATCTCGAACACGATTTTTTTTGCCATCACCATACTTAAGGAATATGGAAGTAAAAATTACCCTTGATAAAAAACCGTTGCCGGTAAACTACCCCTTCCTCTTAACCGATCTTCACCAAAAACGATAGATCTTGAGAACTCTACAATTCAGGGCTGTATGCAAAATATTATATGATTTTGTTTGAATTTGCGGCTGTTACCGTTTGCCATACAAAATACCCTTGATAAAACAAAAAACGTGGCTGGTAAACTACCCCTTTCCCTTAAACGATCTTCACCAAAAACAATAGGTCTTTAGTACTCAAGAAATCAGGGCTGTATGCAAGAACTTATTTGATTCTGTTTGAATTTGCGGCTCTTATCGTTTGCCATAGAAAATACCCTTTTAAAACATAAAACGTTGATGATAAACGACCCCTTTCTTTAACCGATCTTCACCAAAAACAAAAGGTCATGAGAACTCTACAATTCAGGGCAGTATGCAAAACATTATTTGATTATGTTTGAATTTGCGGCTGTTATCGTTTGCCATAAAAAATACCCTTGTTAAAGCATAAAATGTTGCCGGTAAACTACCCCTTTCCCTTAACCGATCTTTACCAAAATCAACAGATCTTGAGAACTCTATAATTCAGGGCTGTATGCGAAACATTATTTGATTCTGTTTGAATTTGCGGCTGTTATCGTTTGCCAAACAAACAAAATTACACTTGATAAAAAAAAACCGTTGCCGGTAAACTACCCCTTTCCCTCAACCGATCTTCACCAAAAACAATAGCTCGTGACTACTCTACAATTCAGGGCTGCATGCAAAAAATTATTTGATTCTGTTTTGAATTTTCGGCTGTTATCGTTTGCCAAAAAAAAATCTATAGACACACAGACACACCGACACACACACACACACACACACACATTTCGAAAAACGACTTTTTTTCATGTTTTGTGTGTAGTACAATCAGAATCTGCAATAATCTCGAACACGATTTTTTTTGCCATCACCATACTTCCATTTCCTTAAGGAACATGGAAGTAAAAAGGGTATTTTCTATGGCAAACGATAAGAGCCACAAATTCAAACAGAATCAAATAATTTTTTGCCTACAGCCCTGAATTGTAGAGTACTTAAGACCTTTTGTTTTTGGTGAAGATCGGTTAAGGGTAAGGGGTAGTTTACCAGCAACGTTTTTTTTAATCGGGGGTAATGTTTTCCTATGGCAAACGATAACAGCCGCAAATTCAAACAGAATCAAATAATATTTTGCGTACAGCCCTGAATTGTAGAGTTCTCAAGACCTGTTGGTGTTGGTGAAGATCGGTTAAGGGAAAGGTGTAGTTTACCAGCAATATTTTATGTTTTAACAAGGGTAATTTTTTATATGACGAACAATAACTGCCGCAAATTCAAACAGAATCGACTACGTTTTTGCATACCTTTTTGAACTAAAGAGAACTCAAGGTCTGCTGATTTTGTTGAAGATCGGTTAAGGGAAAGGGGTAGTTTACCAGCAACATTTTATGTTTTATGAAGGGTGATTTTTTTTGACGATAGATAAGTGCCGTATATTCAAAGAGAATCAAATAATTTTTTGCAAAAGTTCCTGAATTGTAGAGAACGCAATTTTTCTTGAAGATCGGTTAAGGGAAAGGGGTAGTTTACCTGCAACATTTTATGTTGTAACAAGAGAAATGTTTCCATGACGAACGATAATTGCACTTCTTATCCTGAGAAGAAGCTCATAATAATCCACTGTAGAAACGTTGATGACATATCTATAAATGAAGAGGTTAGGTGAACGGGGTGGGGGTAATTTTCTATAAATGAAAATTATAGTTGAAGGGAGAGGGGAGAATTTTGTATATGTGTACTACGTTATCAGCAACAAGGAAGTAGTTCTTTGTTAAAATTTCTTCCCGGGCTGTTTAGCTTTAGTCAATTGTTTTCTGAAAAACCAGACTTTTCGGCAGTGCCATCATAAGTGAAAATCGAGTGCGAAAACGTGAGGACCACAGTCCTGTGGTTAAGGCTGAAGCAATAAGTAGAAAGAAGTAGTTTTAATGGAAATATTTCATTTCGAATATGATTTTAAATATAAATCTTAGAACATGGAAGTCATGTACCGATATTTAACAATTACCAATGTTTGAAAAAGTTTAAATGAATTTTCAAGTACTTTAAACTTGTTAAAACGTAAAATGTTGCTGGTAAACTACCCCTTCCCCTTAACCGATCTTTACCAAAATCAATAGGCCTTGGGTCCTCTATAATTCAGGGACGTATGCAAAAAATTGTTTGATTCTGTTTGAATTTGGGGCAGTTATCGTTCGCCATAGAAAAAATTACTCTTGTTAAAACATACAACGTTGCAGGTAAACTACCCATTTCCCTTAACCGATCTTCACCAACATTAATTGGCCTTTAGTACTCTACAAATCAAGGACGTATACAAAACATTATTTGATTCTGTTTGAATTTGCGGCAGTTATCGTTTGCCATAGAAAAATTCTACACACACACACACACACACACACACACACACACACACACACACACACACACACACACACACACACACACACACACACACACACACACACAAACACATTTCGGAAAATTACTTTTCTTCATGTTTTGAGGATAGTACAATCAGAATCAGCTTTTATCTCGAACACGATTTTTTTCGCCATCACCATACTTCCATTTCCTTATGAAACATGGAAGTAAAAATTATCCCTCCCCATTCATCTATCATTTTCATTTATAGAAAATTACCCCCTCGCCCTTCAACTACCCTTTTCATTTATAGATATTTCATCTACCTTTCTACAGTGGATTATTATGACCTTCTTTTCAGAATGCTTTAGTAATCAAAATTAAGTACTTCACTCTTGTTAAAACATAAAAAGTTGCTGATAAACTACCCCTTCCCTTAACCGATCTTCAACAAAATCAACAGACCTTGAGTCCTCTGCAACTCGGGCATATATGTAAAAAAGTATTTGATTCTGTTTAAATTTTCGGCAGTTATCGTTCGCCGTAGAAAAAATTCTACACACAGATAGGCACACAGACACTTTTCGGAAAATGACTTTTCTTCATGTTTTGAGGGTAGTACAATCAGAATCAGCCCTATCTCGAACACGATTTTTTTCGTGATCACCATACTTCTATTTCCTTACGGAACGTGGAAGTAATATCAGAATTGATTAGGTGTGTAGAATTGAAATGGTACACTAGACACTTTTAATTTTATCTACACACCGTCATGTGTTTCTGCCCAAGGCATGTACCAGGTCTTACAAGTTATGCTCCCTCCACGCTCTCCTATCCTGGGCTAGGAGCATCATCTCTTGATATCGCATCCGTACTGTATCTTGTTATTATATAGGCCTATATAATAATATATCTATACATAGATATGTGGTCTATTATTATTGAAATAGTAGAAAGAAATATAAAGTACAGTAATTAGGCTATATGTCTGCATGTTTTTAGTAATATTTAATAATTCTTATAAGCTGAAAAATAAACATACAGACTCATGCGCGTGCGCACGTGCACAAACTGAGGCATACACATTTTTACAAAATTAATAGGCATATCGTAACCGATTAACAATCTACATATTACACCTTAAAAACATTTGAAATTAAGTGGACACCAAAGAAGAAAATTAAATTAGGCCTATTAACCTTGAATCTGTGAAACAAGTGCAACGGCATTTCGTTTGAAATTTTAGGTTTATTTTTTGTCATCCTAAATTTATCTTCTCACTAAATTTATTTTGATTTCAGCTGAAATTCTTTCTTTAAATTTATTTTTATAATTACGCCCCTCAGCCTACATTTACATTACCTTATTATGCAATGCGCTAAAGCATATTTTACTGTCGTCACATAACATACCTTCGGGACAATGACAATGTCGGTTACCATGGAGACGGCACGTCTTCATACGCGCTACTGATACAGATTTTTCATCTGCTTCAGTACAAATCCAACGCAAAAGCAACAGAGGGAGACGAACGTACAAGACTTACAATCGCGTTAATCAACTCCTTGAACAAACACATTTTGTCTTATGAAGTTTTAGATATTCCCTGGAAATTACATGCTTCAAAGATATGGTAAATTTTGTTTTTTCATTAAATTAACAAGTAATTAAATACACAATGAATTCTAGAAAATTACTCTTACCAAAATTAAGAACACTTTGCGGTTACTTTTATGTTTGTAGGAATTTCCAAATTTGAAAATACACTACTCTATGGTCACGAGCTGTATACGTATACACATGTTGGTTTGTTATGTTTATGGAAAGTAGCCACGTCTGCAAAAAAAAATCTTACAATATTCGTTGTTTAGTAATGACTATTCAGCCCATAACTTATTATCAAAAAGTACGTAAATCATTAGACAAAGATGCAAATATTATATGGATGAATGACAGGACCAAAGATAACTTAGGCCTATATCAAATAGAATGACTGAACTGGTTAATACGTATGCGACCATTGTATGACAACGTGCAGTAGAAACAATGTTGAACACATAATTTCGTCTTGTTTCTACTTAACCAGGAATAATACACAATGTTTTCTGTACTTGTGAACCCGCCCCCACCCACCGATCGTTTCTTCCCAAATTCTGTGTGGGAACACGTTATTTTAAGAACGGGTGCAAACATTACTTTGCTCATTCGAAACGCTGCGACTGTATCCACTAATACTGCCCACTTCGTTGATAGTTTCAGTACGCTACATGACTTGCTGGACTGACTTCGTGTAGTTACATAGAAGTGACAATGTAACCCCACAGATGCTGTTATACCAGATCAAATGTCTTATTATGTACAGGCCTATAGCAAGTGCGGGCGTGTTGTAAGGGCACAATTGTCGAGTCAACGGATACAATGTTTGTATTTAAAACAGAAGTGAACGGTGATTTCTCAGATTAAACTGGGAATGTAGCCGAGCTGGAGCTTGTATGGTTGGAGGCGGGGATAACTTTTTGATAGGCAAACCCGTCGGAATTCTTTTGTTATGCAAAATGAATGTATTGTGTGAGAGAACGCTAACGTTGTGTGCCCGCGCACGCGCGCACGCCATCCCAGGCAAAAAGAAATAAAAACTTATTATTTATCAGAATGGTTTATAGGCTTTATCTAAATACAATGCCAGGTTGTAATGTTGCGATTGGTGTATAGAACACAATGGTGGCCACAAAAAACCTGTATAAAATGTTTATAAATGAGCAAGACATTCAAAATGGTTGTATCAGGTATTTAAAGGAAGAATATGTGTATTTTATTTTATTTTCGTTACCTCTGAAGAAATCTAAACTGTATTTAATCTTGGTTTCGTTGTCTTCTGGCACAAATAAAGCTTTCTGAAGAGCATGAGGCTGCTCTATGAATCCACTACCAAACAACCGCTTACATACTTTTCATTGTAAATTTGCATAAGTCAGAACAACTGCAGTCTACATTAGAACCACGCTACATTAATAAGTAGTCCTATGACTTTTGACAAGGCTCGTTGCTAACATCTCACGCAATTCTAGTTAGCAGACACTCTAGACGTGTGCGTGTGTGCGCGCGCGCGCGCGCGTGTGTGTGTGTGATACTTGCTACACTCTGTATTTGGTACGTGACTTCTTATCTTGCTTTCTGTAGTAACGTACCTACACGCTACTTTTAAACTTGATCTTTACTAGTCTCTGTTCTGTTGATAGGCTTTGCTTATTATTAATTCAATTTAAAAAATTCATTAATTCATTTGCTGTCTATAGAATGCAAATGAATAATCGCTCAATACATTGTGAGTTATAACGTGTTTTAAAAACAATTTCCGTTCATCTGTTACACAAAGATGTCATTTCTGTTAGCTTCGGATAGGCCTACAACAGCGATCTTTAGGCTACAACTAATGTATTTACATTAATGTAAATACGAAAGCTTAAAATTACACTTTTACATATTATATGAAACGCTAAGCATTTACAAGTGGTTTTGATTACTTTGAACAATCGAGGTAATGAAATAACTCACTATTAAACGTCGAACATGGTCCACGAATACAAAATCGAAAAACATAAACGCGAGAAAGAAATTATGTACAGATTTTGTCGCCGCATTGCTAGGAATAGCAACACCCTCATAAGATATGAAACCGATCGTACGTATACCGTCACATAGGCCTACGTCTTGTCTTTATTGACCACAAAAAAAAAATTATGGGCCCTAAATTTCTAATATTATTGTGTTTTTCCAGCCTAATTGGAGTACGTACCTGAAAACAATGTCCAATATGAAAAAGCATACAAACATTAGCCTACGTGAAATAATAAGATTTGCAATTTTATGAAGGGGAATTTTGTTTCTCCTTTCAGAAACAAGGATTTTAAAGGTTTTTAAAGTATAGAATTACGTCATTTCCGTTATTAGTATTTTTGCTAAACGTAGGCCTATACTCAGAATTCGACTCCCGAGGAGCTGGTAGTGACAAACGTACGGAAAAGGAAAATCGACTAATTATAGGTCTATTTTTCTTCCGCAGGAATAATGGTCTTATTGATGCCCTGCTCGAGGTCAATTGATGTACCTGTGTATGTGTTATATTTAAAAAATGCTTTTTCCCGGTGTGTTTCTGTACTTATAAGATTAAGATTTTTCATTGACTTTTTAAGTCAAACATACACTCTATACAAGTTAACAATAGGCTATGAAAACAATCTCAAAATACGTGGAAATGTAAAAAGGTTATGGTTTTATTAGAATGAAACATTTAAAATTGAGTATTATATACATTACAACTTGATATTGTTACTGAACAATAAATACGTTGTGCATAATATTAATTTTACATAATGTAATCCATAATACACTATTAATATGCATAATATTTATTAATTTTAATTTTAATACATTTTTAATCAAATCAATCGTAAAAGCACAGATTAGGTTTAATATAAAATGCACAATTAGGCCTAGTAATATTTTCACAAATACTAAGATTTAATCTAGTTTAGTTTTAGTCTGAGAATGACTAATACAGACTAATCATTATACTTAATGTTATAATGCTATTCGTATAATGCTGATAGTCTAAATGAAAGCGTTAACGAAATTAAGGGAAAGAAAATTAAAAGGCTTTCTTAAAGATCTGATCCATCAAAACATTATTCAATTTTCGGAGAATACAGTGACCTGCCAACAACTGAACGAAAGGAATGAAAAATCATAAGAGAAAAAATATATTTGAAGACACGATTTGCATTTTTCCGGCGATACCTGTTCTGAGATTATATCTATTGTCTGTTATCGAGCCATCAGTGGTTGTTCAACATTGTGTTACAAGTAGGCCTACTTACCGTTTAGTACAAATCTTTCTTCTCTTTTATTCTTGTTTCTTAAGTCTTTTTTTAAACTATTTCGCCTCCTCTGTCTCTGCATCTGTTTGTTTGTCTGTCCGTCTCATCTCTCTCTCTCACTCTCTCTCTGTCTCTCTCTCTTTCTGTGTATCTATATATCTATTTCTCTTTCTCTCCGATCATTGTCCTTGTACTCGCCAAGATGTTAAATTTTCCATTACGCATACACAAAGAACGTTGTAGACCTAAGTGGTTCTTCATATTGGTCCTTTAACGTTTCTTTCATGAATTTACAGGCACAATTTATAATCACTGTTCTCTATATGCTCTGATTGCGCTAATTTTGGTGTATTTTCTTTTGATTAAGCTTAGCCGACTTTGTTCGTGCTATAGCCTATGTATTACCTTAGGATACTTGCTCCAGGAATTGCCTTGTTAAGAGACGTTACCGTTTCTGAATTATATTTTTGACCTTTCAGTTGCTACTATGGCGAAAAAGATGGCGAGGATGTCTTAACCTTTCAGTGTGTCGCAGACTAGAATTTATTCATCAGATTTATTGTTGTTTTATGAAACGTGAATGCTACTAACAGTTACCTTTCATTTTGTCTCTCTCTCTCTCTCTCTCTCTCTCTCTCTCTCTCTCACGCACACACACACAGACACACACACACACACACACACACAACAAATATTTAATTCTATAGGCCTACATATACACTACATATAATAGGCGTGTTTGTATACAATATTGTATGTAGCCTATACCAAAATTGTAACAGAAAATTTACTTTTTCCTACTTTTCCTGTTTAAATTTGCAAAAACATACGTAATGTTGCTTTGTCTGTATTAATATTTGCTTTGTATGTAATACTAAATATGTATATGCTGGTTGAATCGAATGTACCCATTTCACACACTGGTGCACAGAGAATTTCTTAATTTGACAATTTAATAAAATTTGCTGAATCACTCCGTACTGAAAACGTATCAAATTATGTTAAACACGATAGTTCGCTCTTAACTTAATGAAAAGTTGACTGTATTTTGTTTAAAATAATTTATTATACAGTAATAAGCTATCAGTCATCACAGCGATAACTTCAAATACTTTGGTGTTTACACAATCATTATAGTACTGTATATACACGTAATATGTGGGCGTTAGTAGTTGTTAGTTGGAGTTTGATATTAATAGGCAATATTAAAAACAGCGATGAGGTAAGAGATATATATATAGAGAGAGAGAGAGAGATTTTTTTGTTGTCGATGATTTTGGTGGTGACAGTGCGTACGGAAAGATGAAGTGAGTGGCCGGACCCAGATAGCATCTACAAGAAGCTGAGTCGGAGACTGCGCTATAATTGGGGGAGATCGATACTGGCTCATGTTCTCTACCGTCTGTTCTGTAAAAGAAGATCTCTTACTATTCTATTATTATTTACCAAGTAAGAATCAACAATTTTTAATTTATTTTTAATCAATACACAAACTTTGTACAGCTGTGTGTAAACTAGAGTGCAATAAGTTGTTAAGCGAACGGGATGTATTAATCTTATACTATTCTTTTTTTTTTTAATGAGTTGATTGGCTAGACCATATTGCACACGTGTCAATAGGCGCGCGCCGGTGTGTGCATCTGTGCGTGTGTGTCTGCGCGCGCGGGTGTGTGCGTGTAAAAACATCGTGCCGGCAGGAAGGGAAGGTGTAGGCCTGTAGAAAACCATAATTAATACAACCGTGGTCTAATCATAAACATGTTTTGGAATCATAGTTATACTGTGTATCATGAAATTACAGGTCAAAAAACAGTGCATAACCATGAAATAACATTTCGATCCATAAGATGTGACAACAATACTACATTGTTTGATTTCTTGGAATATCCAAACAAACGGCACAGTTCTCCACTGGTTCATTGTTCGCCACATTGGTACGCATGAGTGCGCGCATCACTCGTATCAAATTACAGTCACATTATAAATATACGTTTGAGGGTGTATACTGTTCATAGATTCAAGAATGAACGGTTTACAGAAGAAATAGAAATATAATTATTAGGTTAGGATGGGGTTAGGTTAGGTAAAGTTGTATTTGATCAGAACCAGTGCTCCATTTAGCCGTATACGCTACGCTGGCAGATCAAGTGCATTTTGTTTGAAATCAAACTACGTTATTGTACTACAATCGATAACCAATAGATTCCTCTGTAAAGCGTTTGGATAGACCTCACAAAGGAACGAAAAAATGGCGAGTTTCCTAATCAACTATAGAACCGTACTGAAGGGAATGTGAATATTGACGTGAATTTAAATATAAGTGTACGTAAAAATATATCGTTCATTTCTCTAATTCAGTCAAAATATAAAAACAAATAGAAAAAAAAGAAAATTAGTCGAATTTTTCTTCTGTTGTGTTGACTGTAAGTTGGTATCTGAAGTGGATTTATAGAACTACTGAAATTAAATGAACATTTGTTTTTTTTACGGCCAGAATAAGACAGTTTCCACAAAACATTGACAAGGGTGGTAGGCCGTTGGCCCAACTCATTGCTCACAGTGACTAGACTCAATCGCTAATCACACTGCGCGCCATCTAATTTAAACATTCCCGCACTCTTATTGGGTGCACCAGTTTGATTTTCATTGTTAACACCCTTCCACACACACACACACACACACACACACACACACACACACACACACACACACACACACACACACACACACACACACACACAGAGTCGTTTTGTTCAAGGGTACACGAATTCACGTTACGTAAACAGGCTTTCAGTACATGTCCGTATAAAACACACACACACACACACAGTGGCGTAACTAGAAGCTGTTCTTGGGGGGGGGGGGTTCATTCTCATATAATTTTATGAATACGTTTTATATAAAATGAATGTAAGGATACAAATACTTACGTTATTTACCAAAAATTGAGTAATTGCCAAATATTTGTAGTTCCTCTTATTTCTACAATTAATATTTATAAGCCTTATTTTAACAGACGCAACCGGCTTATAAATGAGTCTGCGTTAAGTAATTATGAAATTTTTAATAGCTCTGAGGGAGGATTGATCCCCCTGATCGCCCCGTATTAACACACACACACACACACACACACACACATAAATAACATATATAAACACACAGCTGTACAGGTAGCCTCCACTACATCAGTTTCACACGTCTATTTTATATATCACGTAAGGAGATTAGATGATATTCATGATTACTTTAAAAAATAAGAAAAGAATTCTTAACGTTAACAAGAATTAAAATATACCGTAGGCCTACATGTAATTGCATGTAATTACATGATACGGATACTTTTTAATTAAATTCATGAATATTTGTATGATATAAGCAAATTAATATATAATTTAAATTTAAATGTAAGTTGTCATATATTATAAAAAAAACATAAGAAGACAGCTCGTCGTATCGTAAGTATTTATTTGCACAATATACATCAACACTAGCACTACGTACAACAGTGTATACAGATATGACACTTGACACTATACAGTACAGTACACACATACGTCCGTCGCCCGTCGCTTACTCACCGTAATTATTCTCACGGATAAATATTTAACGTTATGACCTGAATGTTGAAATAATACATGATCGTTTGAGTGTGAGTGACTGTGTGTGTATGCACACGCGCGAAGTTCTCTCGTTTAATTTTTAAGTGTACCGGGCCTTTTAAGTTACAAAAAAAAATTGTTTACATTTTTCTGCTGAAGTGTTGTTGCCACTGAACACATACTTTTGAAACCACAAACATGTTGGTCTGCTTGAATAATTGTAAGACTCATTCCTTGTTTAATTAAAGGCAGGAATACAGAACAAGGGATGGCGGTGTGTGGTGCGTGTGCGTGTGTTAGAAAATGGAATTCAATAGGATTAAAAAACAATTGTTACAGTTATTCTTAGCGGCATTAATTCTGCATTTGTCGGATCGAAACGTTATTGTATAATTACAATTACTAAAAATTTGTTATGCCCCTTATATTACAGCCAATGACAGGAAAACTCTTGGTATATCCGTTCTGATTACACGACCCTCAGTATTCATAGCCAACAACATATCTAACATAATTCGTTGAGAGTATCATTTAAAAAATATGAATCGTGCTAGTAGCCACACAGGATTACTGATGACCAAGAATAATTAAGGACTTCATAATAATAATAATAATATGTTCTTCCACCTGACTGTAGCGTTAACAAAGTTTTGCTGGTAGGTTAGCAGTATTTCAGCTAATCCAAGATACAACAAAGATTGTTAGAAAGATTGTTTCAGAAAGATCAAAATACCCAATACGTGGCTCAAAGAAACAGAAAAAGACATAGAAGAACTCCAGATTATTCTATAAGACACTGAAGAACGCTTACCACTCTAAAAGAATTTTTAAAATACCCAAGGTTTTCAGGAAAACCTCAAGAAGAGGACAGGTGCCATCTGGACTGACGAAAGGAGGGGAAGACATCGATCAAGAATGAAGGAGTTATGGCAGAGGAGGAAGTGAGAGAAGAAGAAGAGAGGATCCAGTTGAACCAAACGTAGTCCACAGAGGCTTATCCGAAATAATAAAAAAATGTTCCTTATTATGCCACTCAAAACGGGCAGACTAGACCGATTACGTGTGCCACACGCATACAAGAAGAAACTGCTGCCAGTACTACGCTTCAACCTGTCATTATAACCCTAGGACGATGTCGAACCTGGAGGGTGATAATTACTAACAATTTTGTACATCTTATTACCATTATGCTCTCTGAGGAAATCAGTACAGGACTTCCAATCGGTAGCAAAGCGGTGTACTTAGTGGACTAGGAAGACCGAAATAACAAATTATTAAAGAAAAGCTAAAAATCAAAAGACGAAAGCCGGCAACATTAAAACTGGCGGCAACTATCTGCTTGTTAACAGCATTTGAGGGTTTTAATTATTCTGGTGCACACGGGTGCACAGGGCACAATATTTACGGTGTCACAAAATGAAGACCGTTTAACATATTAGAACAGACATGTTAATTGCTCTTTCAGCAAAAAACTATGTTAAACTTGTGTTAAAATAATCTCATTTCTCAAAGGAATAACAAACTAGGTTTGTTTGGTTTACGAATAATATATAAGAAACAACTGCTTCTTGCGAACAAACATTCAAATTGGTTGTTTGTCGTTGACCTTACAAATATAGAAATATACACAAGTGATGTGTGTGTGTGTGCGCGCGTGTGTGTGTGTGTGTGTGTGTGTGTGTGTGTGGTGTGTGTGTGTGTGTAAAGTATAATGTACTAGATAATGAAAAGGAAACAGAGCATTATCCATGTATGCATTTTGGCATCATATTTTTTGTAATAACTTATATATGCACTTGTTCGTTCGGCAACAGTATGTTATTTATCAACTAAAATACATGCACGCCCCTCCACATACACAAGCAGCCCACACTTGTGGCGTGCAACTATGTAATCTGTTTGTACATATGAGTAAGGTGATTTGAATACATGGAATCTTGTGAAATAGAATCGACCGATTATCTATTTTAAACCGACTAGCGTTCTCTTCCGTTGAACTTATCACTTCACCAGTACACATGATCAGAGTTAATAAAGCTCACTAAAGTTCAACGTTTGCGTTGTTTGAACGAGGTGATGATGATGATGGTGGTGATGGTGAGGTAAGTGATGGTCGTCCAGAGTGGCGGCGTCACCGAGCACCGGGGCGCTGTTGGTGTTACCCACCGGCTGTACCCCTGCCGACGACTGGTTGGTCTCCTGCCGCATCAGGTTTCTCCTCCACTTTGCTCGCGCGTTTTGGAACCACACCTAATACACAGTTATCAGCGTCAAATGTTACGTTACCACCTACATACATACTACATAAACCCTCAACAATTGAAAAGGTTGAGTCACATTAAAGAGTATAATATAGATGCTATAAAACTCAATTAGTTTTTGGTAAGCATACATTTGTACAGAACCATTTGTCTTCTGTATGTGTGTGTGTGTGTGTGTGTGTGTGTGTGTGTGTGTGCGCGCGCGTTTAGTGCTCTATTTAGTTTTCTATGTTCAACGACATAAGATAAAGCTGTAAGAAATAAGTTGCAGTTAAAAGAGTAATATTTTGAAATAATTTTACTTTATTCCTTTACTTTTTACTGAACATTAATGTTACATGATTTATGTAAACAAATCATTAATTAGTTGAGCAAGCGATTCAATGTAAGCACACAATGGAAGCCTACATAATGTATCATAATGTTTTACCTTCGCAATGTGCTCATCGGATACAATCTCAGCATAACAAGGCTATAGGTAAATTATGAGCATGGGTAAACTCTGTACGGATGTTTCGGGTAACGAACACAATACAAACAATACTATTAGTTTTGAAATACAAAATGTCTCAATTTGTTTTAATCAAGTTTAATAAAAATACAGTTATGTGAACTGGAATGCATGAATTTCGTAATTTTTTTTATTTGGTAAATATATTTGACACGTTTGAAAGTATACAACATGATGTAACTTATGTGTAGGGCTACTTGTGAGATACATATAGTCCTATGTTTACATGACTGTGTAGTTTTATCATTTACTATCTCTAGTCCAGTGTGCCATGCCACCATAGGCCTTTACGACCATTAGAATTAACTAATATTTTTACATTATATACTACATTAACTTATTAACAATAGATATTTAACTTAGATATTTAACAACATTCAATTTCAACTTAGTTGGTATTATTTTTAAAAGATTTAAAATCGATTTGCTTGATAAACTTACTGACGACAAAATTAAAAAACCACCTGTAGGACTCTTTTGGACAATCCAGTTTTCTGAGCAAGTTGTTTTAAATCTTTGGCGTCAGGGTTTTGATTAACATTAAAGTACGATTTCATAGTCCGTAACTGATGGTGTTTAAACGACGTTCGCATCCTTTTGGTCCGTTGCTGGGCGTTCGGTACACCTGGAGATGTCACAGACGAGTCAAATGTCAGCGACTCCATGGACGAAGACAGTTCTCCGGAATGGAGCATTTCTGAAACACGCGTAATCACGGACTGTTAATCAATCACTCTTCCAAATGAATGAATGGCGTTGTGTGTGTGTGTATATGTGTGTGCGCGCGCGCATGAGAGAGAGAGAGAGAGGGTGAGTGTATGCATGCACGCGCGCCCGTGTATTAATTTTAGGAATGCTAATATATTTTTCAAAATTTATGGTAGATTGCTGAGCAAACAGAGGGTTTAGTCGCCCAGTCGAAGATATAAAGGGGATAAAAGTACAATAAATGTTAGCGAAAGAAAAAGCAAAACTTGTTGGTCAGCCATGTTGGCAGTCATTGTTTTGTTTTGCTACTGCATTCTTCGTTGCGCATCCAATCCTCGCTCACATCGCAACAATGAACGCTTATCACTCGTCACGATGTACTCGTTTTGTACAAATTTATTACGCCCAGGTTTGGTTTTATTTTTTATAGTCTACTTACAAATTTTTTTATGATGTAGTTGTGAGAAATTGCATTAGGCCCACCCACAAGTAGGCCTACCGTCTATGTTATTACTGAGGGGTTACCGGATACCTTGTGAATGTGGCTATACGTGTTACGTGTTTTGTATTACGGTGTAGGTCTATTTGTGAGACTCGGAGGGAGAGAATCGCGTCAGACAGAAGCGAAATATGTAGAGAATGAAAAAGTAATTACAGACCACCTTTACAAATTAACGCAAATCTAAAGTACGAAAAGGCGAGAGAGCAATTTTCATCAAACACTTACTCGAATTTTTAAAGAAAGCAACAATAAATCTAAAAAACAAATGGCATCAATAGGCCTATATCTGATTACAAATGGCATCAATAGGCCTATATCTGATTACAAATGGCATCAATAAGCCTATATCTGATTAAATTTTATGTAAGAAGGATTTTAATTTAATCTACAGTTCTTCTAAACTTATGTTTCTCAACTGACTTTTTAAATTTATTATTAGGCCTATCATATGATACAGTAAACAGATATTTTAACAAGTGTTTACTGGAACCCCGTAATTGGAGTAAACAGGGACTGTTAATTATGACTGTACAAAATGCTTGCACAGTGTCTCTTCCTACCTCTCTCTCAATCCCTCTCTGTCTATCACACGTACGCACCAAGGCATACGTCAAGAGACCTCAGGTGTGTAGAGATGAAATTAACTTGTTTATCCTAATCTTAAACCTAAATCAATGAAGCCTATACCGCAACGATTAAAAGGTTTTGATTAAAACTCTCAGTTGCAAATTGCCTATTACATGTTTGTTATTTTTTTCATTACACTTGTAAACGACATTCCTTACACTTGTGGTAGTATTAAACTACAAGTTTCTGCATGTCAACTGCCGATTACACTTGTTACCTTGTAAATCTCTTGTTGTATAGAGATGCCATATTCCATGGCATGATAATCTGTAAGTTTTAGAGAAAAATCGATTTAATCCACTCTGTAATTAATCCATGTTGTAAATAGAGAAGCTTTGCAGAATGTAAACTGAATATGACAATATAACAATTACAAGGTATTAATTCTAATACTTCAGAATATATACGATGAAAAACAATGATAATGGAGTATTACACGTGGAACAAGTGATCATTTTAACTGTCTTGAGAACGACTTTACTTATGGCTATGGTAGAGATGCCGACAATAAAGCAATAAGAACTGGATAATGAGCTGGTCCACAAAATGCTAGAAACCAAGATTAAGAGGCACACAAAACTGAAATTTTACGAGACTTGCCCCAAACTAGCTCTACAAAATGAATGTGAAAGTTGGGCAGTCATATAAAACCAAAGAAAACTGATGCATCGGAAGTAAAATTCTTCATAAAGGTTAAAACTTGACTAGACTGGATAGAATGAGAAACGTAAATATAGGCTAAAGTAAAATTGACCAAGAATATTAAGGATGACGTAACAAAACCCAAAATACGATGGGGGGAGGTAGTCGTGTTGAAAAATACCAGAACGACGAATTTGAAAAGAAAACTTGAACTACATTTCTGAAAAGCAAATGATGATAGAAATACCCTGATAGACGTGGAAAATAGCATTATAAAGATAGAATCGGTGAAATAGCTAATCCAAGGAATAAGTGGATTATTATGATTCTATCTAAATTTAGAAAATTTATGTGTTATAGAAATTAAGAAGAGTAGGTATTTGACTAAGAGTTACTGGGAGCCGCAATATTGTTAATCTTACTGGTTTCGTCTTCCTTGTTCAAATCGGTGTCTTCGCAGATATATCATTTTGTTGAAATTACTACCTTGGGGTTGTATTCCATTATGATGTTTACCATTTTGTAATTTATCATGTGGCGATAGCTTCGAGTTAGTAAATATTATGAATGTTTTATATTAGTGTTTTAACATATGGTACAATATTCGAACATTTGAAATTGGAAACAACGCTTCAAATAATGTTACCATTACTCAAACCTACAAAGTTAAACAGTTGAATCTAGAGAAATATCACTTTAAATCTAGAAGTGAGCACACAACTTATTGCGGCCTCATTAAATCTCATAACCGATAATTACTCATTGTTTAGTCACTCCCTAATCAAAGACCTGTCCCATAAACTTTGTAGTCTTTGCAATGAGTCTGACAAACATACAACACTCGAAAGGTCAGTCAAACACCATTATGGAAACACGTCTCTCTAAAGTTTTATATCTGAGAAAATCTAGTTGACTCTGGTGTATAAGTTTGTGTCTTGTTAATAGTAAATTTCCTTACAAGGGTAAATTTTCTTTCCTTGCACTTAAGGAAACAACATGGATAAATAAAAAATACATTTAACCTTATTTGACTTCAGGAAGCTCTTAACTTTTTAAACAACCTATGTTGATTGTCATGTGTAGTAAAATACACACAAGAAAAAGTAGATATCACAGACCAATAAAGGTTGGAATAAAGGCTTGACTGTGCACCTAATTGGTAGCCCCCAATATTACATCACTGAACAATGTAATGCACAATGATCCGGTAGAACGTTGATAATTTCCGTTATGTGAGATCTGTTAGTTACCATGCCACTGATAAAAGCGTAATGGGAGAAATGAAGAACATATTTCAAAAATATGCTAGCGAAGTGAGGATTTCATTTTGGGCAATGGACGAAATGAATTACGCACTCCGCGGACTCGGTATTTTGATATAGGCTACACACTGGTCGAAATAAAACTCTATTTCGGGGATTGTGCAAATCAAAATACCCACTCCGCGGAGTAAGAATTTTATTTTACTCACTTCGCGAAATGCACATTTCGACTTTTGCTCAGACCCGTCCAAGGTAGGCCTACATTGCATCTAATAACTAAAAATCTAATAAACTAATTGAAAGTCTTTCTTTATGTCTAAGATGTGTTTTAACACAGCGTACTTCAGTTTTGAGATGGCAGTTTCCTCTTATTACAATTTCATTAGTGTGGACGTATACAGGCCTAACTACTTATCACTACAAGGGTCACTGCTATGAAATATTCAGTTACATTTAACATGTAATGTTTTAAACATAATTTGTTGGTACAATTCTTCTTACACCCACAACGTACAAGTCATCCTGAAGTCATCATAGCTTCCTTTCTGGATTGTCAGAAACTTTTTCTAACTTTAGTAATTTGTTTGGGGTTGTTTTAGACTGGTTCCTGATGCATAATAAGATAGATAAGAGCCACAGTGGCGAAGAATATTTTCGCATTCTGCTACTGAGCAAAATTAAAATGCGGCGTAATTCGCGAAGTGAGTATTTTGTCTCGTGCACTGCGCGGAGTAAGCAAAATATACAAGCAATGCCCGAATTGCGAATCACATGCGTTTCGTTCAATCTCTTTTCTTTTGCAATATTGGTTCCCATTCCGCATTTTTCTGACCTTCTTCCTTTCTTCATGATTCTTTTCATGTGCCCTGTTCAGTTACTCCAATGTAGCCTACCTATATTCTATCAACCTCCGCTTCGCTCTCATTTCCTTATTTCTTACTTTATCAGTTACATATGTAAGCAATAATTGGTTGTTATACTAAACATCAAATCGACCAACCGGTTTCTGTCATATGAGGTATACAACAATTTTGTTGTAGTTTAGTGGTTTTTGTACAACTGACGTATTATTGTGGTTTTCATTGATCACACAAAATAATTTATGGTTTTATAGTATAAAAAATGTAAAGCAGATAGTAGTACTAGGAATGTATCGATGAGAAAGGTTTCACAAAATTTTAAAACTAAAACTACAGCTACACTAAAATTATACCTAATCAGAATCCACCGTTTAGAAGAACGTTTGTAAGTAAAATCGGGATTACCGCCTATACGCCTTCCAGTACTCATCTACCAAGTTCGCCAGTGTGCAATCACCTTCTTGTATATTCCTTTCCGACAGCTTTCTTTACTTCTTGTTCCCATGTTATTTTCTAATTTTTCTGACCGCTTCCAAGTCACAGTTATTTTTTGTATGTTTCATCTCCCATACAGGTTAGCGATAGGTTGTAAGGTTAGGTTAGCAATTTCATATTACTTCATATATTACTGTAATATGACTCTATCCGTGTTGTTTTATTAGTTTCAATTGTTATGTCTAGTTTTCTAGCTGACCTCCTAGTAAAATACACCCCTGTTTACTAGCAGTGTATTCCTAACTCTTTTGTTATGATACCATACCTAATAGATCCGTTTGTTGAAATGACTTCCAAAATGTTGATATTTTTGTTGCTTTAGAACGAAGTTTAGTGTTCCAATAACTGGCACTGACAATTCTGTCGTTAATACTCTGCCTTCTTTGTACTTATTTAGCTACTAAATACATAAAATCCAATCACCTTTTAATGATTTTTTTTAAATCGTCTATTTTTAAGTCGTCTATTTGGTTTTCGTTTCCCATTCAATGATACTCCGTCTTTAAAGATATCATTCGAGTCAGAATTTCCACCTCTTCCATCAGTTTTCCCCATTTATTTTTAATATTTATAATCTTTATAATATTTATACTATTTATAATCTTCTTTGTAACAAGTAATCACTGTCGGATCGTAAGAGTAATGTAATGTATCGTGCTCATGCCGAGTCCCTCATCACATCCATAGCACTGCATTCTCCCATTCCTTTAATGCTTTAATGGTCAAATGTAGGATATAGGCCTACATACGAGTATATATATATTTAAAAAACCTTAAAAAATTGACAAGACACGGTTCCTTATCAAAATCCTTTTGTCACGTTGAAACCATTGTTAGAATAGGCCCTACTCCTAGAGAGCTTTCATACGATAGTGACATTAACACTTTTTTCCAAATTGTACCACAAAAGTACTGTATTATATGCTTTGGTCAGGTAGATAAACAGTACATGTAGGCCTACTTTTTTGTTTTGTTATTACCAACCATCTTGATAGTAGGCTATCAGATGGTAGTGTGTCATTGTTTACGTGTCCGTTAAAAACTTGCCCAAATATTCAGAAAGACGTATTAGACCTCTGTTTAAGTAAATTATGGAGTAACGATTTATGAACACTCTATTTTCAGTTGAGATGTTGTTTTCAACAATTTCTTTAGTTTCTTTTACTTTTTACCATCTTCTCTGAGTTTGATTAATTGTTCATATCGCTATTAAGAAGCTTCAATGTTATTCTCTTCATGTCGATCCTGTTCGGCCTAACTGTTAATACTGATATACAACGTGTTCACTAAATTCTTAATGTCACACTGGCTAACACGACGTCTAATTGTTTCCAATCTTATGTCTTTAAAACCCTCCTTATGTCTTTATGTCTTTAAAACATCTTTATTTTTCTTCCTCCTACATACACGCCTCCTAATTCTTAAAGTTTCCCGATCAGATGTTCTTGCAATCACTTATAATAATGTTGGTTTCTTTTTGTACCACTAAAATAGTTAAAGTTGAGGACAGTCCAAACTAGTAGTGTGTCTCTGTGGTAGGTTCGATACACAGGATAATAGTGTGGCCAGCATCACATATACGGTAAAATCTTATACCAAGTACTCACATTCACAGGCTGACTATGCAATGAATAATTCGTCTCAATATTATGGTTGTTTAAGCGTCATGCCCACTGGACTTCCACATTCCTAGGGATATGGAATTATGGCGTTTTTAAATTCTTTAAGATCCGGCTTGTAGTTATTTTACGTTTTGTTTGACCTGAACGACCTCCTGTGATACAATATTTGGGTTTATTCTACAGCTGATACCGCCCTTATCGCCGAATGTTTTATTCTTCATTCTGCCGATCATTTTTATGTCTTGGTGAAGACATATGTATCCAGTTTTGCATGCATTTTCCGTATAATAGATGAAGTAAGCCATATACCTGTACCTCTGTTAGAATTGAGTTATACGTTATAACTAATTTTTATAAACAGAAATAAAACGAACAAAAACAAAGCTTCCAGTATGAGAGATTCGTAATGGTCTCAAAGCAACTAGGGCTACTAAAGCCACACACGACAAATAGTTCTGAGTATTCCGGTAGCGAGCCCTTGTGCTTCTTGGCAAATTATTTACACACTGGTTAAAATAGCCTGATATGAGGTAAATCAAGAAAATATTCAATTATCTGCACAAATGCATATTCATAAAAAACTTAGAATTCACTAAATTATTTCATCAAGTTAAATGCTGCTTAAAGATTAAACATCTCTTCACTAATAAGTCTTCTAAAGTTTAAGAATATTCAGAATAATTGACTTAACGTGATTATTATGTCTGTAATCAAGTTACCAGTACGTGTCCATGTGAATTTCAAGATGCATCAGTATTGCGGACGGTATGCTGGAACTGAAGTCTTGATTTTACTTTCACAGTTAATACGCCAAGATACTAACAAAGTTCTTTGTTTTTATTTATGCTTGTATCTTTGAATGTAAGACTGTGCACAACATTTTAAGTTCTAGAAACCTATTTTATCTATCAATTATATTATGAAAAAATTACTTGTTTGGTCAATAAGAATTCATAAGGGTATTTTCAGTTACAAAGTTGGAAAGCAAGAGATAAACGATGGAAGGAAGGCAGATAAAGTTGGAAGGAAGGAATAAACGATTACCTGTACGTAAATAACTTCTGTATATCGGTAGTAAACAATTAAGAAGACCTGCAATGTTATAAGTATATTGTACGGAAATGCATATCCTTTATGATTGCCAAGAGTTATATTCGTTTAATATATTTAACAATTACAAATACAAAGTACAAACACAAATCAAATGTAAATGTAGATACACTAACCCAGAATAAATCTAGAATCGTTTGGTGTCGTTTTATTATGAATTATGCGTGATTATCGACCCACAGACTAATGATTTCTTCTGGGTAACAAAAATCTCGGCGCGCTGCAGGTCTAAATAAAAGCATAAATTTAAAGACCTGTCAGTAAAATTTGAGACAAGCTTTAATAAACGAATTCAAGGCGATAAATTTAAGCACGCAAACGTGTAAAGAGAAAGTGAGGAGTGTTTCGCGTGATTTTTTTAATAGTTGTAGTATGTCACATATAATAAGCCGTGTCTGCAAGAAGCAATTACAAAAACTACATACGAAATTGTCAAGTTCAACATTATGTAGGATAGTTTAATTCGATGCAATTATTTTGTCTGTGCGAGTGCGCGCCAGTTGCACTGTTATGGCTGTGCACTAGGCGTGTTCCCCCCCTATTTATATTTATATTTTTTCCTTAACTTGTTTGACGACAACAGCGCTCACATCCGGCGATTGTTGGTGTCTTAAGCCTATTGATAAATCGATTCCAGTTGAATGGAACCACGTGACCAGAATGAACAGAACTCGGGTGACATGGCGGGTCGGGGACAAATCAAAGATCTACCTCATCAGCGACCGCAACGCAACGCAACTGACACCTTGACTACTGCGCGACTCCTCCAGTCCGCATCCACTCCACTCGCGTTATTTGTTCTCTTATTTAACCACGTATAATTATGTAAAACTAATAAAACCAAGACAGACAATTTTAAATGTTAATTAATTTAGATCTTATCACAGAGTCACTTTGTCTTCAGTTTAACATTTACTTTGCCCGTACATTTTTTTATATAAAATTATAATTACAGTTTTACGTTTTCCAGTTTTGTTCCATTTGGATTTTGAGCTATGAGTTACACTTCGTTGAACTTAAATAATAGTTAGCCCTACAAGAAGTTAAAATACTGGTACATCGTTTTTAATTTACGAAGTTGCTCATCGAAAAAGTTGCACGTTACGCTTTCTGCAGATACAGAAACTTGTGAAACATTTTTAAAACATGTCTTTAACGTTTAGATAAAGCTTATACCAATTAATCATAATGTTTTAAATATTTAAATAATTAGTTGTCAAGAACAAATACGATTTCGTCCTTATTTTTACGGTGAATGAATTAGAACACACACACGCGCGCGCTCATATAATATTACGAGTATCTTCTGTAGGCCAATATTGGCAGTATGTAAGAGGACCCGCAATGAAATAAACAATGTGTGTGTGTGTGTGTGTGTGTGTGTGTGTGTGTGTGTTTTGTGTGTTGTGGCCTGAGAAATCGTAAAAAATATTTGTTGATTTTACTACTAAAAATTTGTTGATATTATTGTACCCCTTTACATTAGCACTAAGTGTTTCTACAAGCACCAAACTTCTACATGTGTTTCTACAACTACAAGTTTCTACAAGCCGAAACCGTGCATATCGGTATTATTCAAATCGTTTACCCCAATAGAGCATCTAGAAATACTGTGATCATAATCACGAAAAACTAAAATTACGATGGCATCTACTTTGTTAAAATAACCAGAAAGCATGACTGCTTATGAAAAGACAAGAGAATAATTCGTTTTTCAGATGAACTGGATAAGTATACAGTTCCTTTTTCAATGTTCAGTTATAAAAAAAAATAAATCTAACGTATGACTTTCTAAACTAAGATTACATTGTAAAGGCTAACAACATTTAAACATTTTAGAGTAATAAGATTTACTATTTTACTGGCGAACAATGAGTGTGATTCAATGCATTGTTGTCCATAACCTTGAAAGCGAAGTACCACAGAATGAAGGAAGTTTCTTGAGCCTGGTAAGAAATGTTAATTTCAAGTGTTAATTTTATAGTTTATCCTCCATTATGTAATTGAATTAAATAATGCCTCCTCCATATGTACATGGAATTACATTATCATTTGTTTATTGTAAATCTTCACTTTACCATCAGTCGTTTGTAGGTTGCAATTATCTCTTTATTGTTAAAAGTATAAGGCAACTGTTTTTGTTAAAAGGAATACAAGAGTTACTTACATTTCTGTATTGAATAATAGCCTAATGGAATTCATTTTTTTACTATGATTCTTTACCTTGTTACTGTATTTTGCCTGGGTGTTTTAAAATCTTCGTTTGGTGGACGTTTTGGTGCATAGGCCTACGTTTCAAACGTTATAACATTTCTAGACAGGACATTAAATTATGTGTTTGCTAGCAGTATCTGTACTGGATCTGCTTCGTTCATATTACAAAAGCACTGAGACTAGTTTAGGAACGGAATTGCGAAGTGAGTGTGTTCGATTTTGATTTTCAGTATTGTGTTTAGTGTTTGATTTTCAGTATTGAATAGTCCACTTGTAAAGGTAGCAAAAGCACAAAAATCCATCAATAGGCTAAATCGGCTTGCACGCGCTAACGCGTAGGCCTACTTAAACATACACCATACCTTACATAGTGAAATATTGTCAATAAAAAGCAATGTAAACATAGGCTGTTATGTAACAAGAGAAAAAGTTCTTTGTTTGAATCGTGGAAACGCGACATGTGTTTAGTACATGTATGAATTATTCAATGTCGGCCGACCGTGTTGTTCCATATTGATTCATTGTGTTTTTCTTTCATTCTGAGCGGTATAACGGTACAACGCAAATGTTTTGATTGTTGAAGTTGTAAAAAAATAGAAAATGATTGACAGAAGCAGAAAGACGAGAGTGCTCGACAAACAGCCACGCGGTACAAGCAAATACAAGGTAATTAGCCGAAGGGTAGCACATTTGTTTTTTGTTACAATTCAGTTCGTCATTAAAATTTACATTCCTTTCAGTTATGAAAAAGCGTTCTAATATTATTCTTTGAAGTGAGTTCTTATTTCTAAATAAACACAAGAATGTCCTCGCTTATTCTGCAGACGACTGTATAGCCCACTAATCCAATAAGAATTTGCTTCTTAGTTTCATGACACTTTCAATATTTACGTTTTAGGTTCTCCCGCTTGTCTATACCAAAGTGTATTGAAACAATCAGTTGGAAACTTGTTTAAGTAAACACAAAATATTGTCAAGTTTACGGTACTCGTTATTAAAAAGGTTTATTTTTTTATTTTTTTTTTAAATGATGTTCATCTAATCAGAGTTATCTTTTTATACAACATTTTATTGTATCTTCCAATTCAACTGAGTAGAATACACAAATTTTAAACAAGTTACATACAGTGTCCTGTGTAAGGGAGCTCTGTTTAAGGCCCTAGCTACAGTTCTTTTTACATAGATAAGTAATTTATTGTTTTTTAGTAACAAATATCTAAACATTTTATTATTTGTATATATATTTTAACGAAACAGAAAAATAAGAAATATAAAACGAGAAAAATCAAAGCTTTATTCAGTTACAATTAATTTACGTTCTACTTACTATAGACAAGTTACCAAGCTTTTCCAGTCTTTCCTCACTCATCCTTAACCTAAAATAATTTTTCATTGATTTAAGTTTTGAAAAACTATTTAAATGAGGCTACAGCACGCAATTGTTAAAAAATTATCTAGAATGAGACATAGGTTGAGAATGGATTCATTGAGTCCCATGTGACAACAAATTAAGGGACTATCTTGGCTGTCCATGCAGTAGCGGACTAAGGGCGGTGCGGAGGGGGCGTATTGCCCTGGGCCCCACTTCGTAGGGGGCCACCAGATTTGGAAAATTAAGTTTTTTTGTAAATTTTTTAATTTATTTGCAAATGTTCTACTGTCACGTTCTGAAACGCAACACCAGGAGAGGTCCAGGATTTAATCGAGCGATTCCAAAGATTGTTTCATATTATTTTGAAATCTACCTTACAACCCTACCTCATAAAGTGTTTACAGAAATTTAAAAAAGCTTATAAAGGTAAGTTTGTTATTAGAAATATAGTCATTCTAAAAAATAATCGTCAGTTGCACCTCACCACGCAGTGGGAAGTCGCAAATTGAACCCCAAACAGCACGGACGGCAACGGCAGCGGCAGCGACTCAAGAAGGCCGTGCCTTGGTACAAAACGTAAACGGCGGAGTGAAATAGCGGGCGATAACATGTAGACCTACGCTAAAGGAGATTACACCAGTGAACAATATTTAACACTTCATGACACCAACCATTTATTTAAAATCTCTCATCAGAATTTTTACCGAACAGTGAATAATTCGGAGTGCTGAAATCGGGTCAGTTACTCGAATTTTCCGAGATTAAAACTGCTGACTGACTTGAAAAAAAAATTACTAAGTATTGTTTGCAGTAACGATAAATTTGTTTTGCGTATGTAAGTTTATTGAATATTATAAAGTATTGTAGTAAATTTAATGCAATCTATAGATTATACTACTTCTATTATTTCTTTAAACTATGTGTTTACAATATGAAAGTGGATTTTTATTTCAAACATTACAACAGCTCCTTATAAAGTTTCCTAACTAGATATATCAGTACAGTAATTATGTAGCAGCAAAGTGTTTTTGCTATGTATTACTTAAAGATAAATTGGATTATAAACACCCGTGTTTGCGAGGGGGGACTCAGAAATCCGGCCCGGGCCTCCAGTGGTCTAGGTACGACACTGTGTCCATATAACTAGTACTGCTGCGCTGGCATTATTAGTACCGCGTACAGGTAGTCGAAATCTTGCGCAATTTGTCCTTTATCAAAGTCACCATATAGGCCTACAGGTATGAGCTTTTCTAATACTGATCCTAAATCATTATCACAGGCTTCCATCAAAATTTTCATTTTACTATATCAATCGGAAACGTTTTCGATTGTACACCGTACGAGGTGAATTCTGAATCGTTTCCTCTTACAGAATAAGCTCTGAATCACGACCGAACAAAAAAGTCTTAGTTATAGGGTACAAAATGGAGATAAAAATTTCAGTGAAACTCTGTTGCAACTTATACGGGGCCCCCAAGTTGAAGAGCTCAGGACGGACCGCTCCTACCCCTCCCCATTATTGTCCGCCACTGATAAACAGCCATTCCCACCTTGCCTAACATTTTCTCTATTTGCACACTTCCTTTTTAAACTACACTATTTTTTATAGTATAAACAGATTGTCAAAGCCCGTTGGAATAACCCAAGGCGTTCGGCAGGGTTGCAGTCTTTCTCCTGTTTTATTTAATATCTATATAGATGATGCCAAAAGGAAATGGAAATTGGTCGCCCCCAAAGGATTATACTTGGGAAAAGGATTTCATTTAAATATTTTAATGTATGCAGACGATCTTGTGATCATCCAAGAGGTTGAAAATGACCTCAAAGGGTCGTTGTTTTATCTTACTGACATTTTGGCAGATTACAATCAAACCATTTCCTTATAAAAAACAAAAGTTATGGCTTTTTCTGGGGTAAATCATATTAGAACAAAGGTCGTCAAACAGGACTCGCAAATAGAACAGGTGCCAGATTTCAAGTATCTAGGTTGTAGCATCACATACCAAGATAAGGAGGTTGAAAGCAAAATTAGTCTCATCCAGTCGCTGTGTGGCTGTATCATTAAACATTTAAAGAAGAAAACAACGAAAGAGACGCTATTGAAATATTATAATGTAATTGCCATACCTCAACTACTGTATGTTAGTGAGACTTGGATTAGAAAGGCCAAGGATATATCTAGAATACAAGGAGCGAAAATGAGGTTCTTGGGGGCTGTAAAGGGTTGTACCAGGTGAGATCTTATCAGAAATGATCATATTAGAATGGAGCTAGGCATAGCTGAAAGCTTAAATGAGAAAATCTCCTGGAGTGGCGGTTACACGTAGAGAGAATGGATCCAACTAGATTTTCAAGAAGAGCCCTTGACTATCCTCCAAATGGGAAGAGAAGTGTGGGAAGATCCCGTAAGCGATGGTTGGATGAGTTCCATTGAGACTGGAACAGGCTACTAGCTTATGCCATATAGGAAAACGTTGACGTCAAAAGTATTGGTTAATTACCAATTTACATCGAATTTGAACAATGTTATGTATCCTGTAACATAGTTTTAGTATAAATTAATGAAGCGACATATGCATCTTATCATTGAATTCAATACAAAATTAATTAAGGGACTACAAAATACACTTTTATATAACAGCTGTGGGAAAGTCGTGTGGTGAATTTAACGGGAAATGTCCGATTTGTTTTATAAGGACGAGGTAACTGTTATTCCACTAAACACTATGATTTATAACTTTCATAACTAAAAAATTATTAACTGATAAATGTCTATATATTATTACTATCACCTAATTAGGAAAATAAATTAAACTAATACGGGTTACACATATGTTAACAGTATTAAATCAGAGAGTAATACTTACAAAAACACAGATTGACTTACGAACAATTTAAAAATAATCATTTTCCGAAACAAAAGTGCAAGTGACTGGAAAGTAGAGTATGTAAGGAAATAGTGATTTACTACCGGCGTTTGGTTAAAGACGAGACTAACCGAATCGTGGAGGACTAAGTATTATCCTAAGTACTAATGTTACTATGTTTACTATATAATGGAAGTCACAGTAGTTTTAAGTTGATTGTATGTGACAGGGAATACAATAGCTGAAAATGTGCAGCTCGAACATTTAACTTTGGACAGTGTATCCACTGTACACTCCCTGTATTTTTAAGGTTCCAGGACGTAAAGAAGCAATGATAATTCCAAATGATAGTGAGGGTTGTAAATATAAAGACGAAAATTTTAACTCAGCACTATAAGAGCACTTGAGGTGAAAAATGCGTGAAGAGAGCGCGCGCGAAATGGATATATCGTATTCAGGAACGGTATGAAAGAGTCGAAAGGTGTTGGAGTAAATAAGGAGTAATTAACACCCAGTACTCACTCATGTTGATTGCGTATGAATTGGTTCGTTGCCTTTGGTGTGTGTGTGTGTGTGTGTGTGTGTGTGTGTGTGTGTGTGTGTGTGTGTGTGTGTGTGTGTGTGTGTGTGTGTGTGTGTGTGTGTGTGTGTGTGTGTGTGTGTGTGTGTGTGTGTGTGTGTGTGTGCGTTTACAAAAATTCGTTTGGGTAACTTAATACATTTAATTCACATGAGACGGAATGAGTGGAAGAATAATTACTTTTGTAAAGCAAGTATTATTTTTAATAGCCTGACATATATTATTTATAACCGATGTTCGTTCCATCCAAGTTTGTCAAAGGAATAAATATAAGCGTAAGCTTTCACCTTACGAAGGAATACGTACACGTAAATGAATACAAATTTAAATTTAATATTTGATTTAAAGTTACTTCCATTATTACGATTATTATTTGAATTTTATAAATAAACACTTGGTATAGTTCTACAGATAGTTTTTACTTTCCCGACAATTGTTTCACCAGTCACAACAGCTTCAGAGGTTAGACATGAACTGAGAGCTTTGAAGTGCATAATTGAGGGGGGGTGACAAAGGAGACAATTGGAAAACACCAGATAAACGGTTGAAACAATTTAAGGAAAATAAAGAGTATTTGTAGAACTATACCCAAGTTTTTATTTATTAAATTCAAATATTAATAAAATGTTCTACCAAGTGGAGAGAGACCATTCCATCTGTGTTTTTTATTATGATTCTTAACAAAACACAGTGTTACAAGTTTTTATTCGTCAGAATTAGAAATGATATTTATTGTTTTAAATAAATGACACGTTTAGTTTTTACTTGCATTTTTTTATTTATTAGTAAATTACTAATTTAGTGTTTAAGTATGTTTAGAATTGCTGAAATACTAAATTTGTTGTTTTTTGTTTAATAAGAGACTTCTTAATCTAACAGGAATGGCGTTTAGGCAGTACCTACAGGCTCGATTTTGAGTTCCAGCAATATAGAAAAATCAAGATGCGTTTTTTAGCACCCAGGTCAATTCAGACTGTGAAATAAAGTAACTGGGGCAATGAATACTTGGGGACTAATGATTAGCCACACTAGCTTCCTCTTACGCTGCAGCCTACAACTTAAATTGGGGAGTATTCTGCCTTTCTTAACCTACGCTATTGGTATGGTATGAAAACCTTTCTATGGTTGTTAACTTTTAATTAAACGATTTTGAAAATTGTAAAAGTATCGATTACTCTATTAGTAATATAACAATCATAGTGAACTCAATCATACAACAAATACTTAAAATTCGAAACATTCAGATATGCGTTATAATTCCTTTTAGTTTGACACCTTGTTGGATTTTCCAAACTTTTTAAAATTTTTGACTCTCTGCTGGGTCTTGAGTCCCAAAATTTTAAAATTTCAAATCTTAATACTACATTCAGATGTTAGTTAAAATTATCTTTACTTTGATACCCCAGAGTTTTTCCGACTTTATCAAAATCTTCACCCACTTTTTGGACCCTCACGTCAAAACATTTTTAAATTTTCATAACATGAACACTATACTTCGATTGGGATTAAAATTTCCCTTTAATTTGATCCCCCGTATGGGTTTTTAAGATTTTTTTTACAATTTTGACCCCTCTCAAATTTTTTCCATATCACATATAATATAACATAAATTTACACTATTCATTGCTTCAATATAGTCTATATTTTACGTACCGTAAAGTGAATACGTCATTTGTCATTTGTTATCTGCCATTTTCACTCACATGGAACAACACTTAGTAATTCGACTTGTTGAATTCAAAGTCGATAAACTTTTTATATCGTCACCACGAGAATTTCGTTTTATATAATGAACGAGAATTTCGTCACTTCAGTGGAGGAAGATAATATTTTAGAATAATTATCTTCAAATTAGTAGCAGTAGCAGTAGTAGTAGTAGTTATAGTAGTAGTGGTAGTAGTAGTAGTAGTAGTAGTAGTAGTAGTAGTAGTAGTAGTAGTAGTAGTAGTATGGGTGTCAGTTTGTTACCTGCGAGGCCTGCATATCAGTGGACAAGGCAGGGCGATAAACACAAAGGATAGGTGATAACAACAACACACGTTATTTACACAAAAAACATTTTTAATGCAAAACGTTACAAACACAACGGATAATTGTACAGTAAATGAACAAAATAAACATACAAAATAAAATTGAAAGAAAAAATCAAAGTTTTCTTTGATCTTCAGAATTATTATAGTTACCGATAGGTGAAAGAAAAGTTGTGATAATACTCTTCACAAAATAGCCATCAATTAACAGCACGCTACCAATTAAAAAGTGCAATAGAACCATTCCTACATCAACGTAAATAAAAATTAAATTTAATTAAAATCGTAAAAAAATTTCCAAAATTGTTGAACACTGAAAACTTTTGCACTTGAGGTCATATTTTTAAACCATTAAATAAGGATCATGTGTAGTCTACGTAGAACACATGTGTATGTCGTCGTTTTCATAGCCTGTTTATTCTTATGTGATACACTCGTTTATAAAATCTGTTAGAAATAAATCTACGATAGTAACTGATTCAGTATATACGTAAGTAACAATTACACATTTTTAAAACATTGAAAATAAACAAAGACATCTGCTTAGTTGTGTACGTGTGAGTGCTCGCGTGCACATGACTATGTGTGTGCATTATCATTAGGTGTTTAGACAGAAACATATACACAAAACACACATATAACAGGAGTGTCATAAGACGTACCTAAAGTTCCTGTAGGGATCCTCATATTGACAGGAATATCTGAACCAACAGATTCCTGGTTTGGAGATGGCGTAGAAACGAGTTTTCTTTTCCGGGGCCGGCCTTTATGAACAGCCGTTGAAGTCCAGTGGGCTGGAGAAAGGGCTTCTAATTCAGACGGGCCGCAATAGTCAGTGTGCCTCATTATTTCGTAGTGCGGTCTGCAGTAGACTAAACCGTCTCTCATACCGAAATGGTCGCCCTTCGTTAGGAGTACTCCACACGATGCACACGTGAAGCAGTGAAGATGGTAGACGGCGTCTCTCGCCCGCATGACAAGCTCGCTCGCTGAAATCCCTGCCTGGCATCGACCACACCGTTTCACTGCAAACAATCTGCACAAACCATACATTAATGGACAAACCTATCACAGATCGCCACACGTGTACAAGCACTCACGCATTCTGATTAATTCCATTTACATCTTAACGAAGGATGTCATGAGTGAATGCTGTTTCTGATACACGCAATAAGTACTCCAAGCGAGAAGGGACTTATTCAGGTGATGCCATGGGTTTGTAGTTGGTACACGTGTGTATCACGTGAGCTAATTATTATCTAACGAGGGACAAGTGATCCGGTTATTACGGTGACTTAGCCAAGCGTTCAGCAACTCGAGGGTGGCAGCTACCCACTGTCTCCTCATATGGTTCACACTTCGTTTACCAGTAACAGAATATGACTGACGGCGTCACCTGACCGTGCTTTCTACTCGTAACGTTGCTGAACCTAAACTATGCACACACCAAAACTAAATCATAATAACTATTCACTAATTCAAATTACTTTCACAAAGGAAAAAGTAGATTGCCCTGTCTGAATGAGTAAGACCAGCGGAACATAATGGTTAAACAAATCAATTCGAGTTCTAATATCAAACGTATGCAGATCATAACCACTGTTCTATGCTGTACACAAGTATACAAACTTCCCTCATTGTCTAAATGTGTTTCACTAAAGTTAACCGCTAACAGTTAGTAAATGACTGCTGCAGTATTTAACGAAGCGAATATTTACAAACAATTTCTGCAGCATCAGTACAGCCTTCACACTAACAAAATGTGTGTACGGGGGGAAGCTGTAGTGAATGTAATCAAGCTTGCCACAAAGTTTGCAGAGCTCGATTGTAACCACCATTCTGTAAACACTGATGCCATCCCTTTACCGCATGTTTGCTCTACCCAATAACACAAAATTGACTGTGTCGTAAGTGCTATCGTGGCTCTTAAATTGGACCCATCCTCATATAGTATTCTTGAAGGAGGACTGTGAATATTACCGTAGACAGAAACAACAAAATGCTACGTAATACTGTGAAATGAGTACTAAAAATGAGTTTTGTTAAATGTATGTATCTCCAAATTGTTATTTCACATATATTTTTTTACTACATGTATGCATATTTCTCTTACACCGAATGCACATGGCACACGAAACTCACTACTTTCGAAGAAGTCAAGTCAAGGAGCTAAGAATAAAGAGGTAGACATAATAAGGTGGATGATATTGTATAAATAAAAAACTAATTTGCTCCAAATAAATAGAAATTTGAATTTTATGACTTCAAATATTTTAACTTGCATCTCAACCATGTCATTAATCACAACGCTTTTAAATACTTCCAATTCTTGCTGTAACTTACCATCCAATAAAATGAGCAGTATTAAGAAAATCTGTATTTAATAAAAATCTTAAGAAAATTGTCTTTGATTTATAAAAAATAAAGTTAGAAAATTCTCTTTCTTTTTTCTTTCAAACGGTTTAGATCTTTACTTCAACAACGTTTCCCATTATTTAGTTTCTATGTTGCTGTCTTCTGTAGTCAGCACTTTGGGAATTATTTTTTCTTAATGTCTATTGGGACTTTTTCACCTGGTGACAAATAGCATCAATTAGTTGGAGAAATTCTTCGCAGCAGTACTAGGCCCACTGATTTTCGGATCTAATTCCTTACACTCGATTAACTTTAATAAAGAAAAAATAATCTGTTAGGCAGCTATCACAGCCAACGATGATAGAAAGCAAGCTCGCAAATAGACTGGGAAGAGGAAAGTGCACATCCTTCTGATTGAATCCTTCTCTTTTTCTAGTCCGTTTAAATTATCTTGTAATCAATGTATGTAACTATAAGGACATATGGTAAATAGACTTTGCATTCCATTGAGTATGATTCACAGCTCCAGGAATAAGAAATGAAGTTCATTGTTAGTAGGTATCAACAAGAAAGATCACGGCCAATTCTAATTATTTGCGATAATCATCTCTGTGCTATTTCTGGCATAACTGTTCTTATATAAATTCAGCATGCTGATACGGACTTCCTCTGTAACATCCTCTATTCTACTATGACATTTTGTGTTAGCCTACCAATGAACGACCAGGATTTCGAGATTTTTAAGTCATCTCACATCTGGCCCGGATTCATTTCTGAGGTTGTTCTCATTACCGCATCAAAACTACTTCTCAAAGATTATAAACCTTACACAATTTTTTCTTATAACACTTCTGAACGTTTCAAAATTTTCCTTTTACAAATGATAAGAACGTTCCAGAAGCGGGTTTAACACGCAGTAAAATATTTTTCGATTTTCATTGAAATGCTGACTAATTTTGTTTTCGTGTAACTAATTGCCATCGTCAAATTATTGTAAATTAAATTATACGTTTATACATTTGTACACAAATAACTGTTCTCTTTATTTATTTATTTTTGTAAAAATAACAATACGGGAGTAAAACCAGTTTGACACGCAAAATATCATTGATGTTAAAATCTAATACTTTTGGGGCCGCCTTAATATTATCTGATTGAGTTGAAACTTTAAAGAGAGCAAGCATTTTACGTGGACTGGAACAATCTTTGAGGTTGGCAGATGAAAAATGTTTCATATTTCATCGGAAAGTCTCCTATCACTAAGGCACTAATGGCCACCCTAATGCAGATTTATAGTTTTATGTACATATTTCATCGTTCTTCTCCAGTACGGGTATGTTCTGTTTGCACATATATTTTTTTAATTCCATTAAGTTTCACTTAAAAATTTTTAAACATGCGGAATAACCCTTTTTTTTGTCTATTCAAATATCACTTTCTCATCCACAACTAGTAGTGACTTCAGTTCTTGTTTCTTAAGTGGCTCTGCATTCTGTTTTCTTTCACGTATGGGACCCAATTTTTTTTTTAATATTTCGATTACACAGATATTTAAAAAGTTCTAAAGATATAGTATACCTTTATTTGAGTTGTTTTGTAATCCCGGTAATTTTTTTCATTTTATTTCCTAGTTAATCCCTTTAATTCTTGTGCATCTTTTTATTACATGTTTTTCACCATAAAACGTTTCCACCATGTCTACACGTTCCTATTAAATGTGTCTCATTTGTACGTTATCATACGTTCTTCCAGCTGGCCTTCCAGCCCACATGCCCACTCTTTCATGTGCTGAGATCTATTGGAATGCTGCATTCCATTTTAATTTGTCTTTTTTCTATGTTATCTAGATTACTATTCCTTTCATTGAGCTTACTTCCCTCTCACAACTTCCAGAGTTGCATTTTAATTCCTCCCGTAGTTGGTGCTGTGTTGATCCTTTTTCTTTTAGAGCATCTAGCACGTTTAATTCTTTTTATACTTTCGTCATACATTGGGATAACAAAGAATCGATAATCGATTCTCGCTAAGAACTTAATAACTTTACAGTTTACAGTTACGATTATTATTTCGTATGTTTTACTTATTAATTTTAGTATAGACTGCTACTCAGTTTATCGGGAAATGAGTTTCTCTCTGCAAGTCTTACATTCCCTTCGGATATCCCACAGTTTAAGGTATGTGGATTGTCCCTACACATACTGATAACTCACTAAGTTTTTTGACATCTAACTTTCATTTAGGGCTTCTTATTCTGTATAATCTATTCCTCCATAGCACGGATAGGATATCGTCTCCAAAAAGGATTCCTATTGTCTGATTTCTTACTACTTTTCCTATTACGTGTGTGCCTATAGCAGCCGTTGGTATCGCCAAACAGCCCTGACTCACTCCGATACTCGCTTTTACCTTGAGCAAATCTCACTAGTAATAATTCATAACAACTCACTGTCCAGCAAGGTTATCGCTGTCACTAAGCCGTTCTCATAGCATTATTTATGTATTTATTATAATTTTAGTTTATAGCTTTTTTTTAATATTGTGAAAAATTGTGTGGTAGGTACCTTTAGAATATGCACGCAAAGACTCGAGATATGTAAGTTCAAAATATAAAAAATTAAGAGCCTTTCGGCTTTTGATTGTATGTAGTTATTTTATTTCTAAACATTTTCTGTTATAAGTTTTAAATTATAACAAAAATTACTGAATTAATAAAAAAAGTAGTATAACTTTTTGTTTAAAAAAAAAGGCGGTTATCTACATAATATTCAGATTTTAAATTCGCTAGTTACTTCTACAATCATCTGTTAATCATCTATACTCTTAATTACTCGCCTTGTAACTTTACAGTCCATTTTAATCACCTGTTTACGTATATAAACACATAATAAAAAGTGAACACCTTAATTACAATCCCTGTCTAGCACCAATGTCTTTAAAAACATGACTTTTACAAAAGAAAGGTTAGTCAATTTTTGTGCATGAAACAATAATCAGAAACGCCCACTTTTAAAAACTTTTGCGTTCTGAAAATGCTTTAAAATGTATACAATATAGCCTAAGCCAGTGTCGGTTTTTGAAGCAAATATTGTGAAACGGCTCACCAGTATTTTCTTACTGTAACATATATTGTCTGTGTTATGGTATATGTGGTGTGCAAATATATTAAAGAACAATCTAGAAAGACACATAACACACATAAGAACTTTTTAGCAGAAGCAATCATGAAAGACATAAACTCTACTTATAAGGAATTGTCAAAACAGGAATTATTGAAGCGGTGTTTGCACAGAAAGACACAAAATCGGAATGAAAGTGTCAATAGCTGCATAAGGCAAAAGATACGATACGCTGTCTACAGGGTGTGTTTGTAGGGCTGTAAACACTAAAACTGCCTATTACAGATGCAGTTATATGCTTCAATAAAGACTCCATTGCCAAACCAAATGTCTAGAAAATGTGAAAATTAAAACGGGTAAATTTTTTTGAGGGTTTAAAAAAATATATATTGCAACAAAGTTCTTAAACTTGGAGAAAAGGTGCAACGACAAATAAAAAAGCAAAAAGCCGGAAGGAGTTATGTAAGAGAAAAAGAGAATACACTGGAGAAGAAGACTAGTACACGTTGGAGGATTTTAGTGCAGATGAAGTAAGTTTTACTATCAATTAGGCTACGTTTTACCGAAAATGTGATTTTTTTGTATTTAGGTAACACTTCTCTCAAATGAGTGGACATATTGTTTTGAAATTTTTTGTGTATAGGCCTATGTAATACCATTAAGTGTATAAAGCGAACTAGAATGATCGGTGATCATCTTAAACTGCCTATTGAAATAAAAAGTAAAATTAGTTTTTCCTTAACGGGAAAACTAAAAATTAAACACAAATTTTTGAAATTTTCATTGTACTACGATAATTCTTGTACATCATTTTAGCAACTATTACGATTGTGTAAACATCCTAGTCCGAATAGGTTTCAAACCAACGGTACCCAAGTGTTGGTAAAAGTGCCGTTTAAATTACATGGGAATGGAAAAGTGACTCTCTCCCCTTAAATCAGCACGTGATGACCAATTTTACAGTTCTGAAAATGATATTTTGTCAATAGTATGAAACCCCAACTACCTACATAAACTCTTTTCAACTTTTAGTAACTAATGGACATTAAAGTCCTTGAATTGGTCAGGAAAGTGAATTTTTGAACTGAATACTAAAATCGCCAGACTGTTGCTTGCAACTTTTCTTGTGATGGTTATTTTAGAGGAACACATATAAACCTATAATGTTAATACTGACGAGAACTTAGTGCAATGTTAATACTCGAGAACTTAATCCGTTATACTGACGGAGTCTCGGAATATTACCGCTGCTTCTTCTTTGCAATCCTCGGCCCACCCGGCATACCCGTCGAGTTGGCGCTGGAGCTTAACGGCCGCAATGTTTGCGTTCGGATCTGAGGCAAAAGCCGCAGTGTCGTCCGCAAACAGAGACAGAGCCTTACTCCAGCCACTCGGGGGGTGTCATTGACAAATACCGAGAACAGGTGAGCCCCAAGGACGCTGCTCTGAGGGATACCAGCGCTAATACGCCTCTCCGAAGAGAGAGCGTGGTCTATTCTCACTCGGAAGCTACGGTCTCGCAGAAAGCTGCCGATCAAATGAACTTAGCAATCTGGGAGAAGGACACTACCGTTTCAGATATTAGTTAAAACACTTATAACTCTCAATAAGCGTATAAAATCTCAATCCCCATGAACTGCTGCCTGGCACAAGTCAGGCAACATCCCGTGGCGACGGCTTTCCTACGCTTGGCTAGATAGTCAATTGTCTACCAGAATTAAAGCACCAGAATAAGATCATCTCCAGTCGGCTCAGCTGTGCTATCGTCTTTCGCCTTAGGCACGGAAAACCGCGAAGAAAGAAATGCTTCAAATCCCAAGACATTTCTATAGACGTAGGCTACATACGCAACATTTCCTAAAAAAGTAAGGTATACTTGTGATAGATTCCAGATTGAATAAAGATCTTTTTCTGTTTATTCCTTATTACCTTTTACCTCCGTTTTTTTATACCAGCCACTCTTTAGTGTGAAAGTTGTCGAAACTTTGAATTAGCAGTCTAATGAAGTATTATTACTTTCTATAAAACATGTAAAATTCATTTTTTATTCCAATTTCGTAAATATTTTCAGTTATTTCTGTATTCTCTGATTCTAAGTGCTTTCTTATGTATATTTCTGGATATTTCGAAAGAAACGCACAGTGAAACATATGCACACTCACGGTAGGACTAATCAGTTCTGACATTGTAAGGCCTAGTCTTGGGCTGTGCGCCAAGCTTTGGCGGCCGCACGTAAAATTAGTGGTTGTTCTGTACGATCGTAAATAACAAAGAATTATATGAATTTTAAAGTTAATTTTCTTTCTTATTTGTCGGGTCTCACTGTCTTTTTTATTTAATGCACTGTGTTGTAAACTAATATATTCAAAATAATTATACGATTTAGTTTTTAAATAATTTTATAACGCTTTTACAAAATTGTAGCGCACAGTACGCACAAAACAACGATTCGTTCCCTAGGAAGTAAGGTCAACGATGAGATGTCGCTTGTCCCTCTTACAGCAGGTCATGTGCGGAATGGAAGTAGCCGTTTTCAGGGAAAATTGTTACGAGCTGCTCGATGTTGTCTTACAGGCGAGCGAAAACTCTGGTTTGGTGTTATCTGTCTACTTGTTGTAAGCAAGGCTCGTTCACTGATCATAACGGGCGCTACAGTAACATGTTAGTTCGCGCAGTCTGTGGAAGTCTCATTAAGAAACGTTTAATCCTCAATGATATGATCTGAGCACAAAATATTGCGTAAAATGTATGACCCAGTAAGAGAATATGCAATGACAATGAATTACAGGGTCTTATGGATGGAAAAGACATGGTGAAATTCATCAAATCTCAGAGGCTGCGTTGGCTGGGACATGTGGAAAGAATGTCTGAGGAAAGATTGCCTAAAAGAATGCTGAAGGGAAGATTATATACTACTAGACGTAGAGCCAGGCCAAGGATGAGATGGTTGGATGGCGTAATAGAAGATCTTGCTAGCATGGGAATCAGAGGATGGAGAGGAAGGGCGGAGAACAGGGAAGTGGAGGAGGATTGTTGAGGAGGGTAAAGGCCACCAAAGTCTGTAACGCCAGATAAAAAGAAGAAGAAGAAGAATTCTCTATGATTAAAATTAATTTGATACACACAATTATTAATATATTATTGTACGATACTGGTGATTTCAGCAATTCCGCAGTACTTATTGTGGGTCCAACGTCAAAATTACTTGCGAATCGGTTTAGGAAATTAAACTACAAGAACTTGTATTGTATAATCGTCTTAAATTTGTTTGGAACTGATTCCCATCACACTTTTTCCAGATTTTGGTCTGGTAAATCTGAAATTAGGGGGTCGTTATGATCATTAGAGGTGTCTAACACCAGCTTCTTACTAGCTTCGTCAATTTTGACGAGGTTAGAAAAAACTCGTGTCATGTCGTCGTCATTCTGTTGTCAGTGTACGCCTTTGTTTAACTGACGTACAGCAACATGCATACAACGCTACGTGACTGGAACTAAAAAAAAAAAGTCAATTTAGACTGATAAGTTGCTTTCATTGCTGACGTTAAGTTAAATGTTAAAGCGAGCCAGTAATAGCTTAGCATAAAAAACATTAACAGCAATTTATCACCTTCAATGAAGCCTACCCGTAGTGTCCCTTGTCATGTCCTTAAAAATAATTTGCGACAGATAACGGCTGCATTGATTTCCGATGTTAATGCTGTCTCGGCGAGAAGGATGACAACCGGCATCGAAGTAACTGTTATCAGTGGTAATTAATGTTTTATCTCGCGTCAGTGTTGTTGACGTTGTTGGCGTGCTTCTGCACATCATTAACCAACTGCTATACCGACGGCAAAATGGCGGCAATCTGACGGATTGGTAACACTGAAGGTGATAAACTGAAGTTGACAAACGCTAAATATAGCAACTCGGCGGCAACTTGGACTCAAATTGGTAATCTCACTTACTAACGGTGCAGCGGTAATTCGTACACAGAGACTGTTGGGAAATGCCGCGCAATTAAGAATACGTTGTTACGTCAAGGGCTTTCGACTGTCATCTTCCGGCCGAGGGAACTATTATCGTTTGGAAGGTATAAATATAATTTTTCTCGTTCAGTTTCCTTAATATTTCTTAATTTGTACTTTTTATAGTAACTACTTCTTATGACTTTCTGCTGTATCAATATTCCTGATGTTTCAATACGGGTCTTCTCCTGACTTCCTAATATCCAGATCTACCTTCCACAAAGCAATGTGTACAATACCACTGATATAGTTTTCCTTATCTCGTGCATATTTCCTTATATTGCTACATATTTCCTCTGCCCATAAATTCCTGTTTTATGAACTTCACTCTTATTTACACTTAAACTGAATATCTGGGGCCTTTGAAATATTAGGTCTACAGTAAAAATATTCTATTTAAATAAGAATTATGTCTATCCATGAAAAGAAGCTTCGAAACAATGGGGAAGTGTTGGAAAAGGCCAACACTGTTGAAGTGTGTTGTATGAACTGAGTGGTTATAATTTCACTATTTGTATTAAAACAGAAGATAACAAACAATGTTTTCAAAGAACAGACTGATGAACAGCAGAAAATACTAAGGTCAAAACAACAGATATAGTAACAGAAAAAGAAGAAACGATCTCGATAATCTTTATGTAGAACGCGATGAACATTCAAGCAGCGCTATCAGCCACTAGCAACAAAATTTCGAGGGTTCTAAGATCGACCACTTTCATCGCAGTTTTCGATTAGTTCTAATTTCATTCAGTGAAATGTAAAAGTTTCTAAATATTTCAGTAATCTTGGTACTGAGTCGCCGAGTTTATGTATAGCCAACTCAGGGCTATATTAGAAGTATGGGAATGGTGAGAGAATTGGCGTGAGTAAATTTCATTAAACGTTAATTTTGTATTAAATTCTAAATTTGAAGTATTTAAGTTTTCACTTAAACACAATGCGTAAACAAAATATTAAGATGATTACCTTTTCATTACTTTTTAATTATTTCAAGTTGAAAAACCAAGAACATTAGGAGGTATTAATTTTTCGACAAAATGTGGCCTACAAGTAACCCTTTTTATCAAATTTTTTTATTACAACTGATTTTTGAATATGAATGTGTGAATATTTTTAACTTAGTTTGTGTACTTAAGAAAGCGTATGATATCGAACACTATGTTTATTTGCTGACACCAGTAACAGGTGTAAAGTAAAATCTCTTCCATTTGTTCAAATTCTTTGAATCGGGACGTGTAACATTTATTTATTTATTGCTTTGAAAATTAAATACAGAGAATTTTTAAAGTATTGGGGAACAGTTAATGTTCACTGCGTTTTCAACATAAATAGTTGTGAAGTTCAGTACTAAAATACGTATAAGTTTGTACACTGACTTTTAATTTATGTTGTACACTGGATTCACATTGTTAGTTTGTAAATTAGATGTATCTCGAGAGCTTCCTACATAATTTAAACTAACATGTTCTCTTCGTGTGAAGTATTATACAAATACTTAATAAACTCCGCCAGTTCAATACGGTTATATGGTGAACTTGAGACGATAGGTTGGTACCCAAAAATGCTTAAAAACTACATCAAAATCGCTCTGAATGAAGTATTATCCTTTTCAATTTAGCTTGGCAAAAACCACGAAATCTGACTACAGATCCGAGCGGACCATAGATATGTCCGGAAGGGAATTTAGAACAGCGTTGGTACCAAATGTGTTAGTGTAACTCAAACTAAGTGTAAAACGATTATTGATAAATCATTTATACTTAACAACACTCATAAAATGACACTAAACAAATAAAAAAATCGTTTCTTTATGTCTTAAATAATTAAATGTAATTTTTCTTGGCTGTGAACTAAGTAGCCCAATATTTTTGGAAGTAAGCAAAATCGCAATAATCAAGGTTATAGTCTTCCTCTCTACTCTGTATGAATTTTATTTCTTGAAGAAATTACACGTCAATACGAATGAATGTAAGTAGCGTACATATAATGTTACGATTGTTTCATCAACAAAACTTTTAAAGCCCAGGTGTATATTAAACAGCATGTGGGCTTCTGGCGCTCTGCCAGTCCGGCTACTCATATAATTATGGCACATTCGTTATAGTTAACAATATAAAAGAAACTAATACAATTAGGAAAATACCATGTAGAAATTTGTGTCATAGATAAGCAAGCTGCCACGCTGAAGACACTGCCAAAGTAGGCCTATACAAGAATGTTTACTATTTCTTTTATGAATTTGCTAACTGCTATAATTTTTTTTATTGTTCGACTAAGCTTTTCGTCATTGCTGACATCTTCAGGTCTTAAACAACCTGGGTTGTTTAAGACCTGAAGATGTCAGCAATGACGAAAAGCTTAGTCGAACAATAAAAAAATTATAGCAGTTAGCAAATTCATAAAAGAAATAGTAAGGATGGCTGCTAATTTAAACAATACGAAGAACAAGAATGTTTAGTATCGTCTTTTGATACTGCCCTCAGTCTGTTGTAATACACAACATTTTCTGTCGCTTCTATTCAATAGTGCAGAGTTACATCTAACGGGCGGTAGCAGGCCACCAGTCATCATAATCCCCGCGGCGGGAGCTCGGAACGAGGACGACGGGCTTCCACACAGCCTCCAAACTCCCTCGCTCGAGTTAAACCCCATTTCGAGGAACACACTTTTATCTCTTGTAATTTGTATGAGTCCACGTTCAAAGATATGACTTCAACATTAACGTTTTGCTAGTCATAAGGTTGCAGCTTGCTGCCGACGTTTGAGTAGCCTAAATAAATATTCAGAAACCGGTATTTAAAAGAATTAAATAGAAAGGCGTTTAGAAAACAAAATTATAATATCTGAAAATAAGAAATCCACTTTTATGTTTTCTCTTACTCTCTCCCTCTCATTTTCATCCTTTTCCTCTGGTTTGATACTGTGTGAGTGCGGGGTCTACAAAAGTGCAGGGTCCTGTGCGATCGGTCCGTCACACAGCCCTAAAGGCCTGCCAATGACCACTAAGATAAGATTAATGAATACTACACCCCTCCAGTGTAGGACTAACTACTGTGTCACATTGGAAAAGCGCTGCGAAGGGTACATTGTAGCTTAAGGTAACAATTACATTTTCTCGCAATTTCTATTTTTCTTTCCTCAGAAGAACAGTTGACTGGCGTTACTTTGAGTCGGTTAATCCTCAAATTGAATATGCTAGCAGTTTTTGATTGTCGTACTAGTAGATATAGCCTAATCCAAAGCGAGCAGCCTCGAACTCTTGTCGCACTGATCGAAAGTCAAGATGATAGTTGCTCCAGTGACAGTGTCCATTCGACTCTAAACACTAAATATCGTGATATGTATATCCCACTTTTCGAAGGGGATTTAGAACATTTTTAAACTGGAATGTTCTTAGCGCAAACTCGGGCATTGCTTGAAATAATTCATAATACAGGCTACTCGTGATTATTACAGAAAAACTACATAATGGAATTTAAGTTGACGTGCCCTGTGAAGACTGAAACCAATAATCACAAAGGTATTTTAGAAAAATTCTCAATTACTTAAGTCATTTTGTATAGCGGCTTAACTAAATGACTGAAGTGAACAGAATGGCAGTCCACATAGCCTACTAGGTGTACCAGTGATGAGGTAGCCGTAAACGAACATTTTTGGAGCGGTGCCATTTTGTTGACAAAGGCTCAACAAATAGAGATTCGGGGTACTACATTACCATTGGATAAAAAACTACGTTAAAATATAATGGGTACGTGTGAGAATATTAATGGTCAAGTTGACGACAAAACAGATACTGTTTCAGACGACTGGGGGTTACGCGGCTCGCGCGAGATGTGCAGTGTCCCGAGTCTCAGTTAGGACTCCTGCCATTGGGTCAGTTTGAGTTGCTTATATATTATCTTTTTACTTATGGAAGACCTGAAGCGACCTTGGTCAACACCGGATCAGATAGCACGGGCCAAAGTCTGCTGAGTTGCGCCGAGGCGCGTAGCCTGATGTATTATGCATGGGTTCGCCAGATGAGTCGGGAGTCAACATGAAGCCCGAGGTACTTGACAATATTGCTCCAGGGCAACTCGACGGGGCCTATGGTAAGCGGCCGAGGCCGCTCACGGAGTCGCGAGAATATTACCGCTGCCTCTTGGTAGCGCTAACGGCAACTCTGCAATCCTCGGCCCACCCGGCATACCCGTCGAGTTGGCGCTGGAGCTTAACGGCCGCAATGTTTGCGTTCGGATCTGAGGCAAAAGCCGCAGTGTCGTCCGCAAACAGAGACAGAGCCTTACTCCAGCCACTCGGGGGGTGTCATTGACAAATACCGAGAACAGGTGAGCCCCAAGGACGCTGCTCTGAGGGATACCAGCGCTAATACGCCTCTCCGAAGAGAGAGCGTGGTCTATTCTCACTCGGAAGCTACGGTCTCGCAGAAAGCTGCCGATCAAATGAACTTAGCAATCTGGGAGAAGGACACTACTGTTTCAGATATTAGTTAAAACACCTATAACTCTCAATAAGCGTATAAAATCTCAATCCCATGAACTGCTGCCTGGCACAAGTCAGGCAACATCCCGTGGCGACGGCTTTCCTACGCTTGGCTAGATAGTCAATTGTCTACCAGAATTAAAGCACCAGAATAAAATCATCTCCAGTCGGCTCAGCTGTGCTATCGTCTTTCGCCTTAGGCACGGAAAACCGCGAAAGTGACAAATGTATTCTTCCGGGAGCCACTTTGTCGTGGCAGATTATCGATCCGCCGAAACCACACGGCGCCCGCGCCTATCGTCCACGCCAGCGCGGCTCTAATCTCCTGCAGCTGAATACTTAAGGGATCCACGAAGCTATGTCCCCGGTGTGGAGCCATGCCGGGAATAATCGACGATATGCTCAGTTGCACTCTATTCCGCATCTGAGCTCCTTGTGCAGCCGACTAATGACCGCGCTGTACCGGAAAAACCTGGAGTTCATCAAGCTGCGACCCGGAGAACACACACACGCCAGGGCGCGAGACGCTCTGCGCAAAATCTGTCTAAAATCGTGTGTGTGTGTATCCTCGTGAGCGCAAACGTTATACACCTTGCTCAAAGATTAATTGCAATAAATGTAGAACGTAGTGTACGACATTCCAGAGAATTTTTTTTTATTATTTTCTTTTCAGCTGTTTTATTTTGCATTTTCCTGTCTTTGAAATCGTTCGCGGACAGAAAACTCGAAGTGCGAGCCTGTGTATACTCATGCATGCAGACCTGTGTTTTTGCCTACTGTAGGGCCTACTTAAATGTAGTGTACGCACTCCTTATTTGAGACCTGCTTCTGTTTCAGACGTAAGGTACTTGAAATTATGTTTATCACAATTTGTTACAAATAAAAACCTACTCCACCTAGTTTGATTGAACCAAGTTATTTTCCATCTATCCTGGTCAGTCGTATGCGAGACATATTTTTTGTCCACGTCCACGCTGTTTCCTTCTCTGCCATCCTGCTTCTGTTCAAGCTAATACTCCTCCATTACTTTGAAACCATACAGGCTACTTAAACTCATTAACAATTAGGCCTATAGGTCTACTCTTTGAATGTGATATAGCACAGCGCTATGCCAGTTTATCGACGTGAGCGAACTATTAGTCACAGGCTTGCCAGTTTAAATAAATAGGCCTCTACTAAGTTTTACAAAGTACGTTTTACGTTTTCACTTACGTATACACAGAATATCATCTACTGAGACAAAACTGAAGAACTATAATGCACAGTAGTTGTTGAGAATTTACTAGAAAACTCAACATTCAATTTTAAGTAAGTATACATATTATTGTAAAGTGAAAGTTTGTATTGTGCGGTCGGAGGTCTAGCTACCTGGGCGGGGCCTCAGACCACACACATGCTTGTTTACTGTGAGAAGTCTACAAAAGTAATGTTCTGGTAGTTTTAAATAAAAGGAAAAATCTGGAAGCTTTTTTCTATATAAACAGAGATGCACTCGACCAGTTAAGTTCAGTTTTAAATCTGCTTTTGTAATGTGTATTTCGTGTGTCCGTTGTATGTATACTTGCTACTAAACTGTTCTTCAATAAAGTGTGTGTTTGCTCCTGTACTTAAATTATTAATTATTTTTAACCATACCTCAACAGGTTATGGGCCCAGTGGCATTTTAAAATCGGAGTGCAGTGTGTAATTGGAGTGCAAGTATAAAATATTTGTGCAAAAATGGAACCGAATATAAAAATTGAAAAACTTCCAGACAAAGATAATTGGCATCAATGGCGCTTCGTAGTACGCACGTTGATGGAAGAGGATGATGATGTGCTGGATGTTTGCGAAGGAAGATTAGCCGAGCCAGCTGCAGGTGCAAAAGATCGTGACGCGTTGTTGGAAAAGTTCAAGAAGGCGGACAAAATTGCCAGAAAGTTAATTGTTACAACAGTGGAGAGAAAGCCTCTCGAACTTATAATGGGTTGTTCTACTGCCAAGGAGATGTGGGACAAATTGAATACAGCATATGATCTAAAATCTGATGAAAATCTGTCGATGATTCAAAAACAATTTTTTGAGTTTAAGTGGACAGAGAGTGAAAGTGTTACGTATAATATTTCAAAAATAGAACAGTTGGCTAGAAAAATGAAAAATCTCGGGGGAAAATTTGAAAAGACTATGGTGATGACTCGTGTTTTAACATCTCTGCCACAAAAGTTTAATCATTTTCACAGTGCTTGGGATTCGGTATCTGACGATAAGAAGAATCTCGAAAATTTGAATGAGCGCTTGATGGCAGAAGAATTTAGATTACAAGAGCAAAAGGAAGTACACGAAGAGACGACAGCGTTGCTAGCTAATCTGAAAATCGGTCATAAAGAACAGAAGAATGACTCTTATAAATATGAGAAGAATAATTTGAAACAAGAGCAGTGTTATAATTGTGGAAGACAAGGTCATTTAAAAAGGGACTGCTTCAGGTGTTATACGTGCAAAAGAAAAGGTCATAAAAGTAACAATTGCTTCATGAATAAGAATAATGGACAGCGAAGATGGTCGAATAATCAAGAAAGAAGTAACTCGTCTTCTGGACAGAAGAAATCAACATCGAGGATAGCACTAATAGGTGACAAAGGCAGCTGTGGCAATCGGGATGATCTCTGGATTGTGGATTCGGGTGCGACGGATCATATGTCGAAGCATCGAGAATGGTTTTCAACGTTCGAAGAATATACAACATCAGTCAGTGTAAGAATGGGCAACGGTATGACAATGTCTACATATGGTAAAGGTAATATTGACTTTGAAACTTATAAAAATAGTGAACGAGTAGAAGGTACTATCTATAATGTATTATATGTTCCTGATTCAATGTATAATCTGTTTTCTGTTAAATATGCGGGTAAAAGGGGTATAGATTATGAAATAACACATAATGCTACGAGATGTACTTTAAAGCATGGTAATGAAATTCTTGTAACTGGTTCCGAATATGAGCCTGGTAGTTTGCTAAAATTAGACATTCAAACTTTAATTCCAAAAGAATGTAACGTGGTAGAACAAAAGAGTAGATCGAGCATTTCCAACGGTAATGATTTACAATTATGGCACGAAAGACTCTGTCATCAAAATGTAAAGCATGTGAAGAATTTTTTGAAAAATCTAAATATAAAATTTACGGATGAAAATTTCTTTTGTGAAGGTTGCGCTTATGGCAAAAATCATAGATTGCCTTTTCACAAAAAGATCGATCGTACCACTAAAACTCGCGAAATAATTTATACTGACGTTTGTGGTCCTATGGAAGTAGAGTCTCTCGGTAGAAAATTATATTTTGTTTCTTTTAAAGACGATTTTTCAAGTTATAGAGAAATTCATTTTATTCGAGAAAAATCTGAAGTAATAGAAAAACTAAAATCATTTTGTATCGGGGTTGAGAATCAATTTGCAACAAATATTAAAGAAATTCATTTTGATGGTGGTAAAGAATACGATAATAAAGCAGTGATCTCTTTTTTAAATAGTAAAGGTATAAAATATTCGATTAATGTTCCATATACGCCCGAACAAAATTCAATTGCAGAGCGCGATAACCGAATCATTGTAGAGGCTGCTCGATCAATGTTATATTCAAATTCAAACTTACCTCTATTCTTATGGGCAGAAGCAATGAATACTGCTGTACATGTAATTAATAGAACAGGCCCAACAAAACAAAATAATAAAACTCCTTATGAGTTATGGAATGGAAAAACAGCTACTGTTGATAGATTTAAAATATTTGGAACCATGTGTTATGTACATATATCAAAAGAAAAGCGTAAGAAACTTGATAAAAAAATCGATGAGAGGTTATCTGGTCGGATATCATGAGGATTGTACAGGTTATCGTGTATATGTTCCGGAAGTGCGAGATGTCATTATAAGTAGAGATGTACTTTTTAAACCTGAAAGAGTATTAGCTGATTCAATTATTTTGAATTCTTTGAACAATAATAATAAAGAAACTGAAGAAAATGAAATTATAACTCCTGAAAATAATGAACTTTTACTTAAAAATGAATCAAATGAGTTTGAAGAAAGAGAACCTTTACAATCTTCAACTAGCGATAACAATCAAACTGGACGACAATTGCGCGATAGAACAAAATTAAAACCTACAGAATATTATGGATGTCCGATCACGTTTATTGCTGAAAAGTTACCATCCAATTATAACGAAGCAATTACAAGTAAAGAAAAAGATAGTTGGCAAGCTGCAATGCAGGACGAAATAAACTCTTTGTATGAAAATAAGACATGGGTATTAGTGGAAAAGCCAAAAGATAAAAAGGTGATTAACAATCGTTGGGTTTTTGTGAAGAAGCTCAATCCAGATGGTACAGAACGTTATAAAGCGCGGTTGGTTATTAAAGGTTATTCGCAACAGAAAGATATAGATTATAAAGAAACTTTTAGTCCGGTTGTTCGCTTTGATACAATAAGATTGATACTTAGTATTTCTGCTCGTGAAAATTTACATATCGGTAAATTTGATATAAAAACGGCTTTTTTATACGGTGACTTAAAGGAAGATATATATATGAAACAACCTGAAGGTTTTGATGATGGAAGCTCACGCGTAAATTAATGAAAAGTTTATACGGCTTAAAACAAGCACCAAGATGCTGGACTGAGCACTTAACTAATTTTCTTGTAAATTTAGATTTTTGTCAAAGTACGGGTGACCCATGTTTATACATATATAACAATAATAATAATAAGATCTTGTTAGCAATGTATGTTGATGACGGACTTATTGCAGCTTCAAATGAAAGTTTGATTGATAAATTGTTGAATGATTTGAGTAAAAAATTTAAAATTACTAGTACTAAAGAAGTTACTAATTATCTTGGAATGGAAATTTGTAGATTGAATGATGGGTCTGTTTTCATTCATCAAAGTACTTATATTAACAAAATCTTAGAAAAGTTTAATATGTCAGAAGCTAATATTGTATCCACGCCAATTGATTGTAATCATGATGAATATTTATCAAAAACTATTGTAAGTAATGTACCTTATCTTGAAGTTGTCGGCAATTTGATGTTTTTGCAAACTGTAAGTCGTCCGGACATAAGTTTTGCTGTAAATGTTGTATCTAGAGTTTTAGACAAACCAAGTGTAGCTCATTGGTCAATTGTTAAACGAATTTTACGAGGTTTAAAAGGTACGATTGATTTTGGATTACTATATTGTAAGGATGGCAACTTTAAAGCTTATAGTGATGCTGATTATGCTAGCGATACAGTTACACGTAAATCAACTTCTGGCGTAGCTTGTATGTATGCAAATGCTGCAATTATTTGGCGAAGTAAGAAGCAACAATCTGTATCATTATCAACAACCCAGTCAGAATTTGTAAGTGCAGCATTAGCAACAACTGAAATAATGTGGGTAAAGAAGTTATTTAATGAATGCGATTGTAAGACTGATAAATATGATTTATATATAAATAATATGAGTGCATTAAAACTTATAAGTAATCCTGAATTCCATCAAAGGACAAAACATATTGATGTGAAATATAATTATGTACGTGATTGTTTTCAAAATGGAGAAATTGATGTGCATTATGTTAAAAGTGATGAACAAGTTGCTGATATACTTACGAAAGCTTTGTCAAAACCAAAATTTGTTTATTTAAGATCTAAACTTGGACTTAAGAGTAAAAATGAATTTTTTAAAAAATTAATGTGATTATGAGAATGTAGAGTTTTAGGGAGGGTGTTGAGAATTTACTAGAAAACTCAACATTCAATTTTAAGTAAGTATACCTATTATTGTAAAGTAAAAGTTTGTATTGTGCGGTGGGAGGTCTAGCTACCTGGGCGGGGCCTCAGCCCACACACATGCTGTGAGAAGTCTACAAAAGTAATGTTCTGGTAGTTTTAAATAAAAGGAAAAATCTGGAAGCTTTTTTCTATATAAACAGAGATGCACTCGACCAGTTAAGTTCAGTTTTAAATCTGCTTTTGTAATGTGTATTTCGTGTGTCCGTTGTATGTATACTTGCTACTAAACTGTTCTTCAATAAAGTGTGTGTTTGCTCCTGTACTTAAATTATTAATTATTTTTAACCATACCTCAACAGTAGTTTTACACTAAAGTGCCTACTGTGGACCAATCGGATGATAGTGGATACGTTGGTTGCCCCCTCTTGTACGTATTGATTCAAGGTCAGCTTGTTATATGTACACTAATTTCAGTTCAGTAGAAAAAGGATTTTCATAATTGAAAACCATTTATTTTCATGTGTATTAAGATTTACACACAGTAGGTTACATTAGTGAAAAGTAGGTTTCCATAAATCGCAGGAAAAGTTGTATGAAACCTCACTATGTGACTTCTGTGTCTGGGTTTCCGTATTTATTCCTTATATCTTTACTATTCATGTTCACGCCAATTTTTAATTTGATTATAGAATTTTGTATTTTCACTTATGTCTGTGGGTTTTAATATAGGCTAAATATCTGTATTTAATTTAAATGCTTCTAAACTTACACGTCTGGCAAATTAAGGAGACATTATTTTGTATTCAGGTTTTGATGGCTGTGTTTTTTATATTCTAAATGTGTTTGAAAATCAATTCCCCCAACACCTTTTGAATGTATGGTTTTCCCACCTTTTGTAGATTTCGCTTCACAATAGCGTACACAATTGACGAACGTTAGTTCAGTGCGTATAAAATCAGAACAACTGAGAAAGAATTTTAAAGTAACATTATGGAAGCAAAGTTTAGACTTTATTAAAAAGTAAGACTCTTGTTTTTAGTGGTATATACATATATCAGTGAACACAACACTATTTCGATATGAAGTAGGTATTAAATGTTTTCACTTTATTAGACTGTTTACGTAAACAGTCAAACTCAAAAATTGATAAACAGATAAAATAAAGACAAATATTTTGCCCATAGAATTAAAAAAAAGCAAATAAAAAATTAAACGGACGCGTACATGTAAATAAGCATAATAATTGAAAGAAAAATGACTTGAAATAAAAGAAAACGGAATACGCTAATGTGGTTTGAATGTTATTATCCTGTGTTCTTCACGTAAGGATACTTCTGACACTACGATGAGCCACACTAAACAGCAACCAACACTTCCATAATGTATAATATTACTTTAAAACTCTTTGTCAGTTATTCTGATCTTATACGCACTGAACTAACGTTCGTCAATCGTGTACGCAGGATCCTTTCTTTGAACGTACACGCCTTATTATGAGCCTTATTTTAATTTAATAAATAAATATGTAGCTTTTCATAATCACATTATCCACGTGTGAGGTGTTTCTAAGATCGTTGTTTATTTCCGTTATTCCGAACCTTCTTCCGCTTGCGACAATAGGAATCATATCAGAAAGTGAATTCTTAAATTTAACGTTAGTCATAACCATATTTTATAAAGTAACAAAAGTTTTCAGATATTGAATAATTATCCTAATTCTCGTGTTTAATTTCTAATGAGTTTTGTACGCATATAGTAAAGTAAAGTTAATGTAGTTTAATTGATTTAAAATGTATGTTCCATTCGCAAAAGTTAATTTTACATACGAGTGAAAAACATGTTCATTTCACGAAGGTAATGGATAGTTTCATCAAATTAATTTGTTATTTACCAAGCCAATATGTACCTAAAATATTTAGCTATCCGTCTATCAAAGGTAAATTCTCTATGTATGTGTATGTACAGATGTGTGTGTATATGCGTGCGCGCGTGCGTTTTTATTACTATTAGTTGTTACAAATGACGTATTTCTCTGCAAGTAACATAAAATTTGATAGGAAAATGACTACTGCTTTCAGTGTGATCGCAACTCCTCCTGTGTAGTTACAGAGACATTCTATTCTTTCTAGTATTCACAACTGTTTGTAGATAAAAATGACTTAATCAAATAAGGCACTCAGGAAGAGTAATTACAGATAGTGAATCAGTAATTACTGTAAACCGAGGTGTTGTTTCTAGGAATGTGTTGGTGGTTGGATCCAAACACTATTGTATAATTATTATTTCCGTTGTGCAGACATGACATTAGAACACTAATTTTAAATCTTATTTAATAATAACATAAATTATACGCAGAATTCAAGAGATAATTAAAAATATCAGTTACATCTAAAGTGCGTGCATGGCAGTAAACGCGTGAGCCCCAAGTGCGTGCGTGCGTGTGCCGTTGCGTTCCCAGTGGCTTGGTCGGAACAGCTTACAAATAAACCACGCGTCTTTTAGCCTCAAACATGAAGCTATCGACTCAGTAAACAACCAAGCTTGAGGATTTACTACTGTAACAGAACACTAGGGATCTCCTCAGTTCCGCTGTCTTCTGGATTAGTTAGATGCCGAGATAGATTTTAGCAGAACACTAGGGATCTCCTCAGTTCCGCTGTCTTCTGGATTAGTTAGATACCGAGATTGATTCTAGCCAGGATCGGGGAGACCAACCCTCTGGAAACATAAGTGTTTTCTTACTAATATTTCAAGAATAATATGAACTATTTTATTAGTAAGCTTCCAGATTCTCAGAACTCTTTTTAGTACTAAATACACTTATTGTAGACAAAATTAATGTTCATATTATTATTTGATAGTAATGTCGATATATGTGTTAAGAGATATTAGTTTCTAAATTATTAAAGATGGCGAGTTCGCATTTTTAAACAATTTCTCATAATTGGACGCCACACATAGGGTTTTACAATTTTTTCAGAATTTTGACGCCCAATTTAGGCCCGTGGTATACCTAAAGTTAAAAAGTTTTCGAAGTAAACAATACATTCAGATTCGTGTTGTTTCCTTTAGTGTGATACCAGTCATTGACTTTTATGATTATTTTATCCCTTTTTTATAAACTTTGATCTCCGTTTTTAACCCTATTGTTCTAAAATTGTCAAATTCCAAAGCTGGACACTACATTCAGATTCTGGTTAAAATTGTCTTTAATTTGATATCCTTTATGCACCTGAACAATTTTTACAAACTTTTGATCCACTATTTAGGCCATGGTATTCCAAAATTTTGAACTTTCTAAACCTTAATACCATATTCTGATTTGAGTTAGCATTCTCTTTAGTTTGATTCTCACCATGAATTTTTGCGTTTTTTTTTTACCTCTTACATTTTTGCCTCCCTCCTCTCTATTTTTCTGGCTGGTGGGGGATCAGTACTAAAAACAACAGAGGTCTGTGAGTAAAAGTGTGGGTATGCATGCTATGTTATTAAAATCGGTTGATAGGCCTACATTCAAAAAATCCCAAACGGCCAAAATAAAATTGAGTCTCGCTTCATTCGTTCGGTTATGAGTAACCGCAAATTACTTTCTTTACGTTTAATAATTATTTTTATTTCCACTTACGAAGTATTAAGATAAGCCCTAGAACCGTCACTGGAGCTGATACTTCTCAGAAAAATGTATCTCGTGTGATACGGATTGAGAATAACGATGGACAATTTTTGAAACGATGGGCTAGTCGCTTAGCGGCTTCCATAAATCCACGTGAAAATACAAAGAACATAATATAGAATTCAAATGAAATATGGTATAAGACGGTTTGCTATAGACAGTGATATCCGTACAAGAACACTATCTGTAAACCACTGCATCAGCGTTTACCAGAACCCCCACGCTTTTTTCTGAGGTGTAGTCTTTCTTTGGTAACCATAGTTTTTGTCTGAAACGAACATATGGATACTTAGTTTAGTAAAATCAAATAACTGAGAAGAATGCAGAGGATACCGTTTTGTGCTGGTTAGATTTCATCAAATAGACCTCATTGTGAACTATGTCCGATTATGTAGACAGAACTAGCATACTGTCTCCCCGCGTACGACGTAGCACTCAGCTTGTATTCCCTATACTATCTGGCTTTTACAAAGCAAAATAATTATAGATTTATTTTACTAACAGCGAATGACGTTTGTTAACGTTAATGAAGTTTTCCTTCAGCCATATCTGCATTACGGTGATTAACACAAACATTATGACAGTTTGTACACTTATCTGTCAACACTTTCTTGATACTAAAAGCTTGTAATTCACGTCCTACAATTTAAAGTGTCTTAAAATCACTTCGGCATGAAATTTCAATAGTACATGCACGCTGATGCCATTCGATATTACATAAAGTCTCACACTACCACAAAACTAATAGCGGTCACTCAGACACTACTAAATATATTTTATTCCAGTAATCCCTGCATCTAATTTTAAAAATTTCATATTCCCTTTTTGTTACAAAATTCCCTCTCATGACGGAAAAACACAGTAAAAAAATTTGAAGAAGAATATTGTTACAGTTGAAGTGTAATTACAGTATATACACCACAATTACACTTAGCGCACCTAACAACTGATCTTTACGGAATTTAAATGTAGGCTTATATTGTATCCAGTCTCTTGCTAGGATTTATGTTTGTCACTAGTTTGTTTTTAGCACACTGAAATCAGTGAGACCTATTGATAATGGATTGTTGGGGAAACGTATCATTTCTCTCAAAATCGCGTTAGAACAAGTCATTCTCTTCATTTCTCTTATCTCTAACGGTTCCCCCTATCACACAAATGTATCATAAAAGTTTCGCACATGTGTGCAATTTCAGATATAGAATAAAATTATAACTTATTTGACTGCGTACGACTAATCAAAAAAAGAGCAAACGCAGGTGTCAGCTGTGTACGGCTACGCCTATAGCACAGGATTAACGTTTCCTGCTTATTAAGGAAAGTACACTTAAAAGACACCTGGTCACGCTTTTTACAATTTAACAGTTTTACCAAAAAACTCGTCGTCATTAATAGAAGGGTATCCTAAATAATCGTGTATGCGGGTAATAACATATATTACATGCATCCAGCAATTAACTACTGTTAAAAGTTGTTTATTTTTTAGCTGACGAGAGAGAAAATAATTACTTACTTAGTATAAACAAGGAACATAAGAACAAGGCAAAAATAGACTATAGGGGTATTAATTATTATGTACAGTAATTGCTGCCAATAATATAGGAAACGACAACTTTAATGTCGATAATATCACACAGACACTGGCCTAGACGTTTTGCATATCCAACAATGCGCGTTAACACACACGAAGGAACGTTTATAAGGATTTTCTTCGTCCAGCTCATAACTGTGAGACAGAACATTAACTAGTCAAGTAAATAACAGAATATACACAAAGTTCCTTATACTGAGGAAACCTGTACAAACTCCAACGAAAACGAAGACCTCGAAAGATCTGTTTAAACGGTTAGAAGAACATCTCAGACCGCTAGAAATAAAAAGTTAAGGATGATTGCCTGAACTAGAAGGTAGTAGATAAAATTTGTTGTAGGCCAGATTAAGGGCTGTAGAGCTAAAAAGGGAAAGAAAGTAATGTAGCAAAAAATATTTGTACAATAAAATGCTCTGAAATTTTCGTTCTGCTGAACTTCCAAAACGTCTTGGTACCTGAGAAAACTCATGTCTGTATAACAACAATAACTATAACCAAGTACATCCTAGTACAGTACTAATACACAACCTTTTACTTTTACAGACAATAACATTTGTGTAATAACATAAACATTACTCATAACAATTAAATACAACTTCATCTTGCTGCAGTGCCTGCCGCATTACTCACCGTAGTTTTTACATCAGCCTGTTCTCGGTCTCTTCCTACTCAAATTTCTTGTCAGCATACTTCTTCAACTCACTGAATTCACTTTAGCTGCGTTAACTCGTCGTCTGTTGTCTGGTGCATAGTTAACCTTCTTTAAGTATTCTTTCTTCTTCACGTGTCCTTATCCTTATATCCGTCTCCTTCTTTCTACTTTCATCAGATATCCTTATATTATAAAAGCTGTTTTTCTGTGTATGTTTGAATTATTGTTTCTTTTATGTTTATTCGTTCCCTTATTTCTCCAACGTCATGTGTTCCAAGCGCGAGACTATGAAATCTCGCTGCATAAATTCCATTTTTTCGGCTTCAACTACTTTATAGTTCACCTCAGTGATTACCCAGATCCATAGAGGGAATTGGCTTTACGATGGCCTTGTAGAATGTACCTTAGGTTTGAATACGATCTTCGTGAACCACAGATGGAAATTTAATTTGCTTACGTCATTTTTATCCAAATAGCCTACACCAGATGTCTTATATTTTCTTCACAGGTTCTATCCTGAATGATAATACTTCTACGTTCAGCATTGATTCATCATTACGTTGCCGGTAAAAGGAGGTTTGAAGTTGAGTCCTCAAAGCTGAACACTATGTCCTCATGTTGAGAATATACTGGAAAACTCTACATTCATTCTTAAGTAAGTGTACCTGTCGTTGTAGAAGTGAAAGTTTGTATTGTGCGGTGGGAGGTCGAGCTGCCTGGGCGGGGCCTCAACCCGCACACATGCGCGTTTACTGTGAGAGTCTAGAAAAGTAATGTTCTCGAAGTTTTAAATAAAAGGAAAGATCTAGAAGCTGTTTTTTTATATAAATAGAGATGCCCTCGACAAGTACAGTTCAGTTTTAAATGTGCTCTTGTAATGTGTATTTCGTGTGTCCGTTTTATGTAGGGGAGGGTTGTCATCAATGGACCGATTCCATGGATGGACCTCTTACGTATTTCCTCTACCAAAGCGTGCACATGCGCGGTAGTAGTTGTAGAATATTTGTTTCCTTCACGCCAGCTGTCTGCCGTGCTGTAAACGAGTTGGAGTTGCGTCGCTGCGAGATAAAAATTCAGGTAAGATTTCTGTACTCTGTGCTGTAACTATTAGTCTTTTTTAATATCAGTAATCACGAATTATATATTACTGAACAATTTCACAATTTGTTGACATTAAAAGCAGTTTTTAAAGTTCTAAATTGTATATTGGTTGTTCCAATTTGAATCGTCATTTCGGCTGTGTTTATCTAAGGAATCCAATATGGCGAGTTGCCATCATTGGACCACTTGGCGTTTCCATGAATGGACCAGTTTATCAGGTGGTCCATTCATGGAAACGTGAACAAATTTTTGAATTATTATTATTTTTCTTGACACGCTTTACGTTAAGTATCTTTTCTTTTATATTTTGACTACAAGTAAGACTAAATTTTATCATTTTAAGTTTTACCTCTTACATGGGACACAGAAACCTTGTTTGCTTGGTTCTTTTCCATTTACTGATATTTTGTGATAGGCCTGTTAGTAAATTTTATTAACCTATAATCTACGGTTTACAGTACAATTAACAACCTGTTAACTTGCAAATATTAATTTTTATAACGCTAAGAATGTAGGAGATGCGAGGAAATAGCGTATTATTGTGTGTGAGTTGGTAGCTGCGTTAGTGTCTAGAAAAACGTGTTATAATTCTCAAATATACACTGTGTTCAATGTAAGTGCTATTTTTGTTTTTACAAATAACCTAACTATTAGCCTAAAGTATAACCTACAACTACATATAAACTCTGTAGACTACCTTGAAAAATTTACATCATTATATTCTAGCCCGAATATTGTAGTCATTTGAAAATAAGTTTATAGCAACAAGTGGTAGCAAATTGAAAATAAAAACATTTCAATACAAACATATTGAGTCTCCCTGTACTATGATAACACTAATAAAATTATAGCCTTACACTTTTAGTCACAAGGGCGTTACGTTCCTACTGTTAACATGGTCGTTGTATGGCACTCAGGTTGAAGAGTAGATAGAAATTTGATTGTATTTAAAAGCTGAAATGAAATTTATTAATTTTAAAAGTAATCATTGCAAAAAAGCCTAAATACACAAAATATTGTAGTAGCTTGTCTATAAATTAACATACTAATTTTCGTTTTTCAGAAAAATTCCAAAAGGAGTGAAATATGGACAGTGGAGTACCGAGACAATGGAACGTGCTATCGCAGTCTTTCGTAACGGAGACATGGGTTTTAATAAAGTCTGCCGAGAGTATGGAGTGCCCAAAGCAACTTTAAAGTGACATTTAGAAGGCAAAAACAATTTTGCTGTCGAGGGAAAGAAAATTATTGGTAGTTTAGGAGATCTGCCTCCTGAGGTAGAGAAGGAATTAGTAGACCACATTTTAAAATTAGAGGAGATGTTTTTTTGGAATTACAGCCAAAGACTTACCAGAACTCGCGTTTCAAGTCGCTGAACAAAATAACATCGAACACAGATTCAGGAAAGAGAAGAGATCGGCTGGGAAAAAAATGTTAGTCTACTGCAATTTTATGCGGCGACATCCCGAATTAAGTCTCAGGCTTCTTGAGATAATTTTTCATACTTTATATGTTTTAGTTTTGTTTTACCAGATACGTATAATAAAACATAATATGTCTATGTAGAGACAGTTTTTCTTTACTTTCGTAATCGGTCCATCGATGGAAACTCGATGGTCCATTCATAGCAACCAGTTGCCATCAATGGACCGTTTGTTAAAATTTTGTTTTTTGTTCCTACTACCGTATTTGAAAAATCTAAAAACAAAGTAAATACTCACGGTTAATCAGAAAGTAATAGAGAGACTATCTGTATATTGTATTGTAAATTTAAGTTGAAAATGTGATGAAAAAAAATTAAAAACTGTTATGTGGTCCATTGATGGCAACCTTCCCCTATACTTGCTATTAAATGTTCCTTCAATAAAGCGTGTGTTTGATCCTGTACTTAAATTGTTCATTATTTTTACCCATACCTTAACAGGTTATGCAGTGGCATTTTAAAATCGGAGTGCAGTGTGTAATTGGAGTGCAAGTATAAAATATTTGTGCAAAAATGGAACCGAATATAAAAATTGAAAAACTTCCAGACAAAGATAATTGGCATCAATGGCGCTTCGTAGTACGCACATTGATGGAAGAGGATGATGATGTGCTGGATGTTTGCGAAGGAAGATTAGCCGAGCCAGCTGCAGGTGCAGAAGATCGTGACGCGTTGTTGGAAAAGTTCAAGAAGGCGGACAAAATTGCCAGAAAGTTAATTGTTACAACAGTGGAGAGAAAGCCTCTCGAACTTATAATGGGTTGTTCTACTGCCAAGGAGATGTGGGACAAATTGAATACAGCATATGATCTAAAATCTGATGAAAATCTGTCGATGATTCAAAAACAATTTTTTGAGTTTAAGTGGACAGAGAGTGAAAGTGTTACGTATAATATTTCAAAAATAGAACAGTTGGCTAGAAAAATGAAAAATCTCGGGGGAAAATTTGAAAAGACTATGGTGATGACTCGTGTTTTAACATCTCTGCCACAAAAGTTTAATCATTTTCACAGTGCTTGGGATTCGGTATCTGACGATAAGAAGAATCTCGAAAATTTGAATGAGCGCTTGATGGCAGAAGAATTTAGATTACAAGAGCAAAAGGAAGTACACGAAGAGACGACAGCGTTGCTAGCTAATCTGGAAATCGGTCATAAGGAACAGAAGAATGACTCTTATAAATATGAGAAGAATGATTTGAAACAAGAGCAGTGTTATAATTGTGGAAGACAAGGTCATTTAAAAAGGGACTGCTTCAGGTGTTATACGTGCAAAAGAAAAGGTCATAAAAGTAACAATTGCTTCATGAATAAGAATAATGGACAGCGAAGATGGTCGAATAATCAAGAAAGAAGTAACTCGTCTTCTGGACAGAAGAAATCAACATCGAGGATAGCACTAATAGGTGACAAAGGCAGCTGTGGCAATCGGGATGATCTCTGGATTGTGGATTCGGGTGCGACGGATCATATGTCGAAGCATCGAGAATGGTTTTCAACGTTCGAAGAATATACAACATCAGTCAGTGTAAGAATGGGCAACGGTATGACAATGTCTGCATATGGTAAAGGTAATATTGACTTTGAAACTTATAAAAATAGTGAACGAGTAGAAGGTACTATCTATAATGTATTATACGTTCCTGATTCAATGTATAATCTGTTTTCTGTTAAATATGGGGGTAAAAGGGGTATAGATTATGAAATAACACATAATGCTACGAGATGTACTTTAAAGCATGGTAATGAAATTCTTGTAACTGGTTCCGAATATGAGCCTGATAGTTTGCTAAAATTAGACATTCAAACTTTAATTCCAAAAGAATGTAACGTGGTAGAACAAAAGAGTAGATCGAGCATTGCCAACGGTAATGTTTTACAATTATGGCACGAAAGACTTTGCCATCAAAATGTAAAACATGTGAAGAATTTTTTGAAAAATCTAAATATAAAATTTACGGATGAAAATTTCTTTTGTGAAGGTTGCGCTTATGGCAAAAATCATAGAGTGCCTTTTCACAAAAAGATCGATCGTGCCACTAAAACTCGCGAAATAATTTATACTGACGTTTGTGGTCCTATGGAAGTAGAGTCTCTCGGTAGAAAGTTATATTTCGTTTCTTTTAAAGACGATTTTTCAAGTTATAGAGAAATTCATTTTATTCGAGAAAAATCTGAAGTAATAGAAAAACTAAAATCATTTTGTATCGGGGTTGAGAATCAATTTGCAACAAATATTAAAGAAATTCATTTTGATGGTGGTAAATAATACGATAATAAAGCTGTGATCTCTTTTTTAAATAGTAAAGGTATAAAATATTCGATTAATGTTCCATATACGCCCGAACAAAATTCAATTGCAGAGCGCGATAACCGAATCATTGTAGAGGCTGCTCGATCAATGTTATATTCAAATTCAAACTTACCTCTATTCTTATGGGCAGAAGCAATGAATACTGCTGTACATGTAATTAATAGAACAGGCCCAACAAAACAAAATAATAAAACTCCTTATGAGTTATGGAATGGAAAAACAGCTACTGTTGATAGATTTAAAATATTTGGAACCATGTGTTATGTACATATATCAAAAGAAAAGCGTAAGAAACTTGATAAAAAATCGATGAGAGGTTATCTGGTCGGATATCATGAGGATTGTAAAGGTTATCGTGTATATGTTCCGGAAGTGCGAGATGTCATTATAAGTAGAGATGTACTTTTTAAACCAGAAAGAGTATTAGCAGATTCAATTGTTTTGAATTCTTTGAATAGTAATAATAAAGAAACTGAAGAAAATGAAATTATAACTCCCAAAAATAATGAACTTTTACTTAAAAATGAATCAAATGAGTTTGAAGAAAGAGAACCTTTACAATCTTCAAATAGCGATAACAATCAAACTGGACGACAATTGCGCGATAGAACAAAATTAAAACCTACAGAATATTATGGATGTCCGATCACGTTTATTGCTGAAAAGTTACCATCTAATTATAACGAAGCAATTACAAGTAAAGAAAAAGATAGTTGGCAAGCTGCAATGCAGGACGAAATGAACTCTTTGTATGAAAATAAGACATGGGTATTAGTGGAAAAGCCAAAAGATAAAAAGGTGATTAACAATCGTTGGGTTTTTGTGAAGAAGCTCAATCCAGATGGTACAGAACGTTATAAAGCGCGGTTGGTTATTAAAGGTTATTCGCAACAGAAAGATATAGATTATAAAGAAACTTTTAGTCCGGTTGTTCGCTTTGATACAATAAGATTGATACTTAGTATTTCTGCTCGTGAAAATTTACATATCGGTAAATTTGATATAAAAACGGCTTTTTTATACGGTGACTTAAAGGAAGATATATATATATGAAACAACCTGAAGGTTTTGATGATGGAAGCTCACGCGTAAATTAATGAAAAGTTTATACGGCTTAAAACAAGCACCAAGATGCTGGACTGAGCACTTTACTAATTTTCTTGTAAATTTAGATTTTTGTCAAAGTGTGGGTGACCCATGTTTATACATATATAACAAAAATAATAATAAGATCTTGTTAGCAATTTATGTTGATGATGGACTTATTGCAGCTTCAAACGAAAGTTTGATTGATAAATTGTTGAATGATTTGAGTAAAAAAATTTAAAATTACTAGTACTAAAGAATTTACTAACTATCTTGGAATGGAAATATGTAGATTGAATGATCATTCATCAAAGTACTTATATTAACAAAATCTTAGAAAAGTTTAATATGTCAGAAGCTAATATTGTATCCACGCCAATTGATTGTAATCATGATGAATATTTATCAAAAACTATTGTAAGTAATGTACCTTATCGTGAAGCTGTCGGCAATTTGATGTTTTTGCAAATTGTAAGTCGTCCGGACATAAGTTTTGCTGTAAATATTGTATCTAGAGTTTTAGACAAATCAAGTGTAGCTCACTGGTCAATTGTTAAACGAATTTTACGAGGTTTAAAAGGTACGATTGATTTTGGATTACTATATTGTAAGGATGGCAACTTTAAAGCTTATAGTGATGCTGATTATGCTAGCGATACAGTTACACGTAAATCAACTTCTGGCGTAGCTTTTATGTATGCAAATGCTGCAATTATTTGGCGAAGTAAGAAGCAACAATCTGTATCATTATCAACAACCGAGTCAGAATTTGTAAGTGCAGCATTAGCAACAACTGAAATAATGTGGTTAAAGAAGCTATTTAATGAATGCGATTGTAAGACTGATAAATATGATTTATATATAGATAATATGAGTGCATTAAAACTTATAAGTAATCCTGAATTCCATCAAAGGACAAAACATATTGATGTGAAATATAATTATGTACGTGATTGTTTTCAAAATGTAGAAATTGATGTACATTATGTTAAAAGTGATGAACAAGTCGCTGATATACTTACGAAAGCTTTGTCAAAACCAAAATTTGTTTATTTAAGATCTAAACTTGGACTTAAGAGTAAAAATGAATTTTTTTTAAAATTAATGTGATTGTGAGAATGTAGAGTTTTAGGGAGGGTGTTGAGAATATACTGGAAAACTCTACATTCATTCTTAAGTAAGTGTACCTGTCATTGTAGAAGTGAAAGTTTGTATTGTGCGGTGGGAGGTCGAGCTGCCTGGGCGGGGCCTCAACCCGCACACATGCGCGTTTACTGTGAGAGTCTAGAAAAGTAATGTTCTCGAAGTTTTAAATAAAAGGAAAGATCTGGAAGCTGTTTTTCTATATAAATAGAGATGCCCTCGACAAGTACAGTTCAGTTTTAAATGTGCTCTTGTAATGTGTATTTCGTGTGTCCGTTTTATGTATAGCCTACTTGCTACTAAACTGTTCCTTCAATAAAGCGTGTGTTTGCTCCTGTACTTAAATTATTCATTATTTTTACTCATACCTTAACACCTCAAAACAGATTTAATCCTCGTCTCTTCTAGACTAATATACTATTACTTTTTTCCTCACATGAGAACTGCAATATCATCTTTTTTTTAGTTACCACTAGCTGATCATCTAACTGGTGTATATAAATCATCTAACTGAATTCTCAGTCTGCTGCATTTGCTGCTTCAGGTCTTAACACATCATTAATACATATTTTATGTAAACTTGCAGACAAGTAACACCGTTGTTTACCTTTTGTTTATTCTAAATGTTTAGAAGATTTCCTTTCCGATTATTATCGTTACTAACCACTTTATTAGATGTTGTATAGTCTTCTGTTATATCGACTTCTTATATACGCAACATAAATTTCAGAATTTTCCAATGTTTCAAATAGCTTAACTATTAGGATGTTATCGTACCCCTTTTTCAGGCCTGTAAACACTAAATGTTCCTATAAATTATTTGTATCTGTTTCTTAATGAGACGACGAAATTGGAATTTTTGTGACGCAATAATTAGAACTTTATTTAAACAACTACAACACACAATGACTATAGGCCTAAGACTACAAGTTTTACACTGTGTTAATATTAAAATATAATTTATAATCTGATATAGATGGGCAGATGTGGGCGGGACGTCTTAGCGCCCTGGAATGTGTGTCTAGATCGCATCGCAGCCCGTTGAACGCCAGTTTCGTTTGGTAGATACAGCATGGTCATATGTTAGCAGCATAAGACAGTTAAGGTCCACTTTGCACGATTGGCGTAAAGAAAGGATTTGCGTTTTTGATTTGTTTTTGGTTTACACGTCCCGGTCTGTGACTCTTTTAAGGATTCACTAGCGGGAGCTTAGAACCTCACTGGTGAGGACAATAAGCGCAAACGCCATAGGGCGTTGGTCGGAGCGGTGCACTGCCACTCAGAGACTGATGGCTTCTGTGAAGAGTTTCCCATGCCTCAGCAGTAGCACAGCCGAGGCGGATGGAGAGCAGATGCAGTTTCTATAAGTTTCTATAGGGTTTTTTTTGTTTTTGGTGCATCAGCCTGGTCCCGTGTTACCACGTCTCCCTTACGATGTCGCCCACAGTATCTTAAAAGCATAGTGGTGTAGGTGTGTAGGGGTTAGGCGCGACCGCCATCAGGTGTCGGCGTCGGCCGGAACGGTTATTGCCACGCCGAGATGGATGGTGTCTGCCAGGAAGTACTCGCGATTTCCAGTGGGTAGGCGCACCCGTCCAAGGATGACAACGCAGCTAAGGTGGATCGAGCCGGACTCTGACTGAGTTAGACGTTGAGGAAGTCTTTGTCGTGGAATGTTAACCGGCGCGCAGCAGCCAAGTGATACATAGGTGGATTAGGGAGATGGTGACCAGTGAATTCGAGGTTCATGTGAAGAATACCGATGGGGAACCGTCAAAGCGCCCGACGGAGTTTGTTGCGAACCGGGGGAGGAGCATTGTTCATGTTGTTTAGCTGACGAAAGTATGGAAAGGTGGATTCTCCGAACTTTGTCAGGTTACAAATTAGTTGCCAGGGAAAGCGTTCAGGGACGGAACAGGCAAGCCATGATGAAGAATATCATTTCTGACGTACACGAGTACCAGAGAGGTGCCTGAGAGTACGAGTTTGGAGTGTTTCCAGCCTACTCTTGCTCAACCAGGTGGTCGACAGGAGAGGTCACAAAACGGGCGTTGCGTAGTCAATGTGAAAGCTCCATGTAACACTAGACGCAGTGACACTTTTTTGTGTTTTTGTGGAGAGCCAGGTGGTTGTTCCACAAGGATTTGGAAGAGTTTGGCTCGGATGACTCTAACTTTTTCAGAGTTCCAGTCAGCGGTCGTTGAAGGATAAGGCGCCGGTATAGTCGAGCGCCTAAATATTTCACTAAGTCGGTCCACTAAGTGTATCTCCCCTGATAAGAGAGGGCTCGACATACAGAAGTGGAATTATGCGAAAGGAGATTGCTTCGGATTTGTCCATGTTAATCTCCGTCCGCTACTTCCACAGTCAGTCCGGAGGAAGAACGTCTAACTGACCCTGCATCATTAGGCTCGTCTGTCGCGAGGACAAAAGTCCAGAACATTTCTAGAACCTCCAAGGTCCAGATTTACAAAACTGTATTACGGCCAGTAGTATTATATGCTTCAGAAGCCTGGACCATGACCTCAGCCCAAGAAGATATGATCAGAATATGGGAAACAAAGATTATGAGGAGGATATACGGAGGTGTAAGGAGGTGTACTAGAATGTGGCGTATGAGGACAGACGCCGAATTGTACGATCTATACAAGGAACCGGACATCGTCACACCAACAAAACTAGGCAGAATTAGGTGGGCAGGTCCCGTACAAAGAATGACAGAGGAAAGAGTAGTGAACAAAATATTCATTGGAGGACCACGAGGAAGAAGAGCGAGAGGGAGGCCAAGAAGAATATGGGTGGACGATATAGATGAAGATATGAGAAGCCTGGGGGTCAGAAGGTAGCGAAGAGTCGCACAGGACAGATAGGAGTGGAGGCACGTCATTCTGGAGGCCAGGGCTCTTCATGAGCTGTAGTGCCGTGGAGTAGTAGTAGTAGTCGCGAGGACAGGTAGCTGTAATGGAACATACCTGTGTCGTCACCAAAGCGTGACATATAGGCTACTGTGGAGGGTGACCTAGCGCCACCACTGTATGTCGACATCGGAGACGTCGCGTCGTACCAGTTCAGAAGAACCTATTTGTTTCTCCGCAAACCACATCAGCTTACCTGGGAAAGGTAGGAAAAGTCTTCTCTCTCCATCCATTGGATACGTCAGCGAACGGGCTGTAACCTTCTTCTCGCAAGAAGACTAACGCACTTCGCCGGTATGGCATGTAGAAACCTTCAAGCATGTAGACCTTTGCATGTAGGCAGCTGATACAAGACATAACATTACCCAGCGGGAGCATCATGGAGACGGCATTTCGGTACCCAGGCAAACGGACGTGGGAGAAACTCCCCCCCCCCGAAATTCGAGTCAGGTACTGGCTCCCGCAGCGTCGGTTACACAGACGCGATCCTCGGGTTGCGCTATCGAGAGCTGGACGCACGCTTTTTCATATTATCAGTTTGATCCCGCCGGTTATCGGTTAATCCCGCGCTCCGTAAGGTATTGGTGTTTCGGAAAGAGAATGAGCAAGCGGTAATCAAGCATACTGGCCTAGCTCGCAACCTCCCAGAGCAGTAGCTATAGGCCCCCCAGCCATGGGACGACGGTCGTCTCCCACCAGAGGCTATGCTACTAGGGTTCAGTGCACTTGACGTTGGCTAGGACCACTGGGACAAGGGTGGCTTTCTAGTCAGGTCCAGCTACTTTGCCAGGGACGAGGCAACCCTGACTCCCATTCGCCAGACACACAACTTAGCCCGGTGTGAATCAGCAGCAGTCCAGCCGAAAAACCGGTCCACCCCCGCGTTATGATGAGGCGGTGTGTCAGGTGGATATCGTAGAAACTGAAGCACCGTGGATTGGGGTATATGTTTATATATACATATATATTGCCCTTTTCTCTTGCCCCAAGGTGTTAACCCCCTAGGCCCCGACCTCTGGAGTACCAAAGAGAGACAACGTGACTCCGGGGAACACGGTCACATTACATGTACGGTGTACACGATGTACTGGACGCGGTCGAGGATAGCCTCAAGGATAGCCGGCGACGATGGGGCGTACTCGAGAACAAACACCATCGACGTTCACCCAAATGGTTTAATTAGTGAGGTACAACGGTAAGCGATGCATTATGATTATATCGGTGTATGAGACACTTTATAAAGCAGGACTCATTGTCTGACTTTGACAAAGGCTTTGCTCACGTCCAACAGGTCAGCACCTGTGGACACATGCTTATATGTGGGGCCTGCTACGACCTTCAATATCTGGAAGTAGTCGAGTGCCCCTGCCGAAACTCAAAGTGCCGAGAGCCTAATACAAATTAAAAGGAGCCGCTCGAGATTGCTGACAAGATCGCATAGGCGGTAGCTTCCAGGAAGCGTTAATGTTTTCTTGGGTTTAGAAATCTTTTTGATATTAGCGGTCTTCCAGAGGCAGAGAAAGTATTTTAGTCAACTACTGAACAGCCCTAGCAGAGCGTTGACCGCCGGATCAGGGATATCAGAGATATTCAACAACGGTGCGGCACCGATGTGATCGGGCCAAGGTCACTTTTTCTTGTATGTATGACGGAGAAGCGGAATCATGTTGCCTCTGTCAAGAAAAGAGGGGGGTCTGCTGGATGGCTCGGCCGATCATTGACGCCCATCAAGACTGCATGATGTGTTGGCCTGAAAACGCCGACGAGCAACAGGGCCACTGGTATGTTACTATCTGGGGCGGAGATTGATGGAACAATAGACTTCCAGTGGAAGGGTTGAACATAGATTACTGACCACATCTGCGGGCCTGTATAGGTGTGTGTGTCCACGACAGACTGGAATATGGTACAGATAAACAGATATAAAAGTTGCACAAGGCATCTTGCGTCCTGGTGTATGCGCGTTGCCCGGGGTAAAGACTGATCTTCTGGTGCAACGAAGTCATTCGTTCCGAGGACAAGAATCTAGGATGAAGCATCCATTTTGTATAATATGATGAGCAAATAGAGAATTCGCTGATTTCTCTGGCCAGTCTCTATTCCAGAGATGGAGCTCTGTGGCTTCCTTTTGATCCACCCACAGGAGTTTAGTGTTGCACTGGCGTGAACGACAGGCTCGGCTGCCGTATGGCATCGGCCAGATCGATAAGCTGTCACGTGTAGGTGGATAGTTCCCGCAATGAGAGACTTGCATATCTCGCGGTTTCCCATGCCTAGGACGACAGCGCAGCCTAACGTCTTGAGCGGGTTCTGTTCTGTCTGAATGTGAATCTTCTCACAGATGTTGGACTATCTACCCAAGCGTGAGAAATCCGTCGCCGTGAGATATTGCCTGGCTAGCAGTTCGAGGAGTTTAAGAAGGGGTCATGTGTAGGTATCCTGCGTGGGATCGTCAACTAACGCCCGAAGACTTGTAACGAGTACTGGGAGTACTGGCATTGTTCGTACTGTTGAGCTGACGGATGACGGAAAGGGGGATTTCACATCCTATGCAACCAAATTAGTTGACTGCGATGGGATCAAATCCTCCAGGAAAGGAACTCGGAAGCCCGGATGTAGAACATCGTTTACAGAACATGTAGGATCCGGAGCGTAGAGTGTTTGAATTCTTTCACCTACGGTTGTTGGATACAACAAGAGAGGCCACCGAATGGGTGCCACGTGCGTGATTGCTACCTGGGAGCATATCAGAGATTACCTAGATGACGGTCCCCCGTAAGTAGGATTTAGCCCCCACCCACCTAGCTCTTCCCAGGATAGTTCGAAAACTGGATTATCAAAGATCAGTATGAATGACATTCACAAGACACAGTTTGTAGAAGTGTGACGAAACTGAAAATCTGCTTAGACGAGGAAGCGAATAGTGCCTCAGAATTCTTCATAAAGTAAAAATAGAGTTATTAATATAAACTTACCAAACAGGTGACCACAATCAACAACGTATAATCATTTATTCTAACACGACCTAGGTTTCAGACACTCTTGGTCCATCCCCTGGTGCATCAGTATACACGGAAGTCACATAGATAGTTAAAAACACTGGAAATAGTTGCACGGGTCCCAAAATAAACTAAAAACTAACGACACACCGAAACATCAAAATATTAAAATTACTATAGGCCTAAAAACGGAAGAGCTCCGCCCGACACGAGACCGACGACGGTACGGAAGTATAAAAATATAAGCCAACAATTTTGAAGTGTATGTTTTCTAAAACTCTTATAAAAATAATGTTCTGAAAAGTTTTTACTTGAATAAAACTGACAGCAGTCCTAAGGCATTTTGTCATAACTGCACTATGGACGTATTTTGCGTTCTCTTCCAGCTTCTCGATTTGGGCTTGTGAGCCACGGTAAGCATCACACTTCACGCGTGCACTGCAATAAGCCAATGCATTTTTCAAACCAATGTTATTTTTTTTTTAAGAAAATCTAAAATGAAATCATCCTTCAGTCCAGATCCCTTATGGTTACAGATAGAGAAAACCCACATAAATGATACATTTAACTTTAGGTCAGTTGATTGCCACCTTCATTTTTTGTAATTTTCACGTACCGGAAAACGACAGCTTATCTACTAGTGTAGTGAACTTCTCGTGGTGTCAAGGATTATTGAATAAAATAATACCTCTTTTATATCATTCAGAAAAGTTTCTTTTCACCTGTTCCGAAAAAGTTGAATGAACTCATTCTGTATTCATGACTGAATTATTTTACCTAGCCCTCAGGTTTTATATGAGTTCCATTAGCACAGGCTCAAAATTTGACAATCGTTAATTACAGAAAGAAAATTATCTCCTTCTGCTTCTCCACTTCCAGCCTGTTCTGTGACTGAAAATGACGAAATTTGCTGGGCCAGAAAAAAATACACATTCAACTGGCGATGAAGAACCTGCCTCCAGAAGTTAACCTTTTGTCTTATCTCTAACGCTAATGACTCATCCAATGTGTGGCCTCTTTTCCACAAGTCGTAAACAGTGTACACCCAATAAGTGAAGTACTGGTGATTCATGTTGACTAATTCTTTAATCAGAGCCTTCCAATTCCTAACACTATTATAAAACACCCAAGAATAGGAATTAATAGTACTCTTGTCGGCGAACAACCACCAATGTTCACAAAACACCTGTTCTATTTAGCCAGGACATCTGATGTTCCACACCTCCTTTGCTCTTAAATTTATAATAATATTCTTAACAATAATAATATTTTCCCATAACTCGTTTGTTATTCTACTAAATTTCAAGCTTAACCGGACGAGGCTCAACCCAAATAAGCCAGGCTAAATGGGATAGGCTACTGCCTATTTTCTTCGACCGCTCCCTTTTACACGACTGAAACTTTCTTCTCCCAAACCTCCTCTATGACTCCGTAACTAAGCAGGAGCGTATTTAAGGGGCGGAGGACGAACGGGACCAGACCCCTGCCCCAGAGATTCGAAAAAATTGACGAATTTTGTAAATCTCTTAGTTTTTACTTAGTTTTTAGGCTGTTTGATTGCTTTTTCGAGCTATGTACGCTAATATAGTAGTAAGTATTTTCTAATTATACAAACATTACACAGAATTAGCGTATACGTCAATAAGTATATCAATAATAGCGGATATCAATAAGTATCCGGTAACCAATGTTTCCGAGACCATTTCTCCACCTCTAAAGATACAGTGAAAGTTTTATGCGGACAGCCAGGCAGCTGTTTCACGAAGATTTTCTAACCCCTCGGGCCTTTTTAAAACGTTTCAGTCACATGATCGCTGTAGTTGTGGCACTAGTCTAACCGAACGTGTAACCAGGTACTTACCGATTCGGTAATTTGACACAAATAGACAGAGATAAGCTACACTGGGCGTCTTACGCCCTGGTTTATTTGCATTGTCTGGATGCCTTATGCATTCACCCGCAGGAGCTTAGAGGCGCCCTGGTGTAGTCGAAAGGCTCAACCGCCCGTGTGCGTTGTCGGCCGAAACATCTAGGCGGTTGACTCCCGCAATTAGGCACTTGCATGCATCGCGGTTTCCTGTGTCCAGGATGACAGCTCAGCCGATGCGGCAAAGCAGATGCTGACAGCGAGGCTATTAAGTTTTTCTTTATCAAATACATCGTCCCCCACGTCTGAGGTACGGCTCAGTGGCCTCCTTAAGGATTCAGCCGCAGGAGCTTACAGCAGTACTGGCGTGAAAGATAAGCGCGGCTGCCGGATTACGTTGGCCGGAGCGGTGAGCTGCCACGCCCAGGCGAATGACTACGCAAGCCATCACTTACACACCTCGCGGTTTCATGTGTCTTGGGCAATAGATCAGCTGAGACCACTCGAGCTGAAACTATCTGTCTGACTCCCCTGTTGGCAGACGCTGGATTGGAAAGCCCAGCATAGCCAAGCCGCCTCCTTAAGAAGTTGTCTGCCTTGTGCCAAGCAAGATTCAAGGATGATCAGGATGGTAGTGGGTGGTGCAGACGGTGTTCTTGAGATACCTACGAAGGTTAGTCAAGTAACGTCCGAGGACATCTGGCGCATACTGGGGTCGGTGCGTTGTCCGTACAGGTCAGTGACGGATGTGCGAGAAGGAGGATTTCCCGGCCTTTGCGAACAAATTTGATGCCAGGGACAAGACGAAAATCTTCAGGGAATAACTCGAAGGCGTACTTTGGAAAATCCTCAATGGAGAACATAAGTTCCGACGTACCACGGGGTCCCTGAAAAGAACCGAAACGTGCGGTTGTAAAATGCTACGCCTGTTGGCGGCCGACATGACATGCCACGAAGCGGACCATATACGTGATTACTGTTCGGAGGAACAACATATACAATGCTAGTTTTGTGCGGACAGCCTGGCGACTGTTCCATGAGAACATGGGGAGGAGCTTGAATTACGCCACAATCCTTGTTAAAGGTATCGATCATGTGGTCATTGAAGTTGAAGTGATGGTCTAGCCGAACTCATATACACTTCACCGATTCACTCCATTGGATGGGTGTCCCCTCCAAAGAGAAAGGAAGTGAACTAGCAGATCTCTTCGGACTTATCCGTGTTGATTGTTATGTGCCACTTCCGTAGCCAGTACGGAATAATGTCCAACTGACGTTCCAACATTACGCTAGCCTGCCGTGGGGACAGTAGTGAGCTATACTGAAACGTCGCGTCGTCGGCGAAGAGGGACAACGTGACCCCGAGATACACTGGCAGGTCATTCGTGTACACGAGGTACAGAACGGGGCCAAGGAACGGCGGCGACTGAGTGAACCCGAGAGAATGCCTAATTGACGCTTACTCTAAAGGTACGGTTGGTTAGTTACTACCTTATTAGATGCACAGTGGATTAAGGTATTAGGGAGTGGCCCAGTTAGTAGAGCAGACTTTGTCGAAGGCTTTGCTCACGTCCAGCAGAACAGCGCCTGTTGACTGATACCTATTGGAGACGTCTGCTAGGTGGGTGATACTCCTCACTAGCCGAAGTGTAGTCGAGAAGGCGGGAATCCGAGCTGCTCCTCGCGGATGTTGTCATCCACCAGGGGCCGGATATGGGCCAGCAGGAGACCCTCGAATACCTTCGAGATTGTGGTCAGAAGCGACATCGGGCGATAACTTCCAGGAAGCGTAGGCGGCTTGTTGGGTTTAGGAATCATGATGAATATCGCGGTCTTCCACAGACGGTGAAAACGGTGACAGGTGTTCAATCTGATACAATATTAGATAACTATAGGCTATGTGTAAATGGTAATGCTCCCGTAACTCTAATATCCCGTTTCTGTGTGCATAGTAGATCACGTGTATTACAGAGGTAGACCTATATCTTGCATATGATAAACCTAACATCAAATATTTTTAAAATCTAATATCTAAAATCTAATAATAATAACACACACACACACACACACACACACACACAATAATATTACCTCAGCAATAAGAAAAACAAATTTATATATGTTTATTTGTTAAATTAAGTAAATCATTTTTATTTTGTTATCAATGATAAAAACTAAATAATTTATAATAAGTTAAATCAATTTTAGTAAGGATTGATTGACGAACCCTTAGCTAGCAATATATGTTAACCTATTCTTTTTTTATTAACAGTTTAGTAATAATATAACATAACCGTGGTTTCTGTGGTTTTTCTCTAAATCTCTAAATACAAAAAAAAGTATTGAAAAGATTGGTTTTCAAGTCAAACGATCTAGTAGAATAGTTCTGATCACTTCATGTAACATCATTTAAAACGTCAATTTACAAATAAATTGTACAACTCATGTACCATCCACTATTACGACTTGATCCGACGAGCGCTTAACTTTTTCGTAGCCTAGGGCCTATATGTTGTCGTAAGAAACCAATGAGCATAAAGTGGGCAAGGGCCAACCAATCTTCTAATTTGAGCAGCACCGATCTGCCGATTCCCCGGTTGTTCGCTTGAAATGCTTTCAAGCTTGACCATTTCACCTCGATTTCTGACCGAAAGATGGTTTGAAAACCGAAAGCGCTCATCAAATTAATACGTAGCTAGCGTTTGGTGAAGTCCTACAGGAGTTACTAACTCTAACCTACACATAAATGTAAAATGTACTTTACTCTTTCCGTGAAACAAGAAATATTATGAATAAAAACAAGGATGCATTGTTAATATAGTTTTAAGAGAATAACCTGTGAATAATAAAATAATTTACGTAGAATAAAATAAACAATACTAAACGTGGATTAGGCTTAGATTAGGCTAGAGAGATGAGTTGTAGTTACCTGTAGTAATCATCCTTGCAGTAAATATTGTCGTGCCGAGCAAAGCATGTGAGCTCTGTATCCAAAGGAATTTTGCACTCGCTGCACTGAAGACATCCAACGTGCCACTGACGGTCCACGGCAAGCAAATAGAATCTGTCCGTAATCCTTGTCTGACAACCGGCGCAACACGGTTCGTTGCCAACACCTGGACTCGCTCTGTCCTTTAGCATTTAGTTTACCTCCCTTGATTAGTTTTCACTATACTTTATCATAGATAAACCGAGTCTTATGTCCTGAAATGTGAGCAGCTTTTAACTACAATACCCTTTAGATCAGTATTTTATTATTTTATGTTAGAAACCACTGATTACATTCGAATAGGCCTAAACGTATTTTGCAACTAGTGTTCTTAAGGAACTGTAAAATGTTAGGAAATCAGTACTTCACACAGAATGGCACACGATTAGTCGACAGGCAGATTGATTCACAGTAAACTGTTTCTATTCTTTACTGAAAATGCTGATATGAAATCAGTCCCTTTAGAAACGTTAGCATAATATTAAGCGGACTGTATCGACAAACGCACCATGACGTTGCTTCGTACAAGTGACGTTCGGTGTCTGTCCCTTTGTTACTTAACTTTGTTTCTCAGATGTCGCAAGTTGTCGCCGTTCGTCTCTAACTGACAGTCGCTCGTAGCATAATCCTGAGGAAAACAAAATGTTGTAAGTAAATCAATACAATATTTATTAGTAAATGTTTGAGTAAGACTGACATTTCATTGTGAGATGCAACAGCAGTGGTAAATTAGAAATAACAGTATGAGTTACAGTAAGTCACAAATAACGTTCTGGATACGCCATATCTTACTTTCTCTGCAGCTAGTAATTTCGATAAGAAAATGTATTGGCCTAAACCTTTTCTTATTTGTGTGTGTGTGTGTGTGTGTGTGTGTGTGTGTGTGTGTGTGTGTGTGTGTGTGTGTGTGTGTGTGTGTGTGTGTGTGTGTGTGTGTGTGTGTGTGTGTGTGTGTGTGTGTGTGTGTGTGTGTGTGTGTGTGTGTGTGTGTGTGTGTGTGTGTGTGTGTGTGTGTGTGTGTGTGTGTGTGTGCTGAAATTACCTCAAGATATTTTTTTCCTTATTAGGAACATGTTTCGAGAACCATTGTGTTCTCATCCTCAGCCTTCGTGATTTTGCGTCTGTTGAAGTACTTGTGTGTTGGCTGGACGTTATTGTGGTTTCTTGTTGGTCTCTGGTATTTTAAAGTGGTATTATTGTGTGTGATTGTGGTGTATGTATTAGTATTTTGTGTGTTTTCGATGTTGAGTGCTTTGAAAATTGTGTCATGTTTTGTATTGATTTGTATTTGTTCAGGTATTAGTTTGTTTTGTGTTTTATGTTTGTATATTTGTAAATTTTCCCAAATGTTCATTATGGTGCCTTTGTGTGGTATGTGTTTTATTAGTGTCATGTTGGTTATGTCTGGGAATTCATGTCCAGTGTTTATTGCATGTGTGGCCAAATTAGATTTGTATATTTCTGGTTTTTGTATGCGTTTAGGTGTTCAAAATAACGTTTTTTCAGCTGTTTTTTGTTTGTCCTATGTAACATTTATTGCAATATTGGCATTCAGTTCTGTATATAACATTGGTTGTTGTATTCTCTTTGTTGTGTGGGTTATTTAGTTTTTGTAGATAATTTTTGTTAGTTTTGTATGCTATTTTAATGTCTGTGTTTTTAAACAGTTTTGTTAGCTTTGTCATTTTATTATTTATGTATATGAATGTGGCCCATTTTTTATTGTTGTTATTATTTTTGTTTTGTTCATTTTGATTAACTCTTAATTGTTCAGTTTTTATTTTATAATTGATTTTATTTTCTATTTTGTTTACAGTATTTTTATTATATCCATTTTCGTAACCAATTTGGTAAATTATATTTCTTTCTTTGTTTGTTTCTTGTTTGTTTAGGGGTATTTTGTACATTCTGTTAAATAGTGAATAGAATGCTGCCATTTTATGTTGTGGTGGGTGGTCAGAATGGTTAGGTATAATGATGTTAGTGGAAGTTGGTTTTCTGTATATTGCATATTGTAGGTGGTTATTGTATCTTGTGATGGTTATGTCTAAATAGTTGATTTTGTTATGTTTTTTTTCTTCTTCTATGAAATGTATTTTTGGATATATGTTATTGAGTTGTTTTAATATGTTATCTGCATTTGTGTTTTTGTTACTTGATACATATAACCCATCATCTACATATCTTATCCAAATTCCATTTGGATCAAAGGAATTTATAATATTTTGTATTTTGGTGTCTATATGTTGTAAGAATATTTCTGCTATTATCCTAGATAATGGAGATCCCATTGCCAATCCTTCTTGTTGTTGAAAAATTTTGCTATTGAATTCAAAGTAATTTTGTTTTAGTATTAGTTGGAGGCTATTTTTTATTTCAGTAATATATTGTGTGTCTTCATTTTGTTCTTTAAGTTTGTTTATTATTATGTCTATTGTTTCATCAATTGGAATGTTGGTGTACATATTTGTGATGTCATATGATGTGAAAAATGTGTTTTCATCTATATTTATTACCTTTAGTTTGTCTATTAATTCGTACGTATTTTTTATGTTGCGATAATTATTTGTTAGATGGTTATTTTTTAGTTTTTGTGCTACCATTTTTGCTATTTTGTATGTAGGTGCTTTTTTGAAGTTGATTAATGGTCGTATTGGGTTGTTTATTTTGTGTATTTTTATTAGGATATTCATTTTAGGTGGTTTTGGATTATTATATATATATATATATATCTGTATTTTTATTGTTGAAGATGTTTTTAGCTGTTTTTATTAGTTTTATTGTTTGTTTAAGTTATTTTTCTGGTGGGTCTTTATTTTATTGTATGCAACCATTATTGTTGATGAAGTCTTCAGTTTTTCTGATGTAGTCTCTTTTGTCAATAATTACTGTTGCCTGGCTTTTGTCTGCTTTAGTTGTGATTAAATTGTTGTTAATAACTTTATTTTTAATTTCTTTTAATGTTTTATTATCCTGCTTTTGTTTAGATTTGTTTTTTATTTCACTTGTGATTATTTTGTTAATTATATGTGTTGCTTCTGTTCGTTTTATATTGTTTTATAATTCTCTTCTTGTATATTGTCTTGTATTAGGTTAATGGCAAATTCTGAAGGCTGAGGATGAGAACACAATGGTTCTCGAAACATGTTCCTAATAAGAAAAAAATATCTTGAGGTAATTTCAGTATAAATATTAAATATATTATATACATCAAGAAACGGACTGTAGCAAAAAGTGTTTGAATATATATATCCATAAATAAATTCAAGATGACCCTGCACGGCCAGTAATGTGGGTTTCAGAGGGACCACCTAAATGTTAAATATCGTAGTTGTAATATTCAGCTTTTGTAGTAACTTATGTAAAATATTTTTTACACAATGATCAGTATTCTTTAAACTTTTATTTCAAGCGCACTTTTTTTTAAATTCTTTACTCAGAATCCAATGTTATTGGCACACATTAAATACAATTTGATTTCTTATAAGGGATTGTAGTTAACTATGTAATATTTAAAGCAACAGTCGTTCATACGTGCATTCCAATACATATAGACAATCATAAACTATCACAGATATTCCTGTAAATAATAGGCCTTACAGTACGATAGTGTACCGTATATTCCGATAAGTGTTTCTGGATAGCGTTTTCAGTCAGCAGGGTCCACCATGACTTCATAGATGTTGGTTCAATCAGTGTATGGTATCCTATGTTAACGTTAGAACTCGAATTTATAATATAAAGTCATATAAATTCACATTTTAACCATTTTTACGTTAAAATAACAGTAGGCTAAACCATAAAAACATATTTTTCGTAATAGAGGATTGTGTTTTTTTTGTTCACTAAATGAAGTGCTTTTCTTTATATAGCTACTGCAAGAACAAATGGTACAAATGGAACAAATGGTGTAATACTAATAGTATTAGCTGACTTTTTATCATCGCTTTCTAATAGTAAAAGGAATACTAATAACAGCGAATGTATCGTCAAGTATTGTAGTGATAAGCGCCCTTAAATTGTTGTTGTAGGACTAGCCAGGATTGCTACTAACGTGTGAGGCGTTGGAAGGAATGAACAACTTCTCTGAAGTCGTTCTTTTAGACAATGCAATGAAATTGTTATGGTCAGATAAAGTGGAACGAGAGAATGTGCTCCTCTTTGTAACAGACGCTGCTCCTTATAGGCTATGGGAAAGGCAGCAATAGAACTATAGACGTTATATTCTAAAGTGGTGCATGTTACTTTCACAGAGCGGCTGAAGAAATCCGAACACAGTAACCTGAGATAAACAGATTCATTACAAAGGGGAAGAAAACTTTCGTTAAACTCCGCTTCGATTAGTGAAGTATACCCATTTCTACCTAAACCCGTCACAACACTTTGGCGAGCTTGGTTCGATGCTGCTTGCAAAGTATTATTATGCAAGTTACTGTGAGAAGATTTTAAGTAGGTTTGATTGGATGGGAGTGACTCAACTGCAAACGGAACTGTTCAGTTGAAATGAAAAGACTGGTATGCGTTTTCTGTCACATTGTCTAGAAATTTTGCCTAGAGTAAATCAGATGTTTACGTCTTAGCAGAATAAGTTTAAACTATGGGTGTGGAATTGTGAGATGGTGAAATAATTCTGAAAGACACTGAAAGTAAGTTAAAGCAAAGTGAAACAGTTACAGTAAATTATAATATAATACTTAAACGAAATCCGAAATATTCGATACGTGGAAAAATGCTGACATTATTAATGGAAAAAATATTGAATTGAATGCAAGAACTTTTCTCCAGGTATTAAATATCTTTCAAGGTGGCTTCCTTTAAGTTATGCAAGTAGAAAGAAGTTTCTCGAAATACCAAGATAGGCTACTTGGACAGACAACCGGAGGTCCTTCAAATCTAAGAATTTGAAAATACATGTCATCATTCAGTGTAAATCTAACGATAATTAGGTAAAATATCAATTTAAAAACTTTTCTCTGTAACTGTGTTTTAAAAATAAATAGGCCTACACTGTTAGTTTATAAAAAAAAATGTTGACAGTATAGAGTTGTAGAGTATCCGGTATTATCTTGTAGGTATTATTTTTGTATTTCTGAATATTACTTTTTAAATCATATTTTGGTAGTTTTTAGGCCATAAATCCAGATGATTACACGATTTTTTAGGTTTTATATACTTACCAATTATATCCGAGCCCTAACTACCGCGACGCTTCACGTCTTATATCACAATATCTACTGGGAAATACGAATTTTAGAAAACGACTACAGCCCCCTATAGGCTAATATTTTAATGTTAATCTGCTTTAATAGTCACTACACCGATAAAAAATGATTATGAGCGTAAGTGTGCGCTTGCGCGCGAAGCAGGAAGACAGACAGTTGTAGAGATCTCGCTCTCTCTCTCTCTCTCTCTCTCTCTCTCTCATAGGTTATAACACACACACACTAGAATACTATACTAGACTACTTAATATAGGTCTACTTAACTACTTAACGCCCTAATAAGAAGAGTCTACCAACTTCGCAACGGTTATTGTAAAATAGTAACCATTTTAAATTTTCCGGAGAAATGAAATTACTACTGCGGTAGTTATGAGATAAATGTTCAGTGGAATTGAGGTAATAACTAATATGTCTGGACATTTAACACGTAGCTGTTAAATAATCTTATTCGTGACCTGTTCTTAAAAAATGACTTAGGCCTAGATACTCGTACATTAAGTTTTGTAAAACGCATAGGTCTACGGCATTTTGATGGGGATAACACATCCACATCCGGTGACAGCTACAACGCAACGTTATCACCAGTGTTACTATTAAATGACAAGTCGGTTGTCACTGTTCATAATCCGAAACACCAGCATACATCCGGTTGTCACATCGACATTTGGGTCTATAAACATTAGGATCTCACTAGCCAAAGAAAATGCTTTTTACATAACGACTGTTTTGCTGTGTACAAATAGGCCTACAAATAAAAGGCTTATGAGACTGTAGGTCTGGCGTTAGGCTACTAACCTAGAGGTCCCGGGCAGCATAATAAAATCAAGGTGCGCATTTCAGCCACCAGGTCAAATTAGTCTATGGGAAACGGGCCTAAATAACTAAGGGAACAAATACTAACAGATGTTGGAAACATTGGTTGAGGCCTACTGGCTATATTGCCTTCCTTATAGCCTATGTCGTCGAACGCTCAAGCTGGCCTTCTCCTAAACCATCTCGATTGTACAAGAAGCAGTCTATCTGTTAATATTTGCTCAACAAAACATATCTGTTGGTGTAGATTTAGAATTAATATTATACCAATCGTCTGAGCAGAATTTGTAATTTTTCTAAAAAATGCTATTAAAAGTTTCCCGTATCTTTTTGAAATACCAATGCGCACACGCGTTATGGTTCACACAGCAACATCAACCAGCTTCCAGACCGATGGCTGTGTCAATGAGTAACAAACATAGCCAAGGAGTCTACAAAGTCTACCTAGGCCTATAGCAGCCCTTCTCGACACACGTCTACCCCACCTACATGCATTTATGTAGGCCTATACTTTGGGGGTATATGATAAAACATGGTAGTTTTCTCTCAATATATCTATTTGTCAAAAATACAGCTTATTCCCCAGATAAAGCAGTTTTATATTTGTATTCTCGATTGAGACCCAATTTTTAAAGTGGTCTTAAAAAATGGAAACAAACGTTCCAGTTCTGTATAGACTGGCCTAAGCGTATTTGCCAAATAACTATAGGCCTACATTTTTTACCAGTAATATTTATGTTAATATGTGTATGTATGAATTTGACCGTAATGACACAGACGGACATAGCCGTTTGGTGACACAGACGAGGAAACGTTTAGTGATTCACCTCCAAAAAACAGATTGGATCATTACATTGTTAATTCACAATGCCGATTCTATGAACTTGATGAAGGAACCCAGCACGACGCGTATCCTGGAAGTATGAATAGCCTACTCTCCGAAGTCTAAACGTAACATTATTCTGAAAATGAAATTAAACGTTTTTATAGACGCTTGTATCTAATGTTGTTTTAGCAAAATCATATAATTTTAGAATCTACATAAACTTATTTTACGTTTTTCAGGCCTATTTGTTCTGAAGTGTCAAATACTGTAAAAATAATAGGCTATAATTAAGTAAAATGAATCTAGACATACTAAAATGAGGTAATAATCATAATGAGTTAATTAGATTAACTTTTCAGGTAAGCCATAACATCTGTTAATACGCTAACGTCTATAGACAACACATCGTACAATAAATCACAGATAACTTTCTGGATAGATAAGCCATATCTTACTTTCTCTGCAGCTAGTAATTTCGCTAAGAAAATGCATAGGCCTATTCTTATTTGTGTGTGTTTGTGTGTGTGTGTCTTTCTCTCTTTATCTCCCACTCCCTCTCTTTCCTTATCCTCTCTGTCTGTCTGTGTTTCTCCCCTTCCCCCACCTCTCTATAGGCCTATCTGTCTGTATTTCTCTCTCTCTCTCTCTCTCTATCTATCTATAAATCTATCTATGCATCTCTCTATTTACCTATCGATCTAATTATTTCGGTACGAAATGGTAGAAATTTCACTACAAAAAGATTTTATAGGCCTAAATAGGGATACAAATTACGTAGTTAATTAATGTTGGTACGGCATGAAATGGTACACGCCTAATCAGCGTATCCAAATAGTTATTTTATATTTATCTATAACAATGTGTCGTTTTATAATATTTTGTGAAGAATAAAATAAAATTAAACCCATTTGTTATAGGCTATACTGGAATCGTTTGAAGTAGGCCTATTAAATTCGGCGTCACCTTTCATACAAGAATGTATTCTCCCATAGGCCTAATACTGAGTACAAAGATTTCTAACCCAAAGAAAAACAGTTTAAGTTTCACGCGATTCGGTTCGAACATAAATAATCCTACATGTGCAGCCTATAAATACATAGGCCCATACGCTATGATCTGGTTGACTTCAACTAGCCTATGAAGACTACAAGTCGCACTCATAACCAAAGCCAGGTTTTGTGCAGGTATGAGTGTCTGTGAGTGTGAAATTGTGTTGTGTGTGTCTGTGTGTGCGTGCGTGCGTGCGTGCGTGCGTGCGTGCGTGCGTGCGTGCGTGCGTGCGTGCGTGTGTGTGTGTGTGTGTGTGTGTGTGTGTGTGTGTGTGTGTGTGTGTGTGTGTGTGTGTGTGTGTGTGTGTGTGTGTGTGTGTGTGTGTGTGTGTGTGTGTGTGTGTGTGTGTGTGTGTGTGTGTGTGTGTGTGTGTGTGTGTGTGTGTGTGTGTGTGTGTGTGTGTGTGTGTGTGTGTGTGTGATAATGAAGGGGGTTATAAGGTGTAATAAACTTCTTAAGGTGGTTGCATGTGCATTTAGAAGAGGGCTCAGGATCTTCAGGAACCTACAAACTAGATATATCTCGATCACCGATTTCGTTAGCACATAGCGTAGGCCTAGTAGGGAAGTTATCGGAGGACTACACAAATTAAGTAAGTTTATTTAGCCTATTATTGATGTGCTGTATGAACATTTGAAAGCTTGGAAGTTGAAGCTTTGTCGTGCTGTTTTATTTCCATATGATATCGTTATTTCTCCGTTTGTATACTCCCGATATAGGCTATAGGCCTATATTTTATTTGTCGCACCAAGTAGAGTTTAAAGTGGTAGGCCTACATGCATACGTATAAATTTTAGGCTACCTACAGAACACTTTGAATATTTTGTGACAAAGACTACCTACAGGGTCAACCTAAAGAAGTAGGCCTAAACAACTAAATAGGACTGGTAAATGGAGAGTTTCGAAGGCCGATAGTAGTACGTTATAGGCTATAGGCCTATATTTATTAATTGTAATGACAACATTTGATCAGATATGCCATCCCATTTACAGCTGTAAATTTAATAACAATCGTTTATAATATTCATATTGTCTTTAAAACGTGATAACAATTGTCAATAATTTTTTTTAAATGTAACATAGATGGAGTTCTCAGTGTAATAACTTCCAAAAGATTGAATTGTTTTCATCATTGTAAACAAGCAATTTATGACAAACCCTTACAGTAATAGAGATAGGTTTCATCCAAAGAAATTAATCCATAAAAAATGTTGCAAATTTGCCATGTAGGCTTTTCTAAAACATGCTAGCAACAACTTTCTTCGATCGTATTGCTAAAATTAAAACTGAGAAAAAAGTACGGCCCACTTGATTTAAATGTTATATATGCGTGCGTACGTGCGTGCGTGTGTGCGTGCTTGCGTGTGTGTATGAGATATAGTGGATATCAGAAGCAGAGTACGTGTTTACCTTGTGGTGAGCAGAACCGGTCGTTATCACTGGGTCCTCACTGCCACTGCTGTAGGCGTCCGGTCTTCCAACAGTACAGTATGTAAGATAGAATGACAACAAATAGCTGAAGGAAGGAATCTATTTAACTTTCTAAGAATTGTACAAAAATACAGTGGAGAAAAGCGTAAGTGAAAAAATAAACGGGATGTTACTGCGGCCTGGTGAGAGAACAACGAACCTACAAATCGGCATAAAGGAGGGTTACTACGGCAAATTGTAGTGAAAGGGGGGGAGACGCGTGCGCCAGAGATAGGGATGCTGATGTTACAGTCAATCGGCTGGTAGGTGGGGGCAAACCACGCCTCCCTTCGGCACATATCTCACTGCGCAAACTCACCTTTTACTTCATCCCACCTTCGTACCAGGTCTGTCCTTACTGTACTGCATGTACTAAATATTTCCGTCATATACTGTCAGCTCGTTGCTGGTGCCTAATCCGCCAGCCACATACTATAAAATAACTAAATGCATTTCATAAACCATTCTTTCCAACAGGAAACCAATACTGTTGTCATAAACCTTCTCAGTTAATGATTACTACATATAAATACTTCCTGTATTACCAGAGCTTCGTAGGCTACTAAACAATCGTAAAAAGTCGTTAAATCACCTTAGTCTCGATTTGCAATACTAAACAGGGAATAAATCAAAGATAAATGTAAACTTGTAGTTTTTCCTTGCGATGATTCCACTCAGAAAGTTCTAATCACAAATTTTTTTTTTTTATTTTAATGGATTGATTAAAGAATCTGATAGGCGGTGAGTGTGCAAGCGCTTATCAGGCGCAGCAGCTACTGCATCGATCGATCGGTATGCACATGCCGTCTTGTACTGTCTAGACCAATAAATCGTCCGTTTTGAAATTCAAATATAAATTGTCTATTGTGGTGAAGGTAACTGTCTCCCGTATTACTGCCATTCATGTATAAAATAAAAAACAAAAATATTACGTATAATATACTGCAAGTAACAAGGATTGCGTGTTGAGGTCACGCTTCCGCACCAGTGTATCTATTTCGAAGGCTCTTGTTTAAGGTTTGTGCTCAACACATATTCCTGTGTTCCACTAAAATGTTTCATTTAACAGGCGCCATAACTGCTAATTTTTAGGCTACCTAGTGATCTGTAGGCTAAGTATGCTTCTCATAGGGCAATAAGAGGAAAATTGATTTAATTAGGCTACATTATAGAGAAAATATTTCGATTCCATAATGGCAGATAATGATTTCTAGTGGTATAAATCAGACTTTAGAAATCATGTGAGAGTCGGTTTAGGTAATTCGTTCGCACTTCACATAGGTTCTTATTGAGAAGTGTCATCAAGGGTAAACCGTAAAATAAATTATTTAGGTCTACTCCTTAATAACGTAGCAAAGTGTAGAAACGGTATTATTGACTTTTCATAGGCACTGCCTACTTTTTACTAATTAGAAAACATAAAATTAGTCAGAACACTATCTACAAATATGTCTTAACATAGGCCTACCCTAACTTTGCCGTATCCAATGTATCAATTTATAGGGTCTATTGCTATTAATTTAGCCTATGAAACTCAGAGACTCTTACCTCCATTTGTCCATAGGCCTATAGAGATCCATTCTAATTCTGCGTTATTAGTCTACTAGTCTACCGCCTTACAGCAGATTCAATTAGCTAATAGTTTTAAATTAATTATTATGTGTCAAGTATATAGTCTACTCAGTATAGCCCTAGAGCCTACATAAGTTCTCTCTTACCTGTGTGCGTGCGTGCGTTGGTAGGCTACGTGCGTACAACCAAAGAAAGTACAAAAATTACTAGAGTTGAAAAAACAGTAAGGATATAACAACAACCGTAGTAAAACCCGTATATATGAACAACAACAAAAACTGGCTGACACCGGACAAACAGAACAGTGAACTTGTATATAATTACGAACACTTGGGTTAATTATTTTGAAATTCACAAGAGATAGTAGGCTACAGTTTCAAAAAACTCATAAATATTCATTTTAATTGTCAGTTATCGGGGTAATTATTTCTGTTTCAGGTATTTCCTCAAGTTTAATCGACATTGTGTCATTATACTAAAAAGTGCGTTAATACTTTAAAACGTAAACAATTAACTACCTGAACGCTACCATTCTACCATCGATATAGGACAGTGTTTATGATACGGAATAGGCTAAAAAACCTACACGCTTAGTTTAAATTTACTGTGTATGTTGAAAACTTACAGCTGATCGAATGAAGTAACGGGTTTGGCTCTTTTGAGTATTTTGGAAATTTAGCATTTTAGGATTGACAGTAGGCCTCACGTAAAGCCTTTTATCCATTGTTACAAAATAACACTCTAATTACATAAGTTAATTAATCAGTTTTACACTCGTGAGAGCCTATATATAAAGTAATGCAAAAGATTACTTTATTTATGCATCATTCTAATCTAATTCTTGCAAGTATTTTACTTGTTCTTAACGTAGGCTACTAATCTTCTCTATGGGATAATTAAAACGCTACTAAACAGTGCTTTTAATTATTAAGAATATGGCATAACTTATAAGTAGTATACTGAGATAATACATAGGCCTACCTAGTAAGTACATAGTACCCATAGGACCTAGTACATAGGCCCTAGTAATTCTGAAGTTTCCCAAAGCTGAGGTCAATTCAGTTTTTCATATATCTTTAGAAATCAAAGGAGTTTGCACGCTCTGAACCTAGGGTGAAGCTGGGTTTACCCAGCTACTTATTGGTTGATGGTTCCCACATCTACGAAGACAACAATTACGATCCTACCTGTAACCGAGGTTTACTGTAAGTCTGTTTTATTTTTGTTCACAGTTAGAATTTATTGCAACGTTTACACAATGACAGCTTTCTTAAGGATTTAGAAATGCTATCGCCGTACTTCTACTACAGCGAGACCCTACTAGCCTATCTTTAAATGTGAAAGACAATGTGTACCCGTTGTGAGCATGCCGGAAGTGAATAACACTAGCCTGTATTGCTGAAAAGGTTCTGTTTCTGGAAACAGTTTCCTGCAATGTAGGCCCAAATGTATTTGAAAAAAAAAACACTTTTTTAAAGTAATGTGTTGTACTGTATCCTACTTTCTGTTCACCAAGATGAAACGTGTTTTTGGTGTTTATGAAGGAAAGCCTACTACTGGATCCTTTGCAATTGTGTGCGTGTGTGCAATCCTGCTTATTTCATCAGATCATCCCTCATTGTTATGGAGGGCAGTCGTCATTGTTTCTCTACGTCTCTTCCATTGAAATCTAGCGACTTTCTACACAAAATCTAGTGATCTTCCACCGTCTTCTCATCTTTACCACCTCATCTTCTCACCTCATATTTGATGTAGTTCGCTTGCGTGGCCTATCCATTTATTTTTTTTATATAGGCTTTATTTGCGTGTGTGTGTGTGTGTGTGTGTATGTTTACGTGTGCGGTTTAATGAAGAGATGGAGGACATTCCACATGTGGATTACGAATAATGTATTCGTAAAACTATATTTCTACATGGTCTACTTAAGTAGAGACAGTGGCATGAGTGCATTTGATCTAAAGAATGGTCTATTATGTGATGTGGTTAAGCCTATTAGTAACCTCCCTGTGCATATGGCAGATACATTACCTGTAACATAGGTATCCTGTCCTGTACTACATAGGTAGCCAATCTTTAGGCCTATAGGCTATATTTCAAATGAATTTTTGTGTGTGCAAATTCTAAAATATTGTGTGAAAAATAAATGAAACGTCGGTCCATTAATGGCTACATGCAGTCTACATGCATTAATGGCACTTCGGCATGAGGTATTAACGGTATTTGTAAGTAAGTTTACATAAGTGACAGTTTAACTGTTCTTGGAATGTAAGCATGAAATATTGTTATGTAACATGAAGAGTGTGAATATTATTCAAACTGTAGCCTATGTATGCAAGATGGAAACCACCTCAAGCCTCACGCGTGAGCTAGGTTTACTTACGACGAAACGACAAGTTTTGTTTTTTCAAACGTTTTTACTCTCGTCTCCTACGTAGGCTTATGCCTGCGTTCTGAGAATAAATTAGGTAAACGTAGGATAGGAGCGCGCCAACCACAGTTTTGCATGTCTACGACAAATGTAATACGCAAACACTTATCGTCCGAAGTACTAGTCGTGTCAGAAGCATAGCAATGAAAGTTCCTAGAAATGGTTTATTGTATCTGGGCTCTTTTCAATGAATCAGTAGTTTGTCTCTTATAAAATGTACTTAAAGTAAAACTCATTTATATGTAACTTATTCATTTAAGCAACAACCCACTTAAATAAACGTAAACTAAGAGTTTACCCACGAAATACATTTTCCTGGAAATTCACGACACAAGTACGATGTGTACACAGCTGGAGTAACAAGTTTTTGAGCTGTCTTGACAGTTTTGCTTTTCGTCCCACTGTGACGATACTAATTTCGACCGCGTCGGTTTGAAACTTTGGATTGTTACGTTACTAACCTTTAAACTATGCGCTCTCTTCTAGTGAGCCGAACGATTCTAAATATAAAAACGCAACAATTCGATAACTTTTTTCAGTGTGGCGCGATAGAATTGTCAGTTCCAGATCAAGATATCAAGATACCCCGCCGTACTCACAGTCACATATAGGCCTACGCGTAAGTACGAACATTTAAACGAAGGCATATCACCATTTCGAAATCTTGTCCCTCTGTAATCTGGCGTTCTCGTACAACTGCTGGCCTAGTTACCACTGCTGAATACAATGGATAGCTCAAAACTTTTTAGCCTTCTCGAGCTTTCTCATTGTTCAGCAGCCTTAATGGTCACGTACGCATGCTGTCTTGTGTTTGCGATTTTAGCAGTGAGTCTTCAAGTCTTCGTTGATTGTAGCCATCTTCCCTTCTACGTGCAGGTCGACTTCCGTATGTAGGCCTACGTATCATAGCGCATTATAGGCCCACTGTGGCCGGACAACACACGCACCGGCACAGGCCGCCAGACAAACTTGGACCTTTGCGCCAAGTCTCAGTCAGTGAATCACCAAGTGAGGGTGAGGTGGGGGCCAGCTGTGTGTGTGTGTGTGTGTGTGTGTGTGTGTGTGTGTGTGTGTGTGTGTGTGTGTGTGTGTGTGTGTGTGTGTGTGTGTGTGTGTGTGTGTGTGTGTGTGTGTGTGTGTGTGTGTGTGTGTGTGTGTGTGTGTGTGTGTGTGTGTGTGTGTGTGTGTGTGTGTGTGTGTGTGTGTGTGTGTGTGTGTGTGTGTGTGTGTGTGTGTGTGTGTGTGTGTGTGTGATTACGCTGGTAAGCCAGCCACCTTCGTTAACCGGCCAAACTGTAGCAATTAATGAAAGTACGTTGGTAAGTCAAAACTGTGAGACGTACGTCCATACGTCTATATAGCCCTATTAAACAAAACTGTATCCTACTGAAAGTTGTCTTCTGTAGAATCTACATGTCAATTCTTCGAGCTTTGATAGTTCTGTATCCTACTGAAAGTTGTCTTCTGTAGAATCTACGTGTCAATTCTTCGAGCTTTGATAGTTCTGTATCCTACTGAAAGTTGTCTTCTGTAGAATCTACGTGTCAATTCTTCGAGCTTTGATAGTTTTTCCTTCCATTTAGGCTTAGCGTGTAGGTCTCGAGGCATTTTAATGTATTACGATGTGGTATCATAATACTACTTAAATACTACATTTTTCTAACTTTATTTTATTTTTGAAATCCCTTAAACGCGTTTTAGCTCGAAATTGAAAAAGGAAACTATTCGCTTGGTGCCATGATCATTCTTGTATTTGTACCTATTATTCTGTATTAAAGAGAACGAAATTACAGTTAGTTACGTTTGTCTGTGTTAAGTGAGGTGAAATCTCGTTTAGTACAGTAGGTAGTGGGTACTGACATCGTCGTCCAGTAGTGATAACAGTGGGCTGAGCTGAGCCGCCAGCAGGTGTAGCGCGTCACCTCAAAGCGCGGATCATCATCACCTGCCCGTTGCCCACTTAACAGGAAGTGCACGTCACCAGCAATGCTTATACGTATTGATCACATGTGTACTATATAAAAACAGTATATTTTCTTTATACTAAAAATTTAATAAATAACTTGGCTTTAATAATGATGGTAATTATTAGCGTGCGCGTATGCTCGTGGGTTGGTCTACTGTGTGCGTTCGTATGTCGGAACACTACATGGTGTTGGTATTGTCCAACGTACTTCAGAATAGCATTATTAATTTTGTTACATTCACTTATTTCTTTTATAACAACGTGATACAAACAATAACATTCTCGTAAATTACAATAATAGTGTAGGCTATAGTGTAGGTTCAGGTTACTTGGGTCAGATAACGTGCTAGCCAATAAGCGACTACCTCGGAAGTTGAACAGAACAATGAATAAGTGCACATAATTACACTGTACAACAGAGCTCCAAGACGTTAGAAAAAACATTAGGCCTAGGCATAATGCCTGAAATCTTAACTTATATAGGTCTACTCGAGATTTCAGATCCTGTTGGCAAAATTCTTCTCACTTGCAAAACCCATAAACACACAAAATATTTCTTTAGTATTTCTTTGTAACTGTTAGATGGAATACGAGATAGACCTAGACTTTTAAGCTGAAGATTTACTCAACTTTTCTAATGGAATCTGCCTATGCACATAGATATTTGTCTACTCGCATTTTTATTTTCAAATATTAGGCCCAATCTATTCTATTTCAACAAGTGGGTAACAGTAAATAGGCCTAAAATCGGTAATTTTGTCTGAATATAAAACAGTTACTAATGATAATGTGATGTATTTATAATAAACATACACTTATTGTTTTACTAATGGTACCTATAATTTCAATTTTCTATTGTATTGTATTTATTGTTTATAGCCTAAAGGTACCATACATATATACCATACCATACATATTGTATGGTACCTTTAGGCTATAAACAATAAATACAATACAATAGAAAATTGAAATAAAACAGTTATTTGTAATCATGTTATTGTAAAACAGTTATTGTTTAAGTTAGGGTTAGACCTACTAAATTTCTTTTATACGTTATTTTGACTTTGGTTGCAAAAATGTTTACTTCCGAACACTAAATACGTTACTTACAGCATAAGAGGTGAAAGCTTACTCATTATGGTATAAATGCAATAAACCTTACAACACCATAAACGCTGCCTAACGCTTAACCAATGGAACTGAAGCAGCGGACTCACAAACGTAAACCTGTAACTACGTATGGTATGCAGACTACCCTTTGTCGTCTGTATGAACAACAGATAGTAAGCCTAACTGTAACAAAAAGCAAACAAATTCTAAAAATCAGAATTAATAAATCGCCACAACTGTAGTAGGCCTATAACTTTTAGTAAATGACTGCCCACTGCCTTGCAATTTTAGTAGTAGGCTAACACACCGAAGCGAGTGCTGTAACGGTGGTGCACAACCATACTCGCTGTCTAAAAAATTGACCACATCTTGTTGTTTCGTAAATAACTTGACACCACATAGACTACGTTCTTTGTACAGCAAATTTTTTCATGTTAGTGCTGTAGAACCGATGTAATCGTGAATAATTGGCGAGATGAAGAAAACACCAATGACTTACTTTTTCCAAAAAATGTAGTACACAGATATTGTTTTCATGTAAACGCTAAAACAGCCAAAGGTAGCGTTCATTACAAAAATACTCTACAGCCTAAATCTCAAGACCAATGAACTCAAGGACTTGTGGCGGAATTCTGTTTTTTAAGTGAGACTCTGTACGCTGTCATTGTGGACTACTGGGAAACATGGGCTCGTGCAGAATTTCAATTCGGACTGAGATTTCTACAGATTTGGAGATAAATATAAACCTATAGTCATCCACCTCGTAACAACATTTCTGCAGAAGCACAATTAATATTATTGCTTATTATAAATATTAGTCAGACCGACCTTAAAAGGTCGCGCATTACGGTTTTTAATGAGTAGAATATTTCGAGAGGATTCAACGTCCAAAACCACCTCTGCATGCGCCCAGGTTGGGAAGGAGAGAGACAGAGAGGCGCCAGAGAAGAACTGAGAATACTACATTAAGAGACTGGGTTAGAAATTATTACTCTTCTAAGGGAATGCATGAGAAGGAGATCGACGGAAGAAAATATCAACAGTAACATCGGCTTGTGAGAAGGAAATATCAGCGGCAGGCACTTGGACACAATAATGATAATGACTATAGCATCGGATGAATCGGGAGAAATGCAAGGGAAAGCCAAGAAAGATATTTTTAGACAAAATGGCGGCAGAAATACGTTGATATAACGCAGAGTTTTTAAACAGGATGCGATTTAGAATTGTGACAGAGATACAGCTGCTCGGATTCAGTTACAATTTTATTTTTTTAATATTTAATTATTCCTTGTCTTTACTAGCCTAGTGAAAAAAAAAAAAACAGAAAATACCGGAATGGAGAGGAGTGGAGACACAGTTCATAGTCTAGACGTAACATAGGCCTTAGGTATTCCATACCCTTTTACGGTCATATTCAATCATATCCCTTGGATTACGTTTCAACATTTTAGTTAATTCACTAGCCTGCTGCACCCTCCTTATGTATCCAAAAGTATTTAATTTTATGCGAGACTTTCCTTTAACTTTTTCTTTTGTGGGAAACGATAATTCCTTTTCAGTAACGTTACTTACATATATCTCATTTATACTCTCATAACATAACGAACGGTAGTTTTCTTCTTTTGACAGAGTACAACGAGAGTCAGCATAATCCACTGTAAACTATTTTCCGTTACTTCCTATACGACTTCCTATCGCTGTAACTAAAGGTGCCAACCGTGGATCCACAAACGTATTTTCGGAACTAAGGTACTTTAGAATAATATTTTTCTTCATAGCGTAACCTTAATCCGCACAGAAAACATAAAAATAGATCTCGTTTATATAATTAGTTAGAAGAGAAGTGTGAATTTTCGTCTGTAACTGAAAAGCTGGTTACGCTAAGTATCGAGTTGCGGAAAACAAACACAGCCTAAGAGTGTCAGCTGCTTTGGACGAACTCTGTTTGTGAATAATACATAATATTTGTGAACCAACTCGTAGTCTTGCAAATATCCTGTAGAATTAACTGCCGCCACACTCAGTTGGTAACTTGAAGTCTGTCAAGGGCACGTGAACGGCCAAAATCAAAGTAACTCATCCATCAAGTCGAGGTTCAAGGGTAACCCCCCCCCCCCAGATTATTCCCGTGTACGTTTTTATATAGTGCGTGTCGTCACATGAAAGGTAGATGAGTAGCTTGACACCGAATAAAATGTCTAAACTACAATGTCTATAAGGTGCGTAAATAATTGATATTCCAAACTAAACGATAAGAAATATTATCGTTGTTATCAAAAACCGTGTAAAACTTGTGAATTTCTATCATATGTCTACGTTCGTACGTAATTGCGCGCGCGTACGTAGGCTACGTGGATATGTGCATATCTACATGTTCGTGTAGATAATTCCATAATATTTGTAACCAGTTTACCAAAGTGACAAAAATAACAGTGTCTCGTCTTAGGCCTATGCGATTCCTTCTCTGCGAGTTATGTTATTTCATGCGAACAAGGTTTGCATGAGTAAATGGGAATTTCAAAACTTTGCCCAGTTAAATAAACTCCAACACTCTGTATGAATACCTCAATATTTAATAAATATCTATTGGACATACAGTATACGTACGTCTGCGTTTACACTGCAAACAAGAAATCAGAAAAGGACATCGCGACGAGTTTCATACCACTATTCGCAAAGACTAATATTGTACTTTAGTAAATAAATCGAGGGGTTAGTGATAAAACTACCCAAGTTAAAGTTTTGATAATGTTTCAAGATGTTTCAAAAATGACATTATTTATCCATTTCTCTTTATCTTTTTATTTATTAACAGCTATGTTAATCAATAAAAAACTCAATTAATAATAATAATTACTTTATAAAATCAATTTTATGGCTTATCATTGCACTTGAAAACCTTTAATTTCAGTTTTCCGTAAATTTTTATGAGTGGACTTGGGTAGATTTACCAATAACCCCATGGAATAAAGATTATCTCAGAATAATTAATTACTACTCAAACTTGTATATAACAATGTGCATTTAGAAAATATATTAAAAAGGCTTGTCTGAAATTTTCCACTTCGAAGGTGACGTAAAGATTAGAATTTCATTGATTGAAAACAAACTAAACGCACTATTTAAGAAGAAATTTAACTGAAACCAATTTTAACCAGAAATGAAAACGTTGAATAAGCTATTCTTTAGTTATCACATGTGAAAATCTGGCAGTTTTATGATTTTTGTTTTTTTATATGTTAATATTATGCAAAATAAATATATACTGTTGCAAGTATTGAGCTCAAAATTTACGTAGGTTATAGCCGGGCCCGTAGTCGGTGGGGGGGGGGGGGGTGCGACCTGGAATAAATTTCGCCCTACATAAAGATTTTTTTTAATTATTCACCAATTTCGAATCGCAAATTTTCATTTTAAAAACTCTCACTGAATTTAATATAGCGGGAAAAATTACGAAAAAATACTAACTAAAAAACTCGTTAATTCAAGTAGGGAATTAAAACGAAGCTCCCGCTACATGAACTTATGTAGCCTCTATAGGCGCATTACAGAATTACCAACGTATCACGTAGCATATTGAGACACAAGGATAGGAACATTGTTAGTTTTGTTAGAACCTGTGTACTTTTCGTGATTAGTGTGTTGAGAGAATGCAACATCGGATAATTACGAAATTGAAGTGACTTTTACTGCTATGTATAAACGTTTGTTTTTAAACAAGAAGCCTCGAGTAGAACACGAAACACGTAGTCTGGAATCTTGAAGACCTAATGTATCTAACGTGAAGAGGCTACGTTACTTTTAGTGATTGTGGAAGACTGGAAACATCATTCTGATTCTGAAGCCTTATAAGTCGCCAACGCTTCCTGGAAGCTACAGAGTGATATTTCTCACGCCAGCAATCTTGAAGATATTCGAGGGAATCCTATTGGCCTTAATCCGGCTCTTGGTGGATGATATCATCTGCGAGGAGCAGTTCGGGTTTCGGTGGTGCCTGCCCTACAAATTGGCTTACACACAAATACCTGCGTCCATTGTGCATCTTATACAGTGGTATTTAACTGACCGAATCTTCACGCAATCAAAAAATAACTGCTCACCAACAGTTTTGTAGTAGTAGTTCTCCACGCTTATTTAATTTGCTAATGCCATATGTCAGTCTTGGGGATACTCTAGCCGATTACCTGAAATCACTGAAAACATGGTTGTTTTCAGTTTAAATTATTAAAGAAATTTTAAAAATTGTTTTATAAAAAATTAATAAATTGCGTCGATGGAGAGTGCTCTCGTCTTTGCCCCGACGCCTCTGGCATTCCTCAAGGATATGTCCTCGGCCCCGTTCTGGACTTCATGTATACGAACGACCTGTCACTCTATTTTGGAATCACGTGGTCCCTCTTCGCTAACGAAGCGATGTTCCATTATAGGCCTACATCTTCTTCTTTCTGCGGCAGGCAACCGTAATTAAGCAACGACTGTTGGACATTCTGTACGATTGGATGCGGATGTGGCGTACAGCGTTCAACACAGGCAAAGCGATCTGCTATACACATAAACTCACTTCCGCATGTAATTCACTCTTCTTGGAGGGGAGACCCATCCGGTGAGCTCGAAGCGTCAGACCTAAACTTTTTCCCATGCTTTCATGTAACAGCCGCCTGGCTGTCCGCACCAAGCTATCATTCTTCTGTTGTTCTTCCGGGCAGCAACAAGTACGAGCGTCTGCTTGGAGGCCTCTCCTGTCGGCCAACAACAAGCGTAGAGTGGCAGCATTCCAAAACCGCACACTCTCCCGTGGCATTCTACATCGGAGCCTGCGGGTTTCTTTCCTGAAGGATTTCATCTGAAACCTGACAACTAATTTGTTCGTAAAGGCAAGGGAATCCTTCCGGCACATCCATCAGCTAAACAGTACAGACGGCCTCTTGCGGGTAAATCCTTAAAGGAGGAACCCAACTGAACTCAAAATCCTCACTTGCTCGGCCTATTGTGCAAAAGGGACATGCGTTCTAACGTCCTTGTAACGCATGACCGCGCTACAGCTAAAAAAAATTGAGTTCACAGAGCCGGACAACGCAGAGACACATCAGTACGCTGAAACTCCCTCGCAACTTTTATCTGTTTGTTAATATGATATCGCAGAATTAACGTCACCAAGTAGCCTATGTGTACCACAAACGGAAACAACAAATATTTTTATGTACATTCAAAAGGTGAACCAATTAAACAAGTCATAATTTACGACTTCTCAAAACAAAACATCTGTTGTTTTCGAGCTGATTGGTATAATTTATTAAACGGCTGGAGTGCTATGTGGCAAATATTACGTGCCATTACGTGCCATTACGTCCCATTACGTGCCATTTCGTGCAATTACGTGCCATTACGTCCCATTACGTCCCATTACGTGCCATTACGTGCCATTACGTGCCATTTCGTGCAATTACGTGCCATTACGTGTCATTACGTGCCATTACGTGCCATTACGTGCCATTTCGTGCAATTACGTGCCATTACGTGCCATTTTGCGGTAGCGGGCCTTTTTGTATAGGCTACAGGATATCGTATAGCCTACATTCTATCAATTTAAGAACTCGTGGTTACGAAAACTTTTGTAAATAGTCTTGGAGACAAGGAAAAGACAAGTCTGTCGGAAGATGCAAGGATGAGATTCAAATCAAATTGTAGTATAAAACCAATATTAAATTTCTGAATTATTTGTAACCCTTCGTAGTTTCTTTCAGTACATCACTAATATAACGAAAATATTACTAATTAAGCATATTTGTAACCCGTTCATATTCCTCAGATGAAAGCAGCAGCAGCAGAGATGATGTGACTATTACAAATACTTAAATAAAACGACATATATAAAAAATATATATTGGGTATATATAGACCTATATGCGTAAATATAAATACACATAAATAATCGAATGTAAAATATATAAACATATACCCCCTCTGGAAAATGTTTTGCCGGATCTAGAAAATATTTGGCCCTTCCTGATAGCTAGATCTAGGACCTGACTCACGCTCATTTGTATGTTTTCTAGCCACTACCTCTACGTGAAATGTTTTGTCCAATCACAGGTGTTTCTCCAGTAGGTACAACGTATTAACAGATCTATGCAAAGCGTTGTTACAGCACGATTTATTTGTTCCAAGATACAATAATTTCGCAGGGATTTCCACCACATCCACTCAGGCTATAGGCGTATATCGTTGAAATACTCGTACCTTGGAGTCAATAAGGAAAGTGGTATAAAGGTCAGCATGACATTACATTTTATTTCTGTTGTCTTTACTGATGGAAAATATCTTGAAACCCTTGTTTTCTGTGAAAACAAGAATAGAATTTATGGTAATTCATTTACACTAGAAAGTACGATTATCGTGCCCACATTTCATGGTATAAAATAAAATTTTAATTGCAATAAAGTTGATTGTATTTGAGTCATCCTTGAACGTGAAATGTCAGTGCGTCTATTATCCTTCATTCACCTAATGCTCAGGAATCATGACGATCTATATCATGTAATATGTATAATACTGCACACAACCTTGAAATCTAAACTTCCCTGCTAGGTGCCATACATAAAATGTATGGGCAATCGCAGTAGCTAGGAATATACAAAATGTATGTAACAATGTGTTATCTACCTGATAGTAATAAATATTAATTATTAGCTTATAAAATAGCCTAAGCTTAGTTAGATTAATCTTTTTAGCTTTATTTTCTTTTAGAAATCTGTTACAAAACGTTTAGCAACATTAAACAAAATTATGTTAATCAAAGGAAAGAATAAGCTATACAAGTCATATGGAACGAACAATTCCCTAACTTTCATCTAAAATAAAGTAAAAAGTCTGTTTGATATGGCCGCTTGTCTGACATCTTTAATCGTCTTGTAAATCTTAGTAAAACTGTAAAACTGCTTCATTTTCCAACAAATTATACTTTCTAGAAGAAATTTGGTCAGCCGCCGGTAGGCCTACTATGATTTGAGAAGTAACAGCCTTCGGTAGGAGTCAGCTGTAGCAATAAACATTAATTTCTACTATAAATTCACATACCTACAGGTCTATATTGAATAGGCGGCAAGTAAAAATAAGAACAGGTCTGATCGCCAAATACATTATGCATCAGCCAGCAGACACATCCAAAATTGAAGAGAAAGTAGTAAAGATCAAACGGCTTTATCGGAAACACGCTGAATTAGTTATCACTTACATGGAAACGTATGTGGGTTATTGGAAGCTGGCAGTATGTGACAGGCAAACTGATCTGTGCCTTTGAGCTCGTGTTTACATGTACAATGTTGGAGACAACGGTAATACACGGAGCGACCTTCATGGAGAGCAAAGTGTGCGAGTGGTAGTGGAAGTTCTTTCTTCTCTCTTGTTACCTTTTCAAAATCATTAATGACCCGTAAGTGACTAGAGCTTGTATCCCGTTATATTGTGTTTTATGCATAATTTATCGATTTGTATTCTATTAAGTATTCACCTGCCTTCTCTACATTAATAGTAATCACTAATTTGAAAGTTTAAAACACAACGTTAAAATTCACTAAGCGAAGTAGGAAAATACTAAGCGGTGTGTTTTGGTGAAATGTATTCTTTGTCGCTCGAATATTAATAATACGTTGGTATGCAGCCTAACTGGCGTTTCATAAACGTAAACTCTACAATGAGATGCAGTACAACAAAGAAATGGCACGTCTTTCGACACCTAATGACTTTAGTATCGTCTAAATTATTGTTAGTTCTTTTATAACAGAACAATTCAGCTTCTTTTTAAAGCATTGTGGTTTTGGTAAACTATAGGCTAATCTATTCCAGTTTTTATGCCTGTAAAAACTGTTTTACTCACATAGTGCTAATTGATTACGCCAGTACTGAGCCATTTTGTAATTTCTCATTACCTTCAAATGAATACAGTTTTACTTTTCAGAAACATTTTCTACATACGTGTCTAACTATATCCAATGTACGCAGAATCTGGAAACATCGAATACTACAACGCATTCTGTATTAAAACATATTCAGAATACCTAGAACATGACGGTCTAAACAAAGCGAGTCGATTAAGGAAAAAATCTGTCATTCTACACAGTGAGCCGAATGAATTGCAAAGTTAACAATTAAATAGAAATCTGCAATTACGCTTTGTTCTGTGTAGCCTATGTATGTGCGAACAACGTACGGAATACTGTATTGTGTCTAGACAAAACACTATCGGTGATTCCACACAATTAAGGCTACAATTTGAGATGTATAAATATTTAGACGAGGACGAGTTGGATGGATAAGAAAAGTAATGAGCAAGTCCTCGCAGAAGTGAACGAAGATAGATCACTTTTAAAAATGATTGGAAGAAGAAGGGGAAAATTGATCAGCCACGTACTACGACACAAGCAAGTCTTAAGTAACATTTTTAAAGGAAAGGTGTTAGGGGAAAACCAAGAGCAGCGTTCTTCAAAGACATGGGAAAGGAGTCTGTACTGCTATTTAAAGAGGACAATCATGGAGAGGAAGAGACGTGGATAACTCGACTAGGCATAGCCTTTAGATGATGATGAAATATTTAGATTACATCTGCTTATTGAAGATACTCATTTATTTTTCAGTAGCTTACATTAAACAAGTTACTGATTTATGTAAAATAATGTCACATTATTAGTAACACTTAAGCTAATATTTTACATCACTTATTATATTAGAATTAAATATTATGAATTTTTCCGGTGAAGGGTTTGTGAGGATCGGCCAAAAAATATAACACAAATTTTAACTTTTTTGTGTCGCCGTTTCGACAATGTTTAGTGTCATCATCAGGATAATTGTTGCTGACACCAAACACACAACCATTTCACAGTTGTGTGTTTGGTATCAGCAATAATTGTCCTGATGATGACAATAAACATTGTCGAAACATCGACACAAATAAATTAAAATTTGTGTTATATTTCTTGACCGATCCTCACAAACCCTTCACCGGAAAAATTCATTTGACTGACGGTCACTATGAATTAAACGATTTAATTAAATATTATGGTTTTAATTTTATTTATACTTTTCAGTTTAAGAAATAAGTTTTAGTTTAACATTGAATGCAGTTTATTTCCAAAATAAAGTTAACATCTAATGTCACGGTTTCTGCACAATTCATTTTCAGTGAATTACTACACTTTATTATTTATGTTTTATTAAATGTTAAACATTATTTAGATTCGTATTAAAATGTCATTACATAGATTTAACCACAATAAAGTGTTTATTATCATTACAATTAAATTTGCAGTCAACCTATGTTCTGAAGACTAATGTTTCCTTGAATTGAGGGGTCAACGGGTTTACTTCGAAATAGCCTGTAATATAATTATTGGACGTCTGAATTTACCTGCCGATGTACTGTACCTTGTAACTGAAATAGTGATGACAAAGTAGGTTTTATGATAGAATTAAAGATGACTGATTCAGGATAAGCTTGCTTTTACTCACACGTGGAACTTCGGTAGTAGAATCTGCGTACTTTACATTTTTGTACGTTCAAATTACAAAATTTAAATTTATTGTAACTGATCTAAAATCCAAAACTACGACAGACGGGTCTGTTTATGACTCTATCATTAATTATTGAGTGTAAATTTTCATTCCGCTTCAAAATAGCCTATAATTCTAATGTCTCCTACATTATTTATTTACTTGATATGTTGGCATTTTAAAATCTAACTAAAGCGCCAGCTTTCCTTTCCAGTTTGCCATAAGAAAACCCATAACAAGCTGATGAATATTCTCACGTCTGACAATATTCCAAATTTGTATAATAGGTCTATGTCATTCACCCCGATCTTCATATGAAGTATTCCAATGAAGACCTTTCAGGAGAGCATTATAAAATATCTCAGCCTTCTAACAGTCAACCCCTTCTACATTGAAGTCAACAGACAAAATGTACAAGATTTACTTCACATAATGTACTTGTATTTCTTTAATAGACATTTATTAGAATTAGGCGCCCCTACACGAGTTATTTACGTACTTGTAGGCACTGTCAATAGAATAGGTAGTAGGTTGTAGGTATTTGTTATTCTTATCAATAGAATACCTATTATTTACCTATTATTCTTATCAATAATAATAATAAGAATAGATTTACCTATTATTCTTATCAACAGATCATAATAGCCTATGGCATAATATAAAGTAGGGTTTCTCTTACATCTTAGGTCTGTTATCCGTATAAGCTCCTAGGGTTTTATAGCCTTAATTAACTCTGAAGAGATTTCAAAATGACAGTAAACGATTATTATGAACGAGATAGTAAACACAGTTACACTGTATTTCCAAAGTGTAGATCTACTTATGAAACTGCATAATCAGTAACATGTTACTACATTTGCTGAAATTTGAACTATAGTGCAAAATGCCGCCAACTAATCCAAAAGTTTCAATTTGAAGAAGATGTTGATGTTTGTGTGTGTGTGTTTCTGTTAAACTACTAAATAACTAAACATTATGAGCTCTTAAATTAAGCCATTAAGAACAGAAAAACTAAAGCTGTCCTAAAAACTGATGTCAAGTTTAGGATTTCCCAAACAGTAGGCTATATTTTTGTGGGTGTAGCGGAGTCTCACTTACAGAGACAGGGCAGCAGTATCGGGTGACAATGAGACCGACACAGTATGGGGTGCACTAGAAGGGCACGTGCACTAACAACGTCATTATATCCCCGTCGCCTCTCTGCCTCGCCAACACCCCCACCCCCATACGTGCTGCTTCCACTACACCGACCTTTTACATATTTCTGAACTTACTTTTGAAGTTTGATATCTTTTTCTTTAAAATCTAAACAAACTAAATTTAAATTAAGACGAAGATAAGTTACACCCAGTTTATAGGCTGTTCCAGTTTGTAGGCCAGTTTGTAGGCTACAAGGAAGACTGCATAATTGTATAACAATATAACAATTATATATATTTTATAAATATAACAATTATAATATAACAATTGTATATTTATAACAATTTATATTAGACTACATAATTATAACTAAAAGTTTATATAACTTTTTTCCATAATGAAAACCACATAATTGTACTAAATCTGCGTACACTTTGTTTTACGTGTAATGAAATCATAAATTGAACCCAGTCTATTTACGCTTCGTAACATAACTACGGCCGCACAGGGCTAATTGTACCCAACGTTCGTACACTTTGTTATAGAAGAAGACCATTAATTGAACCCAGTCTACACGCGCATTGTTACGCGTACATAACTAAGACCACATCATTGTATCCAACGTAGCCTACATACATTTTGTTACATAATAAAGACCACATAATTGCACTGAATCTACAGCAACTACATAACGAAGACCGTATATTTGTACGTAGAAATCTTAGCTACACAATGAACAGTGTACAGCAGTTTTAAGGTTGCGTTCTCAGAAATATAAGGCCAGTAAACAATTTAAAAAACCACGCATAGCCTACATACATGGCTTGATTTCCACCATCTTACTTGAAAAATGACACGAAGCGACTCGAGAAAAAAAATGTTCATGCGGAAATTTTAAACTTATGTATGGAGGGGTGAATTAAAGGTTAAATGTGAGTTATTGTGTTGAACAAAGTTAACAGAAAACAATCTAATAGAAAACAAAAACATAATAAAATTCATGACTTTTATGGTTGCAGAGAAGGTTCGATTTTAGTAAGCGCTGTCTAACTGAACAATTGTATTCATATAAGTATTTGTTTAGCTGCGTTTTTCTCCATACAAACTTTAATATTTTTGAACTTGTACATTTCCTTATTGCATAATTTTTGTCTGACATTTTATGGTAGACAGGCATGGGATTATAAAAAAGTAAAATATAATTTACAAACGTTACTTGTTAATCCATGTTTGTTTTTGTTTCCTTAATATTACTTTAAAGTAAATGTACACTCATGTTTTCGGGTAGTCAGAATTTGTGTTATAATTTATCCATTATTTACGTATCAGGAGATGGCTTATATTTATTTCAATTTTAAATAAACGGACCTTTCAAAAAGGTGATAAAAAGCGTTTTCTGAAGAATGGTCTTGGTAGGGACATGACTTTTTTTATATACTTTAGTCGGTAACCGTCTATATTTAAGGCGGAGAAAACTGTTAACTTGTTTCTTGTATTAGTAGGCCTAATGTTAAAATCAAGCAAACGCTGAGTTAGCTTATTACTGCGAGGCATACTGCTTATTATTAATATAATATGAGTATGGATTAGTTATCTCGAAATGTATGTTAAAGTTTTCTTTTAGTTAACAAGAAATATAACATCAGCACACTTTACATTGAAAGTGCAGGCCTATTTTGGCTTACTGCAAAATTGTCGTTAGGTCTATTGAAAAAAAACATTTGACTAATAGAGGTTAGGTGGTTAGGTGTTTTGGAATTATCAGAGTTCTGTAACAAACAGTTAATTTTCATTGGCTTAGAATATGTGCGAATATGGCACTAAGAATGTTAGTTCTCCTGCTGTTTATAAATGTGTGTGTGCGTGCGCGCGCGCGTGTGTTTCTCTGTGTGTGTTTCAAGAACAATATTGTTTTTATGTAGGCGTATAACATACTCTTCCTCGGCACCGGCACCAAACGTTTTTTACTCATTCTACGACGACGAAACATCCTCAGTGTCCGACACGATAGTCTCGGTCGACACACTGCGTATGCCTCGCAGTAGAACGAACAAAACGTTTTGGGTGAGAAACACAGAGCGTTTGTGAAACCAAATAACAGTGTTACTGTTAATAATGTAAATCACGAAATTTTACTAGCGCCATAAACAATAGGGCCTAGTACAGTATTTAAAAGATTGGAATATAACTTGTGTAGGCCACGCAGCCTGTATTTGTGTACGTAACCTACTTAGATACATACGTCTGTGCAGATGGGTGTGTGTGTGTGTGTGTGTGTGTGTTATATTCAACAAAATATAACTTTTAATATTAACTTTAAAATTTAACTTTTCTGAAGACGTAAATAAAAACAAAATTTTACAAAAAAAATAGGCCTATCTGTTGTGTTGTCAACTTTTAACTGTTACAAAGGTTTTGTAAAATATATAAAAACACTTGGTAAGTTTCACAGATTTTATTTAACTCTGTCAGCTGTTTGTCAATTCTCTCTTTGACATTGGCTTAGGTAGCCGAAACAGCTGACAGAGTTAAATAAAATCTGTGAAACTTACCCAGTGTTTTTATATATTTTACAAAACCTTTGTATTAATATGTTTCACCAAGTGCCCAACGACTCATCAATTTTAACTGTTAATTCCCTGTAAATATCGTAACCTGTAAATGCAAAACAAAATATTTTTGTTCACACGTCTGCACGCCAACTAGCAAATGTTCTAGTGTCTCTCTTTCCCATTGACTCGTCCTTCGTCGTGTCTGTGTTCGTCCCTATGTCATAAGGACACACTCACGCGCACACACGCGCGCCAGTGGCGAAGGACTAGGCAAGAGAGAGTTTAACATCAAACTTATTTCCGACAAGTAGTCTACTACGTTTTGCAGCATCCCGTATAGAGGATTCACCTGTACCTACAGGCAAATAAACTTGAATAAAGAAATAAAAATGAAAAGTTAAAATGACTATCACATTTTGACTGTCAGTTATAAAATCTTTAGAAATGGGTAAACAGCAGTAGGTAACACACAAAAAATGACCGTAACCGGGACAAGAAAATTATACGTAAGTGCTACAATGGAAGCATAATAACGTAAAATAATTGTACAGAAGGCAAGGGTAGCTGCTGCCGTGTCCGCAAGAATGTCATTGCCGAAGATCTGATAGGCGTAAGCCGTCATGGACGAGTTAAGATGTGAGAGATGGCATCTATCGTGCTCGCCCCATGGGGTCCGCTGCAGCCGCCTAATTATGTATTCAACCTACACCGTTTGCTTATTTTATCAGCACTCTTCTTGTAACACACACACACACACACACACACACACACACACCGTATGAATTACAAATACTTTAGCTATAACATCACGTTTTAGGTGAGAATTACCATGTATTACATAAATCAAACTTTTGTTTGTTTATTATTTTCGTTGAATAGTTTTCGCAAGACTGTTTCAATAACACCTTATTCAGGCATACATAAATATCCGAAATCAAAATTAGTTATATAAACAAAATGTAAATTAATAATTCATAACATACAATACCATAAATCTTATGAACTGTAAATAGTTCTTGTGGACATCCGATAGATTACCCATAAATCACAGATACTACAAATTAACATTTTACTAAGAAGTGGCCGTTTTGGAACGATGCGCTCGTTGTTACTTTAATAATCTCATACGGAAAACTTCCAAAACTTCGCAACATTTTCTTTCAGACTGATTAACGTTATTAACGTTACAATGGTCAGTGTTAGCGTCACAATGGATAACTATTTTGCATTACTCGGTCTCTAGTACTTCAATTATTATTAAGTTTATATAAGTAAACCTACATACTTTAAACGTAATACAAAGTTAATGAAAGTAAGAATTAAATGTTTTAATATATTTTTTATGTTTCTTTTTGGTTTGTTTAATTCGCTGTGACGTTTAATACGTTATGGTTAAATATTGTATAACCATAATATATTGTAGTTTAATGTATTATAGTATGTCCTATAAAATGTTGTAAGCCTAATGTGTACAGTGCACCAAATACGAGGGCTATTCAGAAATTAACCTCGGATTGGCAGGTAAAGTCAAACAAAAATATGCACATAATCATCAACCAGATACAGGCACTAGCTATAACGTTGCAGCAGCTTTTGCGGTGCCTTGTTGAAGAATGCTGTCGCCAACGTATCTGGCCAAGAGTTGACGCCATTAATGAATCCTCATTGGTGTCAAAGCGCCAGGTAACTAGTCAGACCGTCATCTAGGTGACACAATGGCACCCCTGTCCTGATTTAATCCGCGGTGTAATGTTCTTGATTACCTGATCGTGCACGCGCATGATCGTCCGCCAATCCCGTCTGTAACTTCCCTCAAGTACACGGAGTATGTCCTATGACCCGTACCGACGGGTCCCCGCCGAACAGAGTCGACTCCCTGATAGTTATATCTACAACTTGGCAACCCCATTCAACATTTCATCCCACGGTGATTGACCGAGGCGACGCCGTCCGCAACGGGTCATTTGGGACACGAACCCGGCAACGTCTGGCTTTCAGTCGACCGAGAGCCTCTCGTCCGACGCCATCCAGTAGTTCGGGGCCAGTCCCGAATGTACCCAGCAGACAACATATACCATCAAATTGCAGTTGGCAGGACAGGATTCACAGACTCCATGTTTGTTTCGTCAGTCACTGTTCAAACACAAATAGGCATAAACTAAATGGACCATCGATCTTCCTATGATAACCGGTTTGTGAATACCGATCAAGTGGAGGTTAATTTCTGAATAACCCTCGTAACTGAGTGTGCCATGACTAAACAATCGTTATAGATAGCCTGCAATTTAACAAACATCAGACCAACATAAGAAATGGATACAACGTTATTGAAAGCAGTTAATTATGTTTTGCTTACAATGATCTTTTATTTAAGTACGAACATTAATGATGAACATTTAAAATTTTTCAGATCTTACACCCCCTGGAACTTCCCTTGGCAAACTGCTTTACAGTAGTTACCTCTATTCTAAATATTTTATATGATGTAGAATATAAACAAATTGTTGTGTAGTAAGTTGTAATAAATAAGAAATTACTACAATTTATATATAAATAATTAATAAATATAAAAACAATAAAGTAAATACAATTTGTATATAATAAATACCACAAAAATAGTTTTTTAAATGAAAACAACACATTCCTGTTCGTAAGTCTTATTGGCCAAATAAAGCAACTGACTTTAAGTGATCAATTTATCGTAATTTACTTATCGTATCAAATTCAGTTAATAACTTAATCTCTTACGTGACTGTGTATTTATTACTGCTGCTTCCCTGTAATTATAACAAAAATTATTTCAGTTTAACAAATAGCATATCAATTATCTTTATGGAAGTGTATCACATTTTCGTTTTAAATACCGATAGACCTCGTTTTATCTTCGTTATTAAGCTACTATCACTAACAAAAAAACCGGCATTTTAATTGTTCTTGTTGTAAAGTTTGCAGTATTATGTCGTTGTTCCTTGCTGCGTACCCTAATCTTAATACGCCGTAGGCCAATATGTGTAGTACTTTAGCTTATGGTATTTACCAATGATTAGCCGAAGTCTTCTTTCGTGTGCGTAAGAGCTGAACTTACATTTCAGTAAAACCATTATATTATAGTAATTTGCCAAAATGAAACGTTCATAGTTGCCTAACTGACGTTATACTGCTTAGTGACTGCCTCACACGACTAAGCCTACAGTGTATTTCATTAGTACAATATACTAATATCACTGAGTACCTATCAAAACGTTTTTTATTAAGCCTATATACTTTTATGATTTTATGAAATCATAAAACGTCACATGACGGTATGCAAACCGGCATGTAAACTTTTAACATACGTAGATTCTCTGCGAAGTATTGATTACTTCACCAAATATGTAATAATAACTTGAAAAAGAAATTTAACGGTGCTGTAACTTTTCCCAATGAAGAAAACCTTAACATTGTCCTAAGGCTTTCACGGCCGGTGTCAGTTGTATGATTAAAGTTATCCGGGCTGTTTGGCCGTGGTCCATGGTTTATTGCCAAACCAAACGTTTCAACAGCTCCAATGGCTGCCATCATCAGTGGAATTTTCAAAAATCCTGAACGTAGGGAGTTCACGTCAGGCCCACAGTACTGTGGTATAGGCTAACTATTGACGTGTGGAAGAAAACGTTGTTCACTATTGACGATTCCTGGCTGAATCCACTTACGTGTTTGTCTCTTATCTTTCTTTCCAAAAGCTACTGATCTTATGTTTGACAAAACACTGTTAGAACTGACTTTACTATGAAATTCTAGGCAATGTCATCATTTGAGTTATATCTCAGGACTACTTTTTCCTAAACAAAAGTTTATTCTAAAGTTTCTTGACTTCAGACTTGAAAAATTATGGTTGGAAAATGTAAGTCCACATAATTTATAAAGATAATTCTTCAAGTTCAAATTGTAACGTATTTACTCTGACTTTAGCATTAAAATGGCACTTTTAATATTTATTGTTTACTCCACATTTATTGGAATAAATCGAATTTCATTAGAATGAAATGCCTCAATGTTATTTGTTGCCCCAACTCGTGTCATATATCATCTTAAGACATACAGTCTTTTGATTTCTCTCACTCAAATCATTTTTTTCTGTGATATTTATTCTTCTCGACTATTTCAATTATGCAGTTGTAGTTAATTTCTTTATCAAACCGAAATGTCATATTCTTCACATTTCTTTCACTATTGTTTACATCAAGTACGGTAAGTTTTGATTTTGTTGTTTTGAGTATATTTTCTTTCCTTGCATTTCTTATTAGCAGTTTTGCTTTATTAAAAGCAAAAAGGTATATGTGATTAATATAGGTCTATCTAATCTTATTATGTTCATAAATATTTTAACAACCACAATTGAGTTATTTTGCAGTCGAATAATTACAGTTGGCTGAATTACATTTTATAATAATGATGGGCATTTACGTTCTAACAAAGAAAGTAAAATAAAAGTTTTTTTTTCAAAATAATAACTAAGGTAACCAAAATCGATTTCTCTGTAACATATAACTTCGTTAAAAACCATTTTCTGATTCTTGCGTTTTCCTGGTTGGTTGACTAGCAACGCAAAATGCTTTGTGAAACTCAAACCTCTATACTCTTCAGATATTCAGGCAACAATTTCCATAAGTTTGTAATCAGACTTTTCGCAACAGTTTTTTTTCATAACCGAGTACTCTAAGTGCCTCTTGAATTATCGGTTTTCCGCATATATTGATAGTACGTTATTTTTGCCTTCAAGGTACAAGACACGAAGATAACATGTTTCTTATCTTACGTTTATCACACGTGAAGCTAATTATAAAACGAGTGCAAAAGCTAATTATACACTGCAAAAGTTTTGCATTTCCTACGTCCAGATAAGTGCGATAAACGACAAGTCGTACTGAATACCATAATATTAGGTTTCGGTTTTACGTAGTTTTAAAAATTTTTGTAAGTTATTATTTTCGTGTTAGAGGAAGCATGGAGGCGATGAGTGGTAACGAGTTACTTTGTTACCGCCGGAATACATCGTACAGCATAATGCGAGCACGCTCAGGTCTGCACGTTTAAGTGTACACAGTTTAACGTTTTATGGTAACAGCTGGACGGCCACTCCAGTATTTTTACATAGAAATATAACATGTCTGAGTAAGAGACTCCTTGACCTTAAGTCGTACGTGCTGGTGTACGAAATCTGACACTTGTTCGGGAGCAGGCAGAATCCAGTCACGTAGAAGTGAAAGCAACGTTTTTTTAATGTAAATAAATATTTTATAATAACTGAAGCTTAGATAGCACAGATTAGTAATGCCATTTGAGTACTGTAGATTAAATGAAAACAACCATTTCTGAGTTTAACTACTGGATGTAAAATTACACTTTACTTAAATTACTTAACTTTTTCATTTCATTTATTTCCATCTCATTTATAAATAAAAAAAAAACAGAATTATTTTATTATTATATACGAAGGGAAAATTTATTATTCCTATAATAAGTATTATAGAATAAGTTTCGTGCAAATTCATAATAGACCTACACGAGACGATGATTGGTCATCTCAATAGAAGGCACAGTAGAAGGTTTACTCAGTCCTCTGTAACGCCAATAACATTTCACTAAAATATTCAAAAAATTTATCTCATTGGAGGCGATTACACGCCACGAAATAACTGTATTTGTGTGCTGATTACTTCAAACAATGCACCCACAATTGTGGGTTTTAATATCTCTGACAGTTTTTTAAAGCCTTCAACAAATCGTTTCTATTAATACTGAGCTGCATTATATGAATCCGGGGTTGGTCTGTCTCACGGTACTTAGAACGTAGTAAGACTGTCTTAACGATCTTAAAACTGGAATTAATGAAGTACGAAGTAATCAGTTATTGACTGTTCTCTAAGTCGAGTAACGTTTAATAGAAAGTGCTGGCTACATTCCATTGCATTGCTTTCTGTAGGCTGAAATATCAAAATTATTTTTGTTGTTTCATGATAACACTGGCCTATTCGAATATCTAAACACCGCTGGCCATATCAAATTTAAAAAAAATTAGAATCATTAAAGTTACTTATGCCACTACACTGATAACACTATGTAAGTACTATGTCTTTCCTCTTTAACAACTGCAAAAGGTAGACCTACTGGATTTTAAAATATGGTTATCAGAGATCAAAATAAAATTGCAACGGTAATCCAAATTAAATGATTTAAAACTGAAAAAAAATATTAAAGCAAAAGAGTTCCCCCCTCCCGCCAAAAAAAAACTGTAACAGGTTCAATAACATATATAAAATATAGTAGCTTTTCTCAACATATAGCCTACAGAGTGTCCGGGAGAAAAAGAAACTATTTCACAAGGTGATTATAGACCTTAAAAGAAGAAAAAAATTTCATATCATCATAGGTTCGAAAATCCTTTGTTTCGAGTTATAGCCTGTTCAAAAGTGTACCTATGTTTCTGTTCCGAAGGCAAAATAATGCATGACTAAATTCCGGGAACTATAGATTATGGGAGAAATTAGTAGTTTCATGGTTGTTTGACCTAAAATGTACAAAACAAAATTGGTTTCCGAACTGTATTACTGATAGTTTGCAAGAAAATTGCTGAAAAGTACTGTAAATTGATGTCGAGAAAAATATTTTTTTTTTAAGGTTTGATGTACAATAGTACTTTTTTTAGGTTTTGTACTTGGTTAAATTGCTAGTAAACAAAGATAAGTTTCACATTAAAATTGTAGAGTATTTATTTGAGACAAACTGATGTAAATAGCGCTAAATAAATACTAACACAAGTTTGGGAAATCTGACTTGAATTTCTCAGGAGCTCAGACTGAAAAACAAAACATGGCAAAAAATAGTACGATTATAAATAGGACAAAAACAATTGATGGTTATGAAATATTTTTATTTACGTTTTATTACTGTTAACAAATGTTGGATCACTGACAAAACGCATTGAAATCTAATCTAAATGTGGCCCATTATTGATCACAAATAATGTTTTCTTAGTTGAATAGTTGTTTCAATTGGTGGTGTTCAGAACTTAAACTTAACCTGTGTGTACTGAAAAAGTCTCACTGTCAATATACTGGACATGTACATGTCCTACACAATCTATTCATCGTGTGAGGGAATTTTACTTCCATGTTCCTTAAGGAAATGAAAGTATGGTGATGGCAAAAAAAATCGTGTTCGAGATTATTGCAGATTCTGATTGTACTACACTCAAAATTTGAAAAAAGTCGTTTTTCGAAGAGTGTCTGTGTGTGTGTGTGTCTGTGTGTCTATCTGTAGATTTTTTTATGGCAAACGATAACAGCCGCAAATTCAAACAGAATTAAATAATTTTTTGCATACAGCTTTGATTTGTAGAGTACACACGACCTATTGTTTTTGGTGAAGATCGGTTGAGGGAAAGGGGTAGTTTACCTGCAACGGTTTTTTTTTATCAAGGGTATTTTTGTTAGTTTGGCAAACGATAACAGCCGTAAATTCAAACAGAATTAAATAATGTTTCGCATACAGCCCTGAATTATAGATTTCTCAAGATCTATTGATTTTGGTGAAGATCGGTTAAGGGAAAGGGGTAGTTTACCGGCAATGTTTTATGTTTTAACAAGGGTATTTTCTATGGCAAACGATAACAGCCGCAAATTCAAACAGAATCAAAAGATTATTTGCATACAGTCCTAAATTGTAGAGTTCTCAAGATCTGCTTTTTTTGGGAAGATCGGTTAAGGGAAAGGGGTAGTTTACCGGCAACGTTTTTTTAACAAGGGCATTTTCTATGGCAAACGATAACAGCCGCAAATTCAAACAGAATCAAATAATTTTTTGCATACGTCCCTGAATTGTAGAGATCTCAGGGACTTTCGATTTTGGTGCAGATAAATTAAGGGGAAGGGGTAGTTTACCTGCAACCTTTTACGTTTTAACAACAGTAAAGTACTTGAAAATTCATTTAAACTTTTTGAAACAATGGTAATTGTTAAATATCGGTATGGAGAACCATACATGACTTCCATGTTCTAAGATTTATATTTAAAATCATATTCGAAATGAAATATTTCCATATTTCCTTTCTACTTATTGCTTCAGCATTAACCACAGTACTGTGGTCACTAACGTATACCACCTCACGTTTTCGCACTCGATTTTCACCGATGATGGCAGTCGATGGCACTGCCGAAAAGTCTGGTTTTGCAGAAAACATTGGACTACGGCTAAAGAGCCCGGGAAGCAATTTTAACAAAAAACTACTTCTTTGTTGCCGATAACGTATTACACATATAAACAATTCTCCCCTCCACCATCAACTATAATTTTTAATAATAGAAAATTACCCCCACCCCGTTCGCCTAACCTCTTCATTTATAGATATTTCATCTACGTTTCTACAGTGGATTACTATGAGCTTCTTATCAGGATACTTTGTTTATAAAAATTAAGTACTTTACTCTTGTTAAATCATAAAATGTTTCAGGTAAACTACCCCTTTCTCTTAACCGATCTTCTCCAAAAATCAATAGACCTTCCGTCCTCTACAATTCAGGGATGCATGCAAAAAAAATATTTGATTCTGTTTGAATGTGCGGCAGTTACGTCATGGAAACATTTCTCTTGTTACAACATAAAATGTTGCAGGTAAACTACCCCTTTCCCTTAACCGATCTTCACCAAAATCAAAAGACCTCGAGCTCACTGCATCTCAGGAAAGGGTGCAAAAAATTATTTGATTCTCTTTGAATTTACGGCAGTTATCGTTCGTCATAAAAAAAATTACCCTTGGTAAAACATAAAATGTTGCAGGTAAACTACCCTATTCCCTTAACCGATCTTCACCAAAACAAACAGGTCTTGATAACTCTAAAATTCAGGGCTGTATGCAAAATATTATATGATTCTGTTTGCATTTGCGGCTGTTATCGTTTGCAATATAAAATACCCTTGATAAAACAAAAAATGTGGCCGGTAAACTACCCCTTTCCCTTAACCGATCTTCACCAAAAACAATAGGTCTTTACTACTCAACAAAACAGGGCTGTATGCAAAAACTTATTTGATTCTGTTTGAATTTGCGGCTCTTATCGTTTGCCATAGAAAATACCCTTTTAAAACATAAAACGTTGCAGGTAAACTACCCCTTTCCCTTAACCGATCTTCACCAACAGAAATAGTTATTGAGAACTCTACAATACAGGGCTGTATGCAAAACATCATTTGATTCTGTTTGAATTTGCGGCTGTTATCGTTTACCATAGAAAATATCGGTATGGAGAACAATACATGACTTCCATATTCTAAGATTTATATTTAAAATCATTTTCAGCCAAACAGACAGGCTGTGTCTTACCTGCCTTTTTATTGCTGTATTAAATGAAAAATATTATATTACATTAAAATGAAAAATTATAATTTTATTGCCTGGCAACAAAATTATTTTATTTTTAACAATTCCCATTGTTTCAAAAAGTTTAAATAAATTTTCAAGTACTTTACTCTTGTTAAAACGTAAAAGGTTGCAGGTAAACTACCCCTTCCCCTTAACCGATCTTCACCAAAATCGAAAGCCATTGAGACCTCAACAATTCAGGGGCGTATGCAAAAAATTATTTGATTCTGTTTGAATTTGCGGCTGTTATCGTTTGCCATATAAAATACGCTTGATAAAAAAATCGTTGCTGGTAAACTACTCCTTCCCCTTAACCGATCTTCACCAAAAACAATAGGTCTTGAGTACACTACAAATCAGGGCTGTATGCAAAACATTATTTGATTCTGTTTGAATTTGCGGCTGTTATCGTTTGCCATAGAAAATACCCTTGTTAAAAAAACGTTGCAGGTAAACTACCCCTTTCCCTCAACCGATCTTCACCAAAAACAATAGGTCTTGAGAACTCTACAATTTAGGGCTGTATGCAAATAATCTTTTGATTCTGTTTGAATTTGCGGCTGTTATCGTTTGTTTCAAAAAGTTTAAATAAATTTTCAAGTACTTTACTCTTGTTAAAACGTAAAAGGTTGCAGGTAAACTACCCCTTCCCCTTAACCGATCTTCACCAAAAACAATACGTCTTGAGTACACTACAAATCAGGGCTGTATGCAAAACATTATTTGATTCTGTTTGAATTTGCGGCTGTTATCGTTTGCCATAGAAAATACCCTTGTTAAAAAAACGTTGCTGGTAAACTACCCCTTTCCCTCAACCGATCTTCACCAAAAACAATAGGTCTTGAGACCGCTACAATTTAGGGCTGTATGCAAATAATCTTTTGATTCTGTTTGAATTTGCGGCTGTTATCGTTTGCCATAGGAAATACCCTTGTTAAAACATAAAACGTTACAGGTAAACTACCCCTTTCCCTTAACCGATCTTCACCAAAATCAACAGATCTTGAGAACTCTACAATTCAGGGCTGTATGCGAAACATTATTTGATTCTGTTTGAATTTGCGGCTGTTATCGTTTGCCAAACAAACAAAATTACCCTTGCTAAAAAAAAACCGTTGCTGGTAAACTACCCCTTTTCTCTCAACCGATCTTCACCAAAAACAATAGGTCGCGAGTACTCTGCAAATCAGGGCTGTATGCAAAAAATTATTTGATTCTGTTTGAATTTGCGGCAGTTATCGTTTGCCATAGAAAAAAAATCTACAGACACACAGACACACAGACACACAGATAGACACACAGACACTTTTCGGAAAACGACTTTTTTTCATGTTTTGAGTGTAGTAGAATCAGAATCTGCAATAATCTCGAACACGATTTTTTTTGCCATCACCATACTTCCATTCCTTAAGGAATATGTAAGTAAAATATCGGTATGGAGAACCATACATGACTTCCATATTCTAAGATTTATATTTAAAATCATTTTCAGCCAAACAGCCAGGCTGTGTCTTACCTGCCTTTTTATTGCTGTATTAAATGAAAAATATTATATTACATTAAAATGAAAAAATTATAATTTTATTGCCTGGCAACAAAATTATTTTATTTTTAACAATTACCATTGTTTCAAAAAGTTTAAATAAATTTTCAAGTACTTTACTCTTGTTAAAACGTAAAAGGTTGCAGGTAAACTACCCCTTCCCCTTAACCGATCTTCACCAAAATCGAAAGTCTATGAGACCTCTACAATTCAGGGACGTATGCATAAAATTATTTGATTCTGTTTGAATTTGCGGCTGTTATCGTTTGCCCTAGAAAATACGCTTGCTAAATAACGTTGCAGGTAAACTACCCCTTCCCCTTAACCGATCTTCACCAAAAACAATAGGTCTTGAGTACTCTACAAATCAGGGCTGTATGCAAAACATTTTTGATTCTGTTTGAATTTGCGGCTGTTATCGTTTGCCATAGAAAATACCCTTGTTAAAAAAACGTTGCAGGTAAACTACCCCTTTCCCTCAACCGATCTTCACCAAAAACAATAGGTCTTGAGAACTCTACAATTTAGGGCTGTATGCAAATAATCTTTTGATTCTGTTTGAATTTGCGGCTGTTATCGTTTGCCATAGGAAATACCCTTGTTAAGACATAAAACGTTACAGGTAAACTACCCCTTTCCCTTAACCGATCTTCACCAAAACAATAGGTCTTGAGTACTCTACAAATCAGGGCTGTATGCAAAACATTATTTGATTCTGTTTGAATTTGCGGCTGTTATCGTTTGCCATAGAAAATACCCTTGTTAAAAAAAACGTTGCAGGTAAACTACCCCTTTCCCTCAACCGAACTTCACCAAAAACAATAGGTCTTGAGAACTCTACAATTCAGGGCGGTATGCGAAACATTATTTGATTCTGTTTGAATTTACGGCTGTTATCGTTTGCCAAACAAACAAAATTACCCTTGCTAAAAAAAAACCGTTGCTGGTAAACTACCCCTTTCCCTCAACCGATCGTCACCAAAAACAATAGGTCGCGAGTACTCTACAAATTAGAGCTGTATGGAAAAAATTATTTGATTCTGTTTGAATTTGCGGCAGTTATCGTTTGCCATAGAAAAAAAATCTACAGACAGACAGACAGACAGACAGACACACACACAGACACTTTTCGGAAAACGACTTTTTTCATGTTTTGAGTGTAGTAGAATCAGAATCTGCAATAATCTCGAACACGATTTTTTTTGCCATCACCATACTTCCATTCCTTAAGGAATATGGAAGTAAATAAAACGTATAAGGTTGCAGGTAAACTACCCCTTCCCCTTAACCGATCTTCACCAAAATCGAAAGTCATTGAGACCTCTACAATTCAGGGACGTATGCAAAAAATTATTTGATTCTGTTTGAATTTGCGGCTGTTATCGTTTGCCATAGAAAATACGCTTGATAAAAAAACGTTGCAGGTAAACTACCCCTTCCCCTTAACCGATCTTCACCAAAAACAATAAGTCTTGAGTACCCTACATATCAGGACTGTATGCAAAACATTATTTGATTCTGTTTGAATTTGCGGCTGTTATCGTTTGCCATAAAAAATACCCTTGTTAAAAAAACGTTGCAGGCAAAATACCCCTTTCCCTCAACCGATCTTCACCAAAAACAATAGGTCGCGAGAACTCTGCAAAACCGCGCTGTATGCAAAAAATTATTTGATTCTGTTTGAATTTGCGGCAGTTATCGTTTGCCAAAAAAAAAAATCTACAGACAGACAGACACACAGACACACAGACAGACAGACACACACACAGACACTTTTCGGAGAACGACTTTTTTTCATGTTTTGAGTGTAGTAGAATCAGAATCTGCAATAATCTCGAACACGATTTTTTTTGCCATCACCATACTTCCATTCCTTAAGGAATATGGAAGTAAAATATCGGTATGGAGAACTATACATGACTTCCATATTCTAAGATTTATATTTAAAATCATTTTCAGCCAAACAGCCAGGCTGTGCCTTACCTGCCTTTTTATTGCTGTATTAAATGAAAAATATTATATTACATTAAAATGAAAAAATTATAATTTTATTGTCTGGCAACAAAATTATTTTATTTTTAACAATTACCATTGTTTCAAAAAGTTTAAATAAATTTTCAAGTACTTTACTCTTGTTAAAACGTATAAGGTTGCAGGTAAACTACCCCTTCCCCTTAACCGATCTTCATCAAAATCGAAAGTCATTGAGACCTCTACAATTCAGGGACGTATGCAAAAAATTATTTGATTCTGTTTGAATTTGCGGCTGTTATCGTTTGCCATAGAAAATACGCTTGATAAAAAAACGTTGCAGGTAAACTACCCCTTCCCCTTAACCGATCTTCACCAAAAACAATAGGTCTTGAGTACTCTACAAATCAGGACTGTATGCAAAACATTATTTGATTCTGTTTGAATTTGCGGCTGTTATCGTTTGCCATAGAAAATACCCTTGTTAAAAAAACGTTGCAGGTAAACTACCCCTTTCCCTCAACCGATCTTCACCAAAAACAATAGGTCTTGAGAAATCTACAATTCAGGGCTGTATGCGAAACATTATTTGATTCTGTTTGAATTTGCGGCTGTTATCGTTTGCCAAAAAAAAAAAAATTTCCCTTGATAAAAAAAACCGTTGCAGGTAAACTACCCCTTCCCCTTAACCGATCTTCACCAAAAACAATAGGTCGCGAGTACTCTACAAATCAGGGCTGTATGCAAAAAATTATTTGATTCTGTTTGAATTTGCGGCAGTTGTCGTTTGCCATAGAAAATACGAATGATAAAAAACGTTGCTGGTAAACTGGTCGCGAGTACTCTACAAATCAGGGCTGTATGCAAAAAATTATTTGATTCTGTTTGAATTTGCGGCAGTTGTCGTTTGCCATAGAAAATACGCATGATAAAAAACGTTGCTGGTAAACTACCCCTTCCCCTCAACCGATCTTCACCAAAAACAATAGGTCTTGAGTACTCTATAAATCAGGGCTGTATGCAGAAAATTATTTGATTCTGTTTGAATTTGCGGCTGTTATCGTTTGCCATAGAAAATACCCTTGTTAAAAAAACGTTGTAGGTAAACTACCCCTTTCCCTTAACCGATCTTCACCAAAAACAAAAGGTATTGAGAACTCTACAATTTAGGGCTGTATGCAAATAATCTTTTCATTCTGTTTGAATTTACGGCTGTTATCGTTTGCCATAGGAAATACCCTTGTTAAAACATAAAACGTTACAGGTAAACTACCCCTTTCCCTTAACCGATCTTCACCAAAAACAATAGGTCTTTTGAGAACTCTACAATTCAGGGCTGTATGCGAAACATTATTTGATTCTGTTTGAATTTGCGGCTGTTATCGTTTGCCAAACAAACAAAATTACCCTTGCTAAAAAAAAACCGTTGCTGGTAAACTACCCCTTTCCCTCAACCGATCTTCACCAAAAACAATAGGTCGCGAGAACTCTGCAAAACCGGGCTGTATGCAAAAAATTATTTGATTCTGTTTGAATTTGCGGCAGTTATCGTTTGCCATAGAAAAAAAAATCTACAGACAGACAGACACACAGACACACAGACAGACAGACACACAGACACTTTTCGGAAAACGACTTTTTTTCATGTTTTGAGTGTAGTAGAATCAGAATCTGCAATAATCTCGAACACGAATTTTTTTGCCATCACCATACTTCCATTCCTTAAGGAATATGGAAGTAAAATGACCCTTGATAAAAAACCGTTGCCGGTAAACTACCCCTTTCCCTTAACCGATCTTCACCAAAAACGATAGATCTTGAGAACTCTACAATTCAGGGCAGTATGCAAAATATTATATGATTCTGTTTGAATTTGCGGCTGTTATCGTTTGCCATACAAAATACCCTTGATAAAACAAAAAACGTGGCTGGTAAACTACCCCTTTCCCTTAAACGATCTTCACCAAAAACAATAGGTCTTTAGTACTTAAGAAATCAGGGTTGCATGCAAAAACGTATTTGATTCTGTTTGAATTTGCGGCTCTTATCGTTTGCCATAGAAAATACCCTTTTAAAACATAAAACGTTGCAGGTAAACTACCGATTTTCCCTTAACCGATCTTCACCAAAAACAAAAGGTCTTGAAAACTCTACAATTCAGGGCAATATGCAAAACATAATTTGATTATGTTTGAATTTGCGGCTGTTATCGTTTGCCATAGAAAATACCCTTGTTAAAACATAAAACGTTGCAGGTAAACTACCCCTTTCCCTTAACGGATCTTTACCAAAATCAACAGATCTTGAGACCTCTACAATTCAGGGCTGTATGCGAAACATTATTTGATTATGTTTTAATTTGCGGCTGTTATCGTTTGCCAAACAAACAAAATTACCCTTGATAAAAAAAAAACCGTTGCCGGTAAACTACCCCTTTCCGTCAACCGATCTTCACCAAAAACAATAGGTCGTGAGTACTCTACAAATCAGAGCTGTATGCAAAAAATTACTTGATTCTGTTTGAATTTGCGGCTGTTATCGTTTGCCATAGAAAAAAAATCTATAGACAGATAGACACACAGACACTTTTCCAAAAACGACTTTTTTTCATGTTTTGAGTGTAGTACAATCAGAATCTGCAATAATCTCGAACACGATTTTTTTTGCCATCACCATACTTCCTTTTCCTTAAGGAACATGAAAGTAAAAATAAAATAATTTTGTTGCCAGGCAATAAAATTATAATTTTTTCATTTTAATGTAAATTATGTATGAGTTAATATACATGTATAAAATAATATATCGTTCGTGGCAGGCAAGCATATCTCAGGTATGTAATGTTTACGTTTCCATTTTATTATTATGACTACCGCAATAAAAAGGCAGGGAAGACACACACACACACAAAATTCGCGTTATTTCTGGCCTCACTCATGTTTATTTTCTTACATTTGCACGCTTTTTAAATGGTAAGTGCCGAAACCCATACCAACATAACGCGTGCAAGCCGAAAAAGTGTCCAGCGTGGATAGCGATTTGCTTCCTGTGGATCGCTGGGCAGTGTAACTGCACGTGTTTACAGAGGAACGATTCATAGACAGACTTTTCGTCTTTAGGGAATGAACCCTCTGCAAGATGCTGAGGGTCCATGAGTGACTTCGGAGCGCTCCTTCTTTTTCGCGTGTTTGTTCTGTGAAACATACACTGTAGATTCGCAGCTTGATAGGAACGCTGCAACTAGGAACACTGTAGCAACGCTCAATAGGAAATATTGAAAATTTTTGTCCACGGTGTACCCTCATACATACTAAACCTGCTCTGATGTTTTAATTACGGACATCATAATATTAAAACTTTGGAAACTTGAGCAATACTTAATGGAGATCAATCATTAACTTATACAAGCCATTAATTTTATGCATATTTTTTATATATATGTGTACAACGTTATCGGCAACAAAGAAGTAGTTTTTGTTAAACATCCTTCCCAGGATATTTGGCCGTAGTCCAATGTTTTCTACAAAACCAGAAGTTTCGGCAATGCCATCGACTTCCATCATCAGTGAAAATCGAGTGCGATAACGTGAGGTGGTATATGTGGTTAACGTTGAAGCAGTAAGTAGAAAGAAGTAGTTTCTATAGTAATATTTCATTTAGAAAATGATTTTAAATATAAATCTTAGAACATGGAAGTTATGAATGGTTCTCCATACCGATATTTTAAATTGTAATTGTTTCATTTAGAATTGTAACATTTTCTGCCACGTTTTTGTTTATTACAGTCAAGGTTTTCAAGCTTGTATTAGTTTTTCATTAGCGTTATTTAAAACTTTACTTTGTATATTATCAATTTAACGAAGTTATTGTACATCAAACCTAAACAATTTTAATTCTATTTTTCGACTTCAATTTTTGGCATTTTTCTAGTGATAGACCTACTCGTATTGATGATACAGCTTGGCAATGTTTTTTTTTTATTACAGATCGAAGGACGTATAATTTTCCCTATTATTTGTGTTATTTGAATTTTCGTCTTGCGTCGTTTTATCTTCGGAACAGAAACTTGGGCACAATTTTCAATAGGCTCGAGAACAAAATATTTCCCGCCTTATGATTATATGACTTTTATTTTTTTAATTTTTAGCTCTAGAATCATCGTATGAAATAGTTTCCTTTCCTCCCTGAACACTCTGTATATTTTGTAGGAATACACGTATACATTACGTTCTCGCATCTACAGAAGTGATATATAAGTAGGCCTAGTTCAGAGATCAACACGAAGCTAAGTAGCTTCGTTTCAGTCTTTAAAAAAATTCTGTGGGTTTCGTCACTCGTATGTACTAAGATAGTTCTAAATGTTAGACAGTACTAAACTAATAGTACTGCATAAAGCCATAAGGGATTGTTCTTCTGAAATTTTGAAAATCTACAAGAAGAAAATTATAAAGCAAAAAATTAAATGGAAACAGATAAGAACATCCCTATTAAGTACAGTAACAATCAACCCTGAAAGACACGAGAAAATTAAGGTAGAATTTGTCGGCAAAGAAAACAGTAAATCAGTGATTAATATTTTAAAAAGTTTGGTGTTCATAAATCATAAAAATATTGGCTTAATCGTTTAATAAGCAAAAGTGGTGCGACCCGCAATCACATAACATTTTTGAAATTAACTATAAAGCCCACTTGCAATGTAAATCACTGTCTTTACCTTATGGTTTCTTTATTATTTAGGAACGAAATAAATAATTTTCAACGATTCCCAAAACCTAAATTTATGGTAATTTATTAAGTTTGCTTAAATGATTAAATCGATATTCTCAAAACCTCAGTTAATAACAAAATTTAATATTTCTTGGTAAAACCAAACAAGCGAATGACTAGAAATGAAGTGTATCATAAATGTTCTCTTCACGAACAAAAGGAACTGAACAAACATAACACGCTTCAAACACATATGCGTGATTTCGTAAAGCGTCTCATGAATACAATGTAGGCTTACAGCATAATTCACTAAACAAATTTAAAACACTATCGAAATTTTACAACATTTAAAAGTGAAAATATGCCATCAGAGAAATAGAATAATACTACTATATCAGATGTAAGCCTAGTAACTTAGTATTATTATTGTTACGTGTAAGAATGTTATCTTACAAAATACAAATACATCTTTTTTGTATTTACAATACGTACGTTTTGGAACATATGAAAAGATCATAATTTATCAACACATCGTCAAAAAGATTGGCTATATCTTGAAATATCAACGACAACTAGTATTTGGATACACATTAGTACAAATGTAATTAAATTAAATTATGATTACATTAAAGCGTGAAAACGTTGTGTTCGTACATTTCAGAACCATGTAGGACTGTACGAGCATAATGGGAATCAAATTTTAAGGTCTAAAGGAGTTTGAAGTCTTAATTGAGGAAAGGTTAACGTTGACAGAAGCGCCTGCGAGACACGCCGAATAAGGCCTATAAATAATACACTTGACAGTATTTTTGCAAGTATCTTAAAGCGTGAAAACGTTTTGTTCGTACATTTCAGAACCATGTAGGCTGTACGAGCATAATGGGAATCAAATTTTAAGGTCTAAGGAGTTTGAAGTCTTAACTGAGGAAAGGTTAACGTTGACAGAAGCGCCTGCGAGACACGCCGAATAAGGCCTATAAATAATACACTTGACAGTATTTTTGCAAGGTTTCCATTAACAAATAAAGTAGAAGCCGTTTCTCTCATTTATATTATTAAATTTTGTAATTCCATTCTATATGTTTTTTCTTCTACTTACTTTAATGAGACTGGGCTAAGTCCACTTATCATTTTTATATCTCATAAATAATCACATCATGTAGGATGAGCGTCCTAAGGCGCACTGATTTAAAAACTAATCACTTTGTTCTTAGGATGTCTGTTACTTGACACATTACACTAAGTCAAACGGCTTCATTCTGTTTAACCTTCGCACAAGTTCATTATTCTGGTGTTTATGCAGACGTTTCGCATGCGTCTTGTCGAATCGCTGAACTTCATCTTCGGCTGAAGCAATCTTCAGAGCTCTGTGGATGTCTTCACTTCGTATGTACCATGAGGTATTAACAATACACCTTAGTAGGCCTACTTTGTTTTGAAATGCCTGGATAGTTTTTCTATAATTTTTCTTCGTGTATCCCCAGAGGTGAATACCATATGTCCAAACAGGTTTAAGGGCTTGTTTATATAACACTCTAGAGGTGGCTGGATAACACCTGGATGTCAATGGTACATTCAGAAACAAACTTTTGTAGCCTGCGCAGAGTGTACCATTCTTTTGGATAATTCATCTGTTGTTCGAACAGAATTTCATTTTATAGTTCACAAAAATTCTTTGGGTTTCCCCTTATGAAGCAATACATTTCAAGGTAGCGAATACCTGATAACAGGATTGTAGACTAGCAGCAATAGACTCGTCTAGTGCTTCAGGTTGTCAGATTTTTAAATGACAACTTCGAACTGATAAGAGAATTTACCATTCAGCGTTCACGAGAAATTAAGGACACTTTGTAACAAGAACAAAATAGTTTGAAAGCAAATTGTACTTCCAGAGACACTGAAAAACAGAGTACTAATGTAGATTTATAGATTTTATTAAAAAATATAATCAACACTCAGAACGGAACACTAAAGACGCTTTAGATGTAAACGTAACAATGAAAGTTTGTCCTACAGAACTCAGAAAAAAAAAAACAGTAAAACGATTAAAGCTATCAAGAAATAGGCCTATCGTTCATCACTGACCACTGTTCTGGCAAATGTCGGAGTAGATATGAGTAAATACGTGTACCTACTCGAGCATATCTCATGATGAATCCGATGATGTTACTATCTCCCTGGAGGATGGTGAGAAAGTGTGTGTGTGTGTGTGTGTGTGTGTGTGTGTGTGTGTGTGTGTGTGTGCGCGCGTGTGTTCGTGTGGTTCGCTAAAAAACAAACTTGACATATCTGTTTTTAGTACTAATCGAGGTGAAATTTCAAGCACTTTAAGAACGTACAGTATTTAACGAAGTTATTATTTACAAGTTCACTAAATTAAAGTAAAAGCAATAGTGAAGTGTATATTAATAACAAAATTTATTTCCATGCACTTCAAAAGTTATTTTACGCTCTGTATAGGCTACATAGCGTATGCTGAGATATAATTTAAATCTTAAATAAATAAAAAAGAAATATTATTGATCGATTTGGCCGGTATAATTTATAAATAGGCGTGCCGACCGACTATAAACAAATACTTAACTTATTTATGTACCGACTGTGTACCACAAGACATCTGCGCGCGCACATCGATTGCCTAGTATAAATGGAATGCACTCTCTGATTTAAAAAACTCCTTTATTATCGTTTTTTTTTAATGTAATTTAGTATGTTTGTAATTAACATTTTAACGCCCCATTCAGAACAAACCAGATATAACCATCGTTTAGACCGTGCTTAAAAACCTGTAATTACGTATCGTTCAGTTTACAATTGATAAGTCGCGTTCAGAAATATATTAAGGCGTATTGTGTCAAGTACTATATCCTGGCTTTACATTTTTCACATAGTCAGTAAACCAAATCCAAGACTTGAATGATGAGCAATTTTGATTTCAGACAAAAACCTACCAATAGGTGGTGTTTAATAATTTATTTCAGCTTCTGAAGGTGGACGGCAAAGCATTACGTTTATTCTATGTGAACAGTAGGCCCACTTGGTTAGTGCAGTACGTGGTAAGTCTATTAATGTGTACCTCACATCATTGAGTTTTAAATAGCAGAACATGAGTCAACGTTCTGATCCAAGGAGTGAAAACCAAGAGAGAAAACTTCCCCCTCCAAAATCTTGAAAAAAGTATTTTATTTTGTTTCGCAAACTAGATTATATTTTTGAAATATTCCAAATTGCCATTTCACAATTGTAAAAAAAAATCTGGCAGTCGTGGGACTGCCGACAGAAGTGTTAACTTAAATAACATGGTTACTGAATAATATAAGTTGTCTTTATAAGTGACCGTTCTGCAATATTAACAATTAATATAATATAAATTTATTTTTCCTTTTTTTTAACAATTTAACACTTTTTTCATAAAAATTAATATAAAAATAGTAATATAGTTTTATAATATTTTTAAATAATTGTACACTTTTTACACTGGGTTCATTACATTTTACCACTGTTAAAATAGGTTTATGGTAACTATAATAAGAAACGTAAGTTTTTGAATTAATATCGTTGATGAATCTTGAAAATACAGCGTCTATAGTAGATCCTGATGTAGTTGTTGCCTCAGTTCTTTTATTAACCATTTCCAATTGTAACTGATCATATAAATAATGTAACAAAGTCTGTGCAGAATCGTTCGCAAAATTAACTTTGAAATCTCCAGTTAAGATAAGTGGTACATTAGTCAAATCTCCAAAAGATGCAGAGCGTTCTTTAGTGTAAAAGAATAGTTTTTTACGTATTAATTTAATTATATTTTTAATTGTCTGATTATTAGAAATGTATACAGCAACTATAATAATTGTTTTTCCATCTATCGTCTCACATGTGACAGAACATAAGTCACCCACAGACGAAAAACTAATATCAACGTCATGCACTTGATCAATATTGTTGTAAGTAATCACATTATTATTGTCATGAATATTTCTATAAACAGCAACTCCTCCTGCACGTTGTGTTGGACGTTTCAATTGTGAAACACAAATGAAATGAGGTATCTCAACACCGCTATCATCATCCAGCCAAGTTTCTGTTAAAACTAAAACATCACACTTTTCGGTAACTTTGTTAACAATATCTTGGTAATGAGCGCGAATACTTTGACAATTAAATGTTAATAATGAAAGTCCTCCACTTTTACTAAGAAATTCACTCATAAGTTGATCAATTGTTGCTAAACTGTTCAAAGATAATCTACGAAATTCATCTTGCAATGATTTCATTGATCCATCAGATTTTCGTCCATGGTAGAAAGTAAAATCATTATTATTCTTAGTAACAATATATAACCCCTGAAGTGAAGTAACTCTTGTTAAAGCTACATACAATAGTTGACGACAATGCGATTTATCATACTCATAAACAATCTCCATCAAATGTGCCACCTTGATGTATAGTCATTGCACATAGTCATTGCATATATCATTTATGTATAGTCATTGCACACGCTGAAAACAATGGAAAATGACTTCGTTTTGCTACAATGGTTTTATTATTATTGAGAGGAATTGTAGCTGTTCTTCGTGAAATGGGCACAGCATTTCTAGGTACATTATTGAGAACCATGAATGCAGCAGCTTTTTTTCGTAATTTTTCACCGGTTTTCGGAGAGTTAGCAAATTCAAGCCAAATACGTGTTATTTCATTCTGTTCATTTTGTTCGATATGAACTAATTTGCCTACAACACCATTGGCTAAGCCATCCACGACGTCAATATTTGTTGTAATAATATAAAATTTGTTAATCACAAAAATAATTTGGTATGGCAAACTGCCAGTATCAATTACTGACATTTTATGCAGTTTCTGAGTGAAATTTGGTTGTTGCTCTGGACTTGCACAACCAATAAATGCATCTGTAGCAGTTGAAATTATCCTATTGTCTGATTGATGTAAGATGTAATTGTTGTATTCATTAACAGCATTATTAGTTAGGAATAGACGAATACCATGTGGACACCGTAGTTGAGCTTCTTCTTTTGTAACAAAACGGGATTGAATAATAGCTATTTCATCATCGTTTAAGATATCACCATTGCCAATTTTTGTAAGGATCGAAGAAAACATTACATTAGTTTGACGCATCACTTCAGTAAGTTCGTAAAATTTTAGATCACGCCACAAAGTAGGACCAACCATTCTTTGTTTATGTGATTTATATATGGGAGTAGCTCTCACTGGAGGTAACTGTCGCAAATCGCCTATAAGAACAATGTCCAAACCTCCAAAATTACTTTGAAAATTTCCAGTAACCTGTTTCAATCTAGCATCAATTTGTGATAAAAGTTCTGCGCTTACCATGCTTATTTCATCAATTATCAAAACTTTAACAAATTTAAATAGACATCTGTATAATTGTGCGATTTCATTCGATAAAGGAAGCAATCTAGAAAGAGATATTCTTAAAGCTGTGTGAACAGTAGAACCTTCAATTGCAATAGCAGCTTTTACAGTTGAGGCGCAAGTAATATAAGCATTGCAGTACCCATCAGTATTGGAAAATCGGTTTTAATTTCCATGATTAATTTAATAACAAAAGTTTTCCCACACCAAGCCGGACCAGTGAAAAATATTTGCAAAGGTGATTTTTTCTCAGATAGTAAATGGCCGATAATATGAAGCAGTAAAGTGCGTTGTTTTTGATTCGCTTTCTCATGTATTCACAAAATTCTGAAAGTTGTAGAACATTTTCTTTTTTTTTTTTGGTAATCGCTCCAAGTTTATTTAGTGCTGCGAATTGAAGATCACTATTAAGATTTGAATCAGGATCATTATAAAGTATTTCAAAAGGGTTTGGTTGAGGAAATTGATTGGCTAAATTGTCTACTTCTTCTTCATCATCGATGTCGCCTTCACGACATAACTGACGGCAAATTTCAATAGTTTTTGCAATATCTAGATTTTATTCAAATTCTTTTCTTTTAGAAAAAATAAGTTCTTCATTATCGTTGTATAATTGTATAAATTTCAACTCTCTTAAAATTTTCTCATCTTCATTTCTAAATGGTAAATGCAGTGTAATCATTTCCCTTTTATACTAGTTCAAATCTGTTCCCATATCGTAATTCCTATATCTGATTATTCTAGGTCCTTCTCTTTCTACGTAAATACCTTTATTGTTTTTATAATATTTTGAAACAAATTGAGCCAAGCTAACATGTTCCAAATCTTCAGACCTCTTTTCGTATTTGTCAAAACAGTTCTCTTTCCATACTTCCGTGCATTCATCATCAATTTCACTTAGTTCTTTAAGTGTTTTTCTAATTCTTTGTCGTTCAATGGGCCACACTGTAGGTATATACACAACAACAACTGAACTTTTTGACATGGGCTCTCGGAGTAAAAACCATGCTGCTTCTTGACTACTCATTTCCACAGAATTGAGCAAGTCTACGCTCAACTTTCTAGTGATTTCTACAATATCAAAGCTGAGATTTTCATCCATTGTTTCAATGATTTTTCGTTGCAAATGACTAACACCTCGGTTTGTTTTATTAACGTATTCCGCAACATAATTTGCACAAGAATACTCTTCTGTAATCAATTGTATATCCATATTTGATTTAAAACATTGAGAATGAATGGATTGAAAGCATTATGCCACTTTTCACTAGGTTCACGTTTAATAAAAACTCTAGGCCTTTTTATACCAGCACTGAGTATTTTTAAGTAATCTTGATCTGAAACTATGTTATTCTTTTCGTAGAAATCATTAATATCGTCATAGTCGTCATTTTCTAATTGAGTGCGTATTTCAGTGTAACGTTTCGCATAACCTGAAAATCCCTCTTCTGAACTTTGCATGGGAGTCAAGATAACAGTCGAACGAGATGGCATGAAAGGTGCCTCAAATCTACATTTTTGTTTTTTGTTGTCAACAATTTTCTTGTAACAAGTAAATGTATGTTTGTGAGTTTGAAGTTTTATGTAACCAGATGCTTCATTTGCAGAAACAGAAATCAAACTATTTATCAATTCGATAGCATTATTGTAACCTTCGCCAAGAACATCACCAGGATCGTTTTCGAGCCACAAAAGTATATGTGCGTGTGGACTTCCACGATGTTGGAACTCAATTCTTTTGAAATAATGTTTAATTCTAAACTTTCCAAACGGGCTAAATCTTTTTTACTGTAAAATGAATATGATAGCATTCACTATTTTATTGAAATAAATAGCACAAGTTACGGAATCTTCATTAATCAAAGTGCTTTTATCTATAAATGAAAGATCTTTTAGTTGTTCGTCGGAAATTTCAATACCTCCATTTTATAACTTGAATTATAGTTTAAGCAAATCTGGCCACCCTATTTCATTGGCACTCATTGTCAGGAAAATTGGTGGTTTTCCTAGCTGTCGTATCATAGCGAAAAGATCTCGTTTTCTTTCCATCCAATACCATGTTGAATTAGGTATAGATCTTAAAAATGCTAAGTTAGTTTCGATACAGTTGTGTATGTAACTTTCTGATTCAATTTGCTGTTTAGTGATTTTTGTGTCGGTCCCAACGTGTTTAAATGCAATACTGAGGCTACCGCGAACTCTTATTCTAATAATTTTTATAGCCATATAAAGTAAATGATGCGGCGTTACTACACGTCTGTCTGTGCGCCTCAATTCACTCGATGCCATCATAAAAGGTGTCACTGAAACATTTTCTTTGAACTCTCGAAATTGTCCGAGATATATAGCTGGAAAAAATAGTTCCTCGGCGTGTTCATCAAACAATAGGCTTGTAGGAATCTTGTGTTGCCCTGGTGCTATCGCTGATCTGGGTTCCATAATAGAGTATGTTGTTGAGCAGTTAAACTTTCTTCTATACGTATTTCTTCACTGATTACATCTAAATTTAATTGAAGATTATTTGTTGTGTTGTTGAAAAATGACTCATCTACAGTAATACCATAATGCTTGTACAAAGGTGTTGGTATTAAAAATTCTAACCACCGCCTCAATGTTAAATGGTTGACGTAACCATTTAAGAAATCGGACTTGTGAGTAATTTGTCGTTTTATGTGAACGAAGACATTATGCTCTTCATGAATATTTCGTGGCAATATATTGACCATAGTATTAACCTCAACTGGTATATTAATAACCTGTCCGTAAATACCAAATTGTCCGTGAACATGCCTAAGCCTTCTTATTTGCATAAACGGCAACCTAGGAGAAATAAGTCTTTCAGAAACTTGATCAAGTGGTGGTAAAGGTGGATCCGTTGGCATTGGAGGATATTTAAATCCATTAAACGTTGACATAGTTGGTATTTTATTCTTATCAAGAGCGGTTTTACAAGTCGAGCATATCTTCATATCTTCATGATAATTCTGCAAACAAAAAACCATAAAAGTATATTTCATTATTTTAATCAACATTACTAATGAAAAATATAGTTACGCATATATATATATATATATATATATATATAAAATTTTAAATTACCGTAATAGTTCTGAGAATTTCTTCATGTCTTGCATTAATATTTTTCAAGTCAATTTTGAACCATAATCTGTCACATACAGAACATGAATGTCCAAATGTATTATTTGTAAATTTCTTTTTAAACTCTTCGTGAGCATTATCATGTTTTTTGTAATCAGTATAAGTATTCGAAAGTATTGGTATATGTTGATCAATAGCAATAGGGTTTTTTCATATTTTTTTCTGATAGTTGAACCCAAAATAACAAATTGAAGCCGATTTTGAAAACTTTTCAACGAAAGTATCGAAAATGTGAGCTTATAAACATTATTTTTGCAATAAATAACAATAGGGTTTTTCATATTTCTTTCCGATTGTTGAACCCAAAATAACAAATTGGAGCTGATTTTGCAAAATTATCAACGAAAATTATCGAAAATGTGAACTTATAAACATTATTTTTGCAATAAATAACAATAGGGATTAAGATTTTCAAAACGTAATATTAGTACGATATATACATTTTTGAATAATAAAACGAATATCTTAATTTTCAAATTGTGCCGCGTATCGCCGAGCGCAGGTAAAACAGATACCGACGTAAACAAGAGAAAAGACATAATTCAAAAAGAACACGTGTCGTTGGAATAATATACAAACTGTATACGTGCTGTATATGGGTGTCTTCTTTATTATTTTTGTATTAAAATAATGCATTATTTTAGTACAAGTCAGCTAATTTGAAATTAAATGATGATTATACTTGCCTTTGTACTAGGTGCGAACTAGATATTTGTTCACTAAACTCATGTAACCTTTTGTCAGAATTCGAACGTCTTTCATTTGATGTTTTTGGCATTGACTTAATTTTTCACTTTTCTTTTTTTTCGATATTCACGCATATATTCTGCTCTTGATATCTTTATTTTTTTTTCATTCGATTCATCTTCTGATGTATCTGACATTTTAATTAATCACAAACGGCACAAAACTATACGCGTGATAACGAGCGTGATAAACTGTTTATAGAGTACTAAAGCAGACGCTTCGTGAGAGAGAGTGGGAAAGAACATGGGATGCAGAGAGGGGGAAATTGTTACGGATTCTCGTCTCATTCCTTTCTGATGACGTCACATTCAACCGATTCACTCCCGTGTAAATTTTTTCCCTCTCCTCTGCTATAAGAAGAGTGGGAAAGAACATGGGATGCAGAGAGGAGGAAATTGTTACGGATTCTCGTCGCATTCCTTTCTGATGACGTCACATTCTAACGATTCACTCCCGTGTAAATTTTTTCCCTCTCCTCTGCTATAAGAAGTTAACACTTCAAAAACTTTATTTTAAAGTAAAGATTATATCTTTTGAAAAATTTTCTCTTAAAATGGATGGAGCCAGTTTCCACACTTGTGTCTGCCCATAGAAAGAATGGTAATAATATGTGATGTTACAGGTTTCCACAAATATATATAATCTATTGAACGGTTGTCTTGTGTCTTCAGAAATCGCATATTAGATTAACTTTAGAACTTTCAGGTTTTCTGTTTAACCTTATAATCGGTTAATACCGAACTGAAAATCTGACTTCATTAAGGTCAGATTGATTTGATTATGCTAGTAGCCTATGTCTCATAACTAAGATCACTGCTTTCTTGTTATACCAGTTACCAATTTGCATAAAAGGAAAGCAGAATTGCAGAAGTTTTAGGCTCTAGGATGCATATTTCACCCGTCAGAAACTGGGAAAAACCAATCCGATAGAATCTGTAAATTGACCTTTTGCATCTCTTTGCACGTCGTCTAATGACACTGTTCGGTTCGCAAAATGTATTTTGCACATTATAAAAATTAGTGCTTTTTTAGTTGTCTTTGGGTAACATTATCAAAAGATAGCGGAAGAAAGCTACAGAAACCAAGAATACTTTACAGAAATTAATTTATTTAATTGAATCTTGGCGTATACACGGTTATCACATAGCTAGAAAAGAAAGCAATTGACAAACAAACATTATCTCATCTGCTTTTAATCTTCTGAAACGTCAATAAAGCGACGATAATAATAAATACTCCTGCAACACAGCTTTAGTCTTCGTTAAGAACACCTCCGAATGATCTAACTATCTTTATTACTGTATTCACAAGCAAAGAAAGTTTCCACTATCAAATTAATATCTGTTCACATCTATAGTGTCCCCAAAATTTTCGCTGTCGTATAATCTAAATATCGAAAATAAGTGTATTTACGCTTATTGGGAAATTACCAATTTTTATTACAAACAAAATTAGGTGAAATAGATAGAAGCGTTTTCCTGACGTAGGAGTCTCTAGATTATTCTCACGACTAAGAGTAATCAGCATGCTGAAGAGTGAGAAACTGGTAATATAATCTTCAGTATAATGAAATATTCGGATTAGAACAGGACACTAGATCAAGTGGAAATGACGAAAAATAAAACATGCATGTACAGATAAAACGAATGCTGTGTATCACAACTAATTAGCTCAGGCGCTGAAATAAAGCATTGTCCACTGCAAAACGGTTTAATAAGGTTTTAAATATTACTTTGGTTTCTAAAGTTAATTTACTACAAAGGGCACAAGGGCTTATTACAGATTATATGTGAACAAAACTTCCTTACGATTTATGATTAAACTAGCTGTTACACCCGCGGCTTCGCCTGCTTTATTGTTTTCTTTTAATTGATATTCTTTAAATGGAAAATTTTTTTAAATCATCATTCGTCAAATTATCTTTATTTTTGTGTTTTCTGCGCAGCTTTGTTTCTATTTAAAAGTTTTTTAACCGCGTTATTACTGGCTCGTTTATTTTCATGGGTCGTTAGGGATTGATATTTCCTGAGAGGTGGGGAACGCATTCAATTTAACACAACACGCAGCAATGAAATTGGTCACACGGACGTGGAAAAAACGCACGGTCGTCACTTTGCTGAGATTTCAAGGTCTCCCGCATCGTAACGCAACCTGCTGCGTTTTAGTTACGTTTTTAACACGCACGAGGGTGGTCACACGGACTCTTCAAAGATGCCGCTAAATAGCATTTGTTTATTTACTTATTACTATGGTAATTAATTCTGGTCTCTATGGTGTTGTTAACATCTTATATACCCGTCACTCATCGACTGTGAATATACAGCATAATTAAAAGGGTCTAAATCGTGTGAACGGGGCGGAATATCAACTTCCAAGCTAGACAGTGTTTTTCACCTTGTGTCAAAGGTTACCTGTGAACAATTTTTGCCCGGAATCGGTGTAACGGTGTTGTTGTCATATTTATACGCGTCAACAAAAGGGCATAATTAAAAGGGTCTAAATCGTACGAACGGGGCGGAATATCAAATTTCAATCTAGACAGTGTTTTTCGCCTTGTGTCAAAGCTTACCTGTGCAAACTTTGGTGGCAATCGGTGAAACGGTGTGGATTTGTATTCAATACACAGGAATCCTCAGACTTTGAGTTTTATACATATAGATGTTACAGACAGCAATTAAACACATTTGGATGTAATCGTTGTCTCCTTAAAAGCAAAAATTAATTATTGTATTTGTAACACATATTGTATTCATCCAGTAAATATGAACGTACGCTTGAGACCAAATAATGTGTTTGCTAAAATTACTAGAAACACTTTGACTTGCTGAAGTGGGCTGAGTTACATGACCGGACGTAGGCGGCACTTACACATTCGAGAACATTTCAACGACCAATATGATATTGCTTTGCTGTCTAAAAGGTGTAAAGGGATACAAAAGCTAAAAGGTTTGCTCCCTCAGCCGTAACATGACTTCATCCTGCAACAGTTGCATGCAATTAACTTTTCACGAAATTCTTTGTTTTCAACTCAAAACGGCAACTTGATATTTAGTACGATACACAAACATCCTTGAAGATATTCTGACATTCTCTGCCTAAAGGGCGAATCCATATGTTTTATAAATTAATTTTCTAAACGAACAACATTTAAGTGAGAACCAAACGCTAAGTGGCTTCCTCTTAAATATATTATTTCAAAAATTAGGATAGCCTAAATTACCCTAAACGAAGACCGAAAATGTTACAGAAAACAATAAATATTGATTAAAAACATATTACTGCTTAGATATAATTATGCGTGCATATTAATAAACTACTGATAGGCAAGTGATTGGAATAATAATGTAAGTGTAGCAATTAAGAACAAAAAAGCTTTTGCTTTTCAAGTTTGACATTTTTAATGTTTTGCACCGCCGTTCTAAAGACTTTTTTTGTGTCAGTAATTGAATCGTATTAATTTGAAAAAACTTAATATAACAATTAGTTGAATTAAATTTGATACCTTTATCTTTTCAGTGCATACATATTGTCTAGGTCCGATTGTTTGTCACGTCAGGTGGAATCTCATTTGTTGGATTTGTTGGGTAAATTGTCTAACAATGGTGCTACGAAAAATATCAACTAAAATATTTGTATTAAGATAACCTTATGAAATATTAATGAAACAAATAAACTCTGTTTGGCTGTCGTAATAATCTCTGTGTGTCTATCTGTATACTGTCTGTCTCTGTCTGTCTTTGTCTCTCTCCCTTTCTTTCTCACTCTTCTATAAAAGTTAACCTCTGTGTACTAGGTTAGCGCCAACAAGAAGCAACCTTTATGGCAACAGTGGATTGATTACTTTAAATTCGTGTATTGTTCGCATAGTACGGGTAAAACTTGTGGTTAGGTGTGCCCCCAGCCGAATGACATTTATGTGCTTGCAGACAGACAAACCTCGCTGATTAATATGAACAATATAAATGTACTGGTAGGTCGTAAACTCCTTCTCTCTGTAATTAAAAGACCGTTTGTGGGAGTCAGTGATCAGTAAATAGCAGCCAAACGCTGCAAACCCCTTCAAGCGGTTTACGTCTGTAGCGTCCTTTAACCTTTGGTTTATATTGCCAAAAACGACAAAGAAACCAAAGTTTCCTTACTTATGTCGTAGTTGCTGTTCTGAAGTGGTCAGTCGTATTCTTCTGCCTATGGTAATGTAAATGGGGAAATGTACAACTTAAATCGAATCCGCTTTGTTGATATCTTGGCCACTAAATGAATTTTAGTATTGCGAGTTTTTAATTTACGCTTATTTAAATAACTTATAGATAGGCCGAAAACTCCTTTTCCCGATGAATGTAGCCTATAGGCCTAGGTAAAATTGTGTATACGACATCTGTAAGAACAATACTAACAATAAGTTAGACTGATTACATTAGCAACAAACACAATGTTTCAGAATAACGCTTTCCATCACAGTATAAAATACAGTAAACCACAATAAAAAGGTATCGCTTGTTACGCCTGAACTGTACCATATAAGTAATACGCGTTTTTATCCGGTGCCTGTAAATCTCTGTATAAATACTCAATTTAAATGTTTTAAGAAAATACGAATGTGTAAGGCCTATTCATATGCATACTTTGTATGTATACATAGCCTATACACGAGGTCTAAAGAATATGACTATACAGTAAAACAATAGTAGGCCTATCTAACCTACGCTATTTGACCATATCGAGTGTAATGAGCGGTCCCGCTTACTGCATGATTGTTAAGCAGTCACTTGAAGATAGTTTTAACAGGATTTTACTGTAAGTTGTTGAAAGAGTAAATATTTCAGAAGTATTATGTTAATTTAAGTGAAACAACTGTACTCAATTGACTTTGTAATAAATGATAACTTTTAATGAAAAAGAAAAAGTGTACGGTCCTTCTTACTGCGAGTTAAAAAACTGTTTATTTTGTGAAGCTTGGAAAATAACTATTGACCGACTATACACATATCTTTAAATTTGTTTTGAGAGTATTGCACTTACAGATGGACGAAGGAGACATACATAAGTCTGGAAACAAGATAGAAATGCCAAAAAATTCGATAAACCAAAATAAGACATACAAAGTCTACTCGATCCACGTAAAACTTCATTGTAGAAGGAGTCTGGTGTTCCATGTGCCTCTGAACGACGATATCTAAAAAAGGAAATGAAGGGGCAGAGACAAGGAGAAGGATAACTTTAACCATCAAGACACAGTATCCCCACTTTTTTAAGTTAACAGATATTCAGAAACACAAAAATACGCATACATTAACAAAACTAGACTATACAGGATAGGCCAATTAAATCATCCATTTTATGTTACGATAGTGAAACCTTGGTAGTAGGTAGACGGCATTGCAACACTTCGAGATATTTGACAGGAAGCCCCTGAGACGGATTCTAGGCCTGTAGAAATGAGAAACGGTTATTTGCTTGTAACTCTCAGGCCATACTTTGTAGTAGAACAACTCCCATGTTAATTTCTAAGTTATCGAGCCACACTTTTCCGATAACTTATAAGTTAAGTAATCGGAATCGACATGTAACCAGCAAATCTGAGACCGTCAATTAAGGTGTTAAGAAGCAGGGGAGATTTTCGATCCCGTAGAACAGCGGCTGAGTTTAAACACACAATTATGAGTACGAAAGAATTCCTTTGTAGAACAACTCAGCCTGTCATTGGCATTGAAAGACCGATAAACATTGCAGTTGTCTGATTTGTTTAAGCCACCGTAGAGCTGTTTTTCAAATTCTGGCCGATATTTTTATTGCAGTGACATTACATTAACTGCTATAGGCTATTTAGGTTGAAGTGAAATATGCTTACATCGATCTTCTTTATATAACATAACTACAACTGTGCGTGCGTGCGCGCGCGCGCGCGCGTGTGTGTGTGAGAGAGAGAGAGACGGAGAGTGCTGTTCTTTTTTTTTAGTTTTAAATCTAATGAGCATGATTCTGAAGAGTGAAAATATTCCACACAATCCCTTCAGTTTTTTTTTTTTTAATTTAGATGACTCATTTTTCTGTGAGGTTCTGTTCGTCTCTCTCTCTCTCTCTCCCCACCTTTAAGCACTGGCTAGCTTATAAGTGGGTATGTACGTGTTTGAGTGTGTGAATGTGCATTTTTAATATGTATAAGATATGATTTAGTAGGCCTATATTAAATTAAGAGTTTCTTAACTAAAAAGTATCAAACATTTGTAAATAAAAATTTCCGAATTTAAATTTAAAAACGAAATAATACTTTGTACAGATACGACGAGAAAGCACCAGTCGAAATCCAACAAGATAAAATAAATCAACACGTTACAATAGAGTGTGGTTAATCAGAAGTGAGAAACGAAAGCGATTTACCAGTGGAACTGGGCGGCCCTTGTGCCCGTATTCACTAGCCCTATAATCAGCGGCCGGCAAGTGGGAGGAAATATTTGCACAGACGTGGTTATTAAACAGAAGTGAAGGCCAATTATATCACCCCACAAATTTAGATACCCATCGGTATTGCATAACTGAGTCTTGCTGGATGCGACAGCTATGCGTATGATCCCGACACAAAGTGTGTGTGGCCCAATGGCAGTTCCGAATCTTGTTGGGACATTGTATAATTAATACTCGAGTCCACCGACGTATATCACTGGTAGACCAATCAAAATTACGGTATCCACTGTTATCGTCTGAACAATCTTATTCCAATTCTAGGTTTTGGAAACTGGAGTTAATTATGTGGCGCTGCACCTGTGCCAGATCTTTATTTATTCACTCCGATAAAGTATCTCGGTCCCACTTAAAAACATTCGATTTCTTTTAGACATTTTATTACTTTAGCTTCCAGTTCGGGGGCTAAAAAAGGCATAGGATGATACTAAAATTTCGTGCAGACGTTAAATAAAACATATTGTTTTATTGTTACTAATCAAAGGAAGGAATTACTTTGTTTATTTGGAGGCGAGTTTGGTCACAAAGCAACCGTACAGTACAGCCGCTGCCTTGCAAACTTGTTTCGTAATTATGTTTAAATGACTAGCAAACGAAATAAGTTTTATTTTTATAAGTGTTGAAACACTTTAACTACCGTATGTATATTTTACTTTTCGTATAAAAAGAAAATTTTTATTACATTGGTACTGTCTGAAAGGCATGGCGTATCTTACAGAATATTTACTTTGTGTATTATTATGTAACTAGGCGTGAGACTACACGACAATTTGGTAAGAGGAATAGGTCTATACAAAGACATGATTTAAATTAATGAGTTTATTACTATGGCATTTAACCTGTTTACTTGTTCTGATGCCCATCTTCTTAAGACTGGGAACAAACTTGAACGCATACAACACCACACAGTAAATAAACTCACATAATATAGGTCTATAATATAATCTCATAAATTATTGTATTATAAGTACATGCTTATATAGGCCTATTATAAGCATTTAAATTATTTAATTTTTCCAATCCTACGTCTTAATGTTTTAAACTCTTTGGTCTTACCTGTAACAATCAATGTACACATTCTGCCTGAGACCCTAAATGCTATAAAAATCCATACATCATATTAAATGCTAAAAACGTCTAGATTCTGACACTTGTCTTCACTTAATTAGTAGGCCTACTCAAAATTATTGTACGTGGAGTTTATGTCTGTATTAAAGTTTAATGTATGTGTGAAAGGTCTGTACGTTGGAAAACAAGTCATTATAATTACCGACATAGCTACTTCTTAACAGACAAAATCTTGTAAATACATTGTTCATATAGGCTAACTTTGAACGTTCACGTCAGGTTTTGCTAAACATTCAACTTGTTCAGAATGCATATTGTGTTCAAACAGGCTAAAAAAAAAAAGAAACAAAGTGAGAGAAAATAAATATGACGTTAAATCGTTTTCTTTACGAGTCTCGATAAAGCATAATGTAAATAAAATACTATACGTTTCTTTCATTTATTTAACGTCTTAGTGTTACGTACATAACGCTTTATGTGTAATTCCATCTTCAGCACATGTCGTCTGCAATATTTTATTTGATAAAATTACTGATACCGTCGTGAATGTTACTTCAAAAGTATATTCCACACAGACAATGAAATAAAAACATATTTGTTACAGAAAATAAATGGTAACGCTATATATAAAAATGCAGGACCTATCAAAAGGTAACTCCATCGCAGAGGACGAGAGGGAATTTCAATTACTTATTAAAAACCAGTTAATACATTATTGTTTGCAGGCAACAATATTTATGGCGTCGAGTAATAAAGATACATAAGACAAGATGGCGGCTAATCTAGCGCTGTCTTCGCTATGAAACTGTTTATGATTTAGGGATTGTATATGTTAAAAGTTAAATATTATTGAATAATGTATGGGGATCCATCGCCCCGGCTGGCACCCATAGCAGGTTTGAATGCAAATCCAGCGTGTCTATGATTCATGTGTCCGTGGTATTGGGATCTTTGTGTTATTTACTGCGTCCGGTGCTTCGGCCGCCTCGGGCCTCTTTCGCATTTACATATAGTTAAACAAACACATAAATGAACTTAGGAACCTATATAAATCTATTTAGACAGTCTCTAGATTGTGGTATGTGGTCCTCCTCGTCTCTGACTTAAATGTGCGGTAAAACTAATAACCTTTTATACGAATGTAACAAAGATTTTGTCGGGACATTTGTGAATATGTTCACATTGTTGATACAGTGTACAAAAGAAACGTTAAGTAACGAATCAAAATTCTGAAGTCGACACGTTATTTCTTGTTTTAGTATAGTCCATAAAATATTCAATATGCACCACTGTATTGCTTTATTAATCGTACATTTATAACTTAGTAATTTATGTCATAGCTTTTGGGATATTTTTATATTTTACTGGAAGCAGAAAATATTATGTGGTCAATTCACAAATTTTTATTAAGACCAAAGATAAAAGATACTATTGTACATCTCTTTTTTCCAAAAAATGAGGAGGGTATCATAAATCAATCAATTAATCTGTAAAACATGAAAAAAGTTTATAGTTTTTTTGTTAACATGATTTTATTGAGTGTTATCGCGTCTTGCTTTGATAAGAATGGTGTTCGTATAAATGCAGCCGCCTAAGTAATTAGACGTTATACTTGCACTGTCTACATGCGAGAATGCCAAAACCATGCGCACAAGCGATATTGTATCCAACTTGTACAAACTGATAGTACTTCACTCCAAAAGTTACTTATCCAGACACTTATTCCGATGTTTAATTTTATGTCTGACGGTAACACACAATCGTTAAAGTTACTGAAACGTTGCCTTCAGATGTTGTAGACTGCCAGCAACGTTAAATGCTCTGTATTTACGTACACATTCCGAAACACTGTTGTTACACATTATATTTATTTGTAACATGATCTAAACGTAATTTTTTTACACAATAACCAACTCGTATTATTTGCTATAGAAAAGAAGAAAAAGGAAAGAATCTGTTGAGCTGCGATATTTGGAAAATAACACAATGAGAACGAATCTAGTTACCCAGACTTGCCTGTACTTGTATTTTGTTGCCCTGTAGCAATTACTCAGTAAAATTTTGCTATCAGATTGTTTCTTGAACTGTTAGTCTTCAATTTAGCGTAGGCACATTAAATAACCATTATTTATTTATGTCAAATCTTTGTTCACAATACAGTAAAAATCAAAACTGTAAATCGACATTCCAAAAGAAATTGCAAATTAATTCCTAGACTTTAAAAAACGTAACATGATTCTTAAAAAGAACATAAGACAGTCTACTAAAAATTAAATAACATCGCTAGGTGTACTACTCCTATAATTTGAAATCATCTAATAAATCAAAATTCATTTCTCTATTTCTCGTTAATCTCTTTGGCTGATTCCAATTCTTCAACTTCCCCTTTAGAATCTTCCCCATACGTTTTCCCTCGTTTCCGTCGGTCTGCTTCTCTTCCTTTCTAGACCCTTTTCTTATTTTAGCTACCATATTTTCTTGCCTGTCTGTGCCCTATACATTGATTCTGGCTCTGCTCTACACATAGGCTACTCCAATGCCGGCTGCACTTCAATGTCCTTTCTAATTTCGAGGGGGTTTAGTGGTAAAACAACCCTAGTCCAATGTTGTTTAAAAAACATTTTATTTCTTTTATTAATTTCGGTTTCTTCCCAAAAGCTATGTAATCAATAAACAACTATTAATAATAAAAATAACCTGGAAAATCAGCTTAATAATTGTAGGATTTATTAATGCACTTGAAAACCTTTAATTTCAGTTATCTATAAAATCATCTAAGTGGGTAACTTTACCAATAACCCCACGATTTGTTCGTTGCTAATTCTTATTATCCCTATTTATTATCCCTCTGACTTCTCTTAAATATTTTATCTCTGCAGCCTATACTCTACTTTTCTAGTTCATGCGTATACCCTTAGTCAGTACTGACTTGTGAATTGTCCTATAAAAATTTACTTTAATTACTTCTAGACGATTTTTTCATGGTACTCAACGTGATGATTATTTGCTTTTGAAAGCCTCTTCCAAATTTCTGTCTCTGGATTCCTGTATCTTCTAACCAGCTGTTACCTCTCGATATTCAAAATCATGAACTTGCTAAATGTTATCGCCTTCTAAACTGTGTAATTAATTTTTACTTTTTATTTCTACAGCCGTTACATTCATTTTCTTCATACTTGTTTTTATTCATTATTTCTCTAAAATTTCTTTTCACCCACCTAAGCTTGCGGTAAATTTCCTTTCCTCATTGTCATTATTAGGTATCGCATCATCTGCAATGCCCATTCCGACTCTTAGCATATAAAATTAGTACAGCATGACATAAAATTCAATCACTAAGTGACAAATTGACATTACAGATAAGTTATTCGCGTTAACAAGTGACGTTGAGAATCATGTGGTTTCGAATGAACAAACACGTTTGTAGGTACATCTGTGGGGACGAAAAAACGATAGATGTGCTGTGCCGATCGATTACCATTACTATGACACATCAGGAAACGTACTTTCTTTGAAAATGGAAAACGTCGTACTTACCCTATCTACATTATGCGTAGTGAATACACCTATAACTTCCATACAACCAAAGTGACCCACAAGCGAACGTCATTTCTTCATTGTACCTGTAATTAAAAAAATCACAACAGTATGATGGTTATTAAGATTCAAACAGTTCCATTTCCGAGGATTTTCGGGGATAAGTCAGTTTTGTCTACTACGTTCGTAGCTCTGAGCTTCCAAGATGGAAGTGCGACCCATTTAATAAAAACACAAGGGCATACTACTGTTCTTGATCGATGTGACTTCAACTTCATCGTATATCAGTGAGTCTTCTCAATTGCACATAAAAGTGGCGACTGTAGTTATCCGTCAGATGGGATGTTGGTTCACAACTGCAGACGTAAGTGTCTGTGTATGTGGCGTCCGTGTGAACTTGTACAAAATTATTTTTTGCGAGAGGGAGAGGAGCTGTAAAGGCGGAGTGCGAGGTGCGAGCACGGAACGGTGCGGCGCGTATGGGAAAGCCACGGACTCAACATGCAAATAGATTATAAATCTAAGTGATTTGTTTGCTTGGAACGCAGTGACAGGAGAAGCTCGGCTCGGACCTCCAAAACCGCGATACTATCCTTCTCCCTCTCACGATTCGCTTCTCACGATAAACATTAAACTAATTCTAAACGTTGATTAACTTGTTAAATTTAGCTTCTCTTCTGTACTTACTGAAAGTGATTGCATCTTAAATCCTGGTGTTTACCTTGTTAGTTTGTTCTTCTTAAGCACGAGTACAGAAAATTCTAATCATCGAAAACACCTAACGCATTACATAAGATTAATTATTTTAGGCCACGTTTGCTGCACCTCTATAACTCACGGCACAAACCGAATCGTATGAATGCGAGATTTCTAGCGATCACTTTTATAATAAAATAATAATATGAGTGTAACGCGTATATTCTCACAACGATGTACTTAGATATTCTCTCAACGTTATATTGCTTTAGCGCGGATCATGCTTCATATTCATAATGGATGTTTGATGACAGTTACATATGGATTAAGCGCTTCGTAGAACTCAAACAAAATGTAAAGCAGGAGTTGGGCATTAAACTTATTTCTATATCAAACGGAAACATGCCTCAAGTAACGACAAGTCTAAATTACGAAACGTCCATCATCTTCCTCTGTCCTCTGACAGCCCTACCCAGAGGAATTATTACTAATTTATCCTGCTTTAACAGTGGTTTTACTACTATACCGTATGTGGCATTTTCACTCTTAACAATTTTAACATATCTACCATAAGTACTTGAAGCCGGGGCCCTTCAATATCCATTATTTGTCTCACTTTCCCTCCCATTTTCCATTAAACATTAATAGAATCATTCAGCATATGTGAATAAGTAAATGTAAAATATGCTCTCATGCATACAAGACAAATCGTCTACAGCAATTCTATAGATCTAATAATGAAATGTAATTTAAGGAGACAATTTACAGGCACGAAGAATATTTCAGTAAATCAAGATCAAGTGATTATCAATTTACGGCAGAAAATAACTGATATAGACCTACTCAATATGAAACCCGCAAAAATAAGATTGATAGAAGCAGAGAAGTATAACTATAGTGTTCTATAGTTTCTCGAACACTATTGTATTTATGGAATGAGCTAGTTCCGCAAAAGTCAGATGTTAAGCGTCTCTGGAACTTATACTAGAAACGCATGTTTGTAAGTCAACTCGCTGTCCAATTACCAAAACATTCCTTCACTGTTCTCAAAGACTGAAGCCAAAAAATTATTGTATAGTTTCGTAAACGAAACTAGTAAACAGTTAAATTCTTAGACAAATACTTATGTCTGGCACAGTGTGGTGAGTTTACTTGGCTGGAATATTGCACCATCGCAATTATGGTTGTTAATAGTGACAGTATAAAAAATAAGTAAGAAGTGATTTATTTAAATATTGTTTCGACAAGAAAAATAATTGTTAAGTGTTTGGAATGTACAGCTGAAGCGGAATCATCTAACGCTAAGTCTAGCACTGACGGTAAACTTGGATTGTGTCGGACTTTAAATACTACACATGAACATAAAAAAAAGTTAAATATTCTATCTACTTTACTTGCACATCGCCTAATATAATAAGAATAAAAAACATTAAAAAAAAGAAAGTGCAGACAGTAGAATTAAGCGGAAACATTAATAAATGATCAATTAGCGAAATTAGGAAAATAGGAATTGAAAGTAACATGTATTTTTATATTAATAATGTTCATAACAACCTTTTAAAATTTACTGTAAACTCTTACACCTAATAACAGTAGACCACCTACTGCAAGAGAACGGAAATTTCACTTTAATACTAAATAGCAATTAAAACTGAGTGCGCCGAAGCCTGGCAATAGGTGGGAGACAAAAACGGAGCACTGCTACGATTCAACTTTTAAACAAAGCTAACTGTTTAATAAGAGTAGACGGGAAGGATCTTACGGTTATGCTAAACGAAGCCGCAAAGGAATAGAAACACAACTTACTTCTGCATAGAAGAATAAAAACATAATGAGAAGGACAGAAACAAGTAAGTTATATGAGCATCCTCTTCCTTCGAGCGTCACAGTGTGGTGCCCGACGTCCCGACGTTTGGATTGCTGGTAAAGAAACTGAACATAAATTGAAAGTGTCAGGAGTTGTGGATTTAGAGAGGACAATCTGAGAACAACGCAGTTAAAAACAGAAAGTAGGCCTAAAAAACTGATCTGAAGTTAGCACAAGTGCAATATGACACGTTCGTTAATAAAAATTGTGCGGTCATAATATGTAGCCACTAAAAACACACATAAATACCAAGCGGATTGTTTCTCCGTGCAATTATTATTTTCTATCCTTCAATACAGAAACGGAACTCCTGGTTTAGACCGCATTCTGCTCTGACTTCGTTTACTGCATTGTATGAACTCTTTTGTTTCTCTTACGGAACAGATTCAAAATTGTTAATTTTCCATTCAGTTGTAGGCTTAATAGCGAATAATAAGTTGCGACCAGTTAATCTGGTCACGTGAGGAGGGAACAACTCACGTTATGTAACAATAAAATAGTATATTATATAAATACTAGTTTAGTAAATTGATTAAATTAAAAGTACGAAAAATAAAGTGAACATAAGAAACTGTAGGGGTTAGGATTCAGAATTTGTTTGGCTACGCATTACATGTCTAAAACACTGAAATCATTTTAAATTATACGACTATAACTGGAATGTACATTTCATGCACCTTTTATAGTACCAGCACAAAAAATAAATCAGTTAATAAAACTCGGCATAGAATATATGATGAAGGGCAGAAAGGGATGTTGGACTCTGTTAGATCAAATTCATCTAATTTCTGATTTAAACCAAGCACAGAAGAACCTACTAAAAGCATTTTGTTCAAATTATTACATTCATTTAAAAAAAAACCTGAAAATTAATTCTTCTCATTAACAGCCAAAAATTTAAAGTTAGATAACTTTTATATAATTTCTGTTTTTTATTGTCTGTAAAAGCGCCCAGATAAGCGCCCTTACGATTTTCTTTATCGGCGCACTCTCCCTCTCTCTGTCTCTGTCTCTCTCTTTCTCTCTCTCTCTCTCTCTCTCTCTCTCTCTCTCTCTCTCTCTCTCTCTCTCTCTCTCTCTCTCTCTCTCCCTATCTATCTATCTATCTTCACCTCACCTATGTTTATTTCAGCATCATAATTATAATAGGCCTGTGTATAACGAGACTACTTTGATTGAAAATCTTAGTTTGCGAGAGAATTGTGATGTAAGAGAAATAGTGAATTTCACTTTTTTAAGGTTTCAGTTCCTTATTTAGGTCTGTTTGTCTTGGAAAATCGATCAAGCGTAAATCAACCTTTACCTGCAATGTTGTGTATAACATTAACAATCCATAAAATCATGAGGACTCTACCTTGGTAGGAGCGTAGAACTACTGACGCAGTCATCATTTCGTACTTTGAAGTCAAAGCTCAACTTGTTTCATTAGTGACAGTGCACAATAACTTTTGCCACTGTTATAAATTATCATTTTCAGCAGAGGAGATTGATTTTCGCTGGACTAATATAAGCAACTGACTTCACATGACACACACTACCACCCTCGAATTGATGTGTATGTGTGTGTTTATTTTAAACAAATCTATCACAAATGCGACTATTTCTCTTTGCAAACGTGAACATGTACAGTAAACACATAACCGTGCCACGACCGTCGTACATTACACAAAATGTTAATAACGTAAACGGTGCGTGCGTGAGTGTGAGCAAGTATTGCACACACCAAACGAGTGGCAAGTGACTTACTACATTTGGTGTTATTGTTATTGTGCGAGGCCGGATAGAGACATTAAGCTACTGATTTGTACTGACAGCTCTGTCGTTGCATGAAAACTGTTGATTGGATTATTGTAACTGAAAGTCATTGTACCTCGTTGTGCATTGTAAATCGTAACCGCTATAGACTATCTTGTATATAGTAGAAGTGCCTTAGTAAATTAAAAAATTGATAAAGCAAATTCAAAGCCAACGACAGTAATCAAATGAACATCTTGTTAAATACAAAGTAATTTCGTTTGGGCCACATGACCAAACTTTATAAGTAATAAAGTATAAAATTATTTGTTGACATCGAAATAAGCCGACGCGAAATGTAGATACAGTAATATCGCACGGGTGATGTTACCAGCAGTCTGAAGGTTAAATTTAGCAGTGATAAATCAGTTTACATATGCCGAATGGAGTAACAAAAGAAATCCGAGTCGTGTTTTGAAGCCAGTAGTTGTGGGTGACTGGTACATTTCCTGGGAACGCCCTTTCCAGATGACTTGGTTCTGTCAGGGCGATTTACGAGCGCAGTGGCGCCCAAACTTGGTGTAAATCACTTGCTTACCCACATACACAATGTTAATCTCCCGAGGTCGTAGGCCGCCGCTGACCTTCCCATCAACAGTCTAATAGAATTTTTGAATTATGTTCACCGTTAAATGGGCTTATAGGATATTACAACTCGTTTGAAATTATAAGTGTTTATTTTTAAATAGTGTGTTTAAACAAGTGTATCTGAGTTCGTGACGTGGAAACTGGCTCTGAACAGACCGTGGGATCACTGTTAACTCACTTCTTTATCTATTTAATTTTATTTAAAAAACGAAGTGATAATAACAAATTATAATAGACTTTATACACAATAAATTGCTAAATTCAGGATTCAGATGATTTTATTTTGAAATAGCCTATATAAATCACAGTGCAGGAATTGAATTAAAATAATGTATCATAATACGTGCTGAATGCTCATAAACACAAATATATAATTTTACTAACAAATTAAAATTTATAATTACATACATTGTATGCGTATTTTATTATAGCCTAGTTTATAATTGTTTTATAACTATATAATGTTAATAATTTATAATATTTATTGTTATTATTAGTAATAATTATTATAGGTCATCAATACACACCGTTTTTATTTATGTAGGTTCTCAGTAACAGTTTAAGTGCGGTGAAGCCAATACCCCGGTGAAGATTTTGTGCAACTACTAATATCACTGGGTTGAGTTTATTTAATAAAAATATTCTCTTGAATTACTACTTTAAATTAAATAAAGATAAGCTGTTTAATTATAAAGTACATAAATGAATAATGTAATCTTACAGGAATAATTATTTGTACTTTAATTACGGGTTTTATTTATAATTTACTTATGTAACGAAACTTTTTCTAGAAAACCATTGCTCCCATGTGGTTGCGTTTTGGTTAACGTGTTGCGAGAGGAGGGAATTTAGTGATGAATGGAGTCACGGTCTAGTGAAAATGTCCCGAACTCTCGGCGCCACCATTTCATGCCCTAATTACTTCCAGCCCCATCGCATTACTTCTACTTCCAGCTTCATATTGCTGTATGAATTTTTCGTATAGCAAATTCTAACCGGAAGAAGGCTGAACATCGTTTGGCGTCTACTGTCTCATGGTTACAAGGACATTCATTGCAGCCGATAATACAACTACTTCAGTCAACAAAGTGTAAAATTCGTGGCTATCTTGTATTGTTCCATGCTAATACAATAGTATGTTTATTTTCTACGTATAAGACAACTTTCATCTACACGTTTATTTGGAATTTGTACATTTTCTACATTTACGTTTTAGGTTCTAGAAAATACCAAAATACGAGTGACTTCGGATTTGGTTTGACCATGTCATTCGAGTAACCGCAACGCAGCACTACATTGTATTTCACTTCGCGCAGTGTATCTCTATCATCACTAATACTACTTGATTTATTACTTTTCTTACACAGTTATAGGGGTCTACTTAACGCAGTTAATGTGTCTAAAAGTTGAGCATGTTACAACTTTGACGTCAGTAATCATTTTAATGTTAGGATCGTTCATTTCTTGTAAACTGAGACAACTATTCTGGTAAACGTACTGGGCTTTTCGGAACTCTATCAAAATTACTACTACTACTACTACTACTACTACTACTACTACTACTACTACTACTACTACTACTACTGCTGCTACTACTACTACTACTACTACTACTACGGGATCCTACTGTGAATACTACTGGATTTCTGAAGATTCTATGACGTTCTACAACTGTAAATAGTAAAATTATAATTTATTAGAATCAAATCCAACTTCCACTTTAGATTTTTTTAAATTATCAGATTGCAAACACTGTATTTGCAATAACTGCGTTTAAATACTTAAACTCTGAAGTCATGCCAGGTATGGAGTGACACCGTCAATGGTTACGGAATAGGCCTATTTGTATAGTGGGAATACACATTTTGTTCCGCATATTACAGCTATGTTTAATCTAACAGTGTAACAGTGTAAATTTTCAACTTGTTAATCTCAAATTAAATTTTATTCTTCAAATTGTTCTATTTAAAACGAAACTAGAAATAATCTTCTTAAATATAATGCTTGGAGGTAACTATTTAGATATCATCATCATCATCATCATCATCATCATCAGTAGCTCCAATACTCAGTAGCTACCGCAGACCTCAGATTCCCTCAGGATTTTCCTCCAATGTCCACTAATTTTTCATTTCACGTACTTTAACAACATTTAGATATAGCAGTTTGAAATGATATATGACATGAGCAAAGCTGTAAAGTTTTTAACATCGTGTGCTACTGTTTCATATAATGATTACTATTATTATTGTTGTTGTTAGTAGTAGTAGTAGTAGTAGTAGTAGTATCTGTAGTAGTTGTTGTTTTTCTTGTTGTTCTTGTTATATACTCTTATATTGAGACACGTAGCCCTAAGTAGAATAAAAACACAATACTTTTACATAATTGTCTAACAAATAAAATTACATTTACACATACAGGTTACATGTGTTTGCATTAATTTTTGTTTAAAATACAGTATTGTACAAAACATGAGGTAATTTTTATCAGTTTTCAATAACTGCTTCACAAGTAAATTAATTGACACCTTAAATGTTGCACTCATCTATGCAGATTCTGAAAACTCAAGATTCTTACGTAATACTTGAAAAATAATACCGATACTTAGCTTCCTTCTTCACACACAGACAATCAAAATACTAGGAGAAAATTTCTGAATCTAAAGGTTAGAAGATCGTATGATAAATGTATCGCACCCTAGTATGATTCAACCTCAAAGATCACTATTTAGCATTGCAAAAGACCGTTTAGCTCTTAACATAACGTAGGCTATGTAAAATAGTTTCATAGTCGATGTCGCGTATCTTTGAAAGCGATCCAGACTTCGACAGAGCAAAGTTTGCCAAACTCACAAGTCGAGTGATACCAAAATAAAGCCGGCGTAATCAATAATAAAATTTGTTCAGTACTCAGAAAGTCGAGTAAAAACTACGTAGCCAATTAACTTCATCTGCATGTAGCGGTGTGGCAAGATGCCATCAGAAATACCTTTCTCGCCACCCAAATGCTCATTGAGTTTATAAAGTTTTATAAAACCTGTTGGTATTATAAAAAAAAGAAGAAAGAAAACAGACAACAGTGAAGCTCTAATCTGCTTACATTTGCATTTGATGCCTGAGCTGCCTACTGTTTTGGGGTAAGAACAGTGATATACAAGTGCCAACACATTCAACTTCCATCCAAAGTGTAATAAACACTTGCTCAAGTAAAGTAGATTTATAACCTTCCTGGCGGCTTAACAAACTTGCAGGAAATTTTACAATAATGAAAGCGTACTGATGTTATTGTCAGTATAAATCGTATCAGAGTTAATGAAAAATGGACTTACTTCTCTTACTTAGAACACTGGAATGAAAAAGTGATCGAATGAATTAAATTTAAATGTTGAAAGTTACTGTGAGTCCTTTCAGAACTGACGATAAAGAACAAATGTATCCTTCAGTCTGATACAACCCTAAAAATTTCTGGAGGCAATGTCAACTAGGCAAGTAGGCTACTGTTTCTAACGTAACTACACTATCTGATCACCAGGTATTATAATGTATCGGTATCTCACTGAGCAAACTACGAGATGGACTGACTCAGTCACACTGGAAACCCATGACTGATGATTTGTCTCAACTGAATCTTGTTCACTGTGATCTGTAAGTGCAGTAATAACCTGTCGTTTATTATTTGTCTTAATCTCTGACGAACAGATGATTGTGAGTATTACCATCCTCTGAGAGCGGTTACACGACTTATAGTACAGTCACTGAAGGAAAAAAATTCAAATTAAGTGACTTCTACGAGATTTTTTGCATAAGACTAGATAAAAGGGTGAGAAACAATTTAAAAAAGTTTACAAAAATTCAGTCGCGGGTTTTCGAAAAAATGGAGGGGGAAGGTACAAAAAATTCATTTTTCGTGATTATCTTAAAAAATAACAAATTTACGAAAAAAGACAAATTACACAAATTAAAGAACATTAAATTCTCTACAAAAAAGCTACTTGTCATGTTTTTTATCAGGCCAATACTTTGTGAGAAAAATGGAATTGAAATATTAGAAAAAAATTGATTGTTGGTGTCCGCCCCGATGAGCGGGAAGGCTAATTTTTTCTGACATTACAACATACAAATTTTAATAAAATCCGTTATTATAGTCGTAGAGACGAAAATCAAAAAGCATTTTAAAGCTAAATGTTTGTACTATTACATAAAATGAAAAGAAAATAATTAAAGTATTAATAAATACTTAAAATAAAGTAATAACATTTTTGTATTTTATTTTTTCAACTAATGCATAAATATATTAACAATTTATTACAAATGTATTTACATTAAAAAGAAACTTTACAATATGAACTTTACATATATAGGTCTTTGAAAAATAATAAAAATTAGTATTGATTTATTGGCATAAAATAAGCGAGTTTAAAATTTATAAGTTTTTTGAGTTCGCAAGTATACATAATTTTCTTAACTTAAAGTTTCTACATAACTTTTCAAAATAAATATTTGTTAACAAAATTATGAACACGTATTAGTCAAAGTATCTTCTATAAGACTGCGGTGAAAAGAATTGTAAAAATTTAGTTAAATTTAAATAAATGTAACTTTTATTAATAAATGTAAAAATATGTCCATTGCGCGTATTAATATTAATAGTTAAAAACTAAAAAAAATATTAAAATGTAACTATTGTACGTAAAACTACAATATTTGAGGTTTCTCTTCTGCATAGTGAGAATTTATATCCGTGCATGGGCATAAAAAGAACAGACCCTGAAAGTTGAAGAATTTTAGGGAGAGCGACGACAGCTGGTACATGCGCCATACAGATATTGAATTAACGCAGTTCGATATTGAATGTTCCGTGAGTTCGATACTATTTTTTATATTGTATTTTACTGGAAGTTCAATTTTATGTTTTAAGATTTGTGTTAGTAATTTTGATATTTCATAATTTGGTGCGGTTCTAGCGCAAATGATCTTCTGCAATTGCAAAAAAGATTGTGGAAAACATGCAGTTGCAGAAAAAGTGGATTGTACTGTTCATCGGCTTGTGGAAACTGTGAATTTAATTTGTGCACAAATTTTTCAAATATTGTGTATGATGAGGGAAAAATAGAAATAGAAGACTTGACTTCTGAATCTTTTCAAGAAATTGGAGAAGAAATCGATTTTTAAATATATTTATAATTATAAAAATAATTGTTATAATTAAATTTTACAAATAAATAATAAATGTACCGGTACTAAAAAGTTATTTTCCACCTTGATAATTGTGAAAAATTCCGAAAAATTTAAGAAAAAAACGATATTTTAATAATTTTGTAAATCATAATAAGTTATAAGTAAGTCATTTATAATTTGTGTAAATAAGAAATGTGTTTTAAAAGTTATTTTATTGTCAAAATCTTCAGTGATTGGAAGGAAAACTATTTTTGAATATATTTATAAAGTGCATTTTTTAATAACATTTTTATTATAATGCTTAATAAATAAGTAAAAATTATACATAATAATATATACATAAATGAATTATAATGAGTTTTTGAACTTATATTCCTGAAAAAATTGCATGTCTATTAAATAAACATGTATTTTATGTGAAAATCCACTTTGTGAAAAATTTGGCCAACTTTGAATTAATTTTTCTACTAAAAGTATCGCCCTGACAAAACAAATGTTAATAACCTTTTTTATGCAGCATTTTATGCTCTTTCTTTTTGGTATTTTGTATTATTTTCATAAATTTAATATTTTTTTAAGATAATCACGAAAAATGAATTTTTGTACCTCCCCCCTCCCTTTTTTCGAAAACCCGCGACTGAATTTTTGTAAACTTTTTTTTAAATTCTTTCTTACCTTTTTATCTAGCCCTATGCAAAAAATCTCGTAGAAGCCACTTAATTTGTAATTTCTATTTTTTTTCGGCTTCAGTGACTGTACTATTATGCTGCCTAACCCTATAACATGTATAAACACATAATATATTCAAATATGTGTTGCTACAGTTCTTTTCTTAATATGTAAATTACTTAATATTATACTAATAAACAATCAAGATGTTATTTCCTTACTTGGAACATGTATTGAGCATTAAGTATGGTCATCGTCAACCATGTTCCCGTCTGGTGGAGTATCTGTGTGCTGGTTATTTGCTACTGTTAACTTTTGGTTGGTGTTTGTTGATCGTGTTATTGTGGTCAGACATGGTGTACAAATTTATTCTTTGAGTATTTCCAATTTTTAGTGTTTTAAAAACTGTCTTATCTTATGCTGATTTGTATTTGCCCCGACATTAGTCTGTTTTGTGTTGTATGTTTATATAGGCTATGTGTAGGTGTTACACATATTCATTACAGTGCTTTTTGTGGTATGTGTTATTAGTGTCTGGGAATTGCTGACATCTGGGAATTCATGTTCTGTATTTGTTTCGTGTGTGGCTAAATTGGATTTATAAATTTTATTGTTCTTTTCGTCTGGCCTATGTAAAATTGTTTAAGTTTTTGTATTCTATTTTGTATACAATGAAAACCAACATGGCTGATGATGAGGATATTGCCATATTGCTTAACTGTCGAAACAAGTTCCAAGTAAGAGAAAGTACGTATCTTGATCGTTTATTACTATAGTATTAACAAATTTGCATATCAAGAAAAGAACTCCAACTTTGTCGTGTTTACTTGCTGAACTGCTACTTATCACGTTTCGGACGAGGCCTTTCAGTGTTTCCACCATTTTCAAGTTTAGGACCTAGCCGTGGTTTAGGACTTGAAAATGGTGGAAAACTGAAAGGCCTCGTCCGGAACGTGATAAGTAGCAGTTCAGCAAGTAAACACGACAAAGTTGGAATTACAGAGACTGCTAATTCAAATAACAAGATGAAGAAAAGAATAGACTGTAGCAACAAGTGTCTGAATATATAAGTCTATGTTTTATCGGTTGAAATAATATAACCAATCTCTTGTTTACACATACCTGTTCAAAGTTTGCAGTACTGAAGAGTAATAGAGTCCTTCACTCACTACTACTACTACTACTACTACTACTACTACTACTACTACTACTACTACTACTACTACTACTACTACTACTACTACTACTACTACATTATTACTACAATTATTATAGGAATAATTATTATTATCATGAACGCTATGTTAATAAAACAAGACTAAATTGTAGAGAGTAGTGTTGAAGGAAAGCGGTGCTACTGAATGATATATGGTGCTAGACCAAGTTGCAACATCACCGCGCAGATATTAATCATAAGAAACTTGTCCAGCTGCCGAATTGAATGCAGCCACAATCCTCTATAGTTATGTACCCTTACCTAGACGATGACTGATTCAAATGAAGATATCAATTGAAGATTAATGAAGCCCCATGCGCTGCTCGTTGCTGCTTACACTCATAAACGTAGTTGCCGACAACAATGTTTAATGATTAAACAAATTCTGTCCAAAATGAAGGCTGAATTACAACCGCACACCAAATAATGGAACTCGGCACAGGTAGTTAACCATGCGCGCCGTCCTGTTCTGTCACGGCCAAACAGTTTTATATTATTTAATTGAACTCTATAGAAGAAATAACAATAACAATAACAATAACGAACGCAGAATATCGGGCTAGACAAATGTAAGAGTTCAATGACTGCCACGTTACGCGATCCATCTGCTTTTGTTTGGCATTTACAGTTTTTAAAACAATTTAGAAAAAAGTTCGTCCCAAGACATCGGTAAAAATATATTTTGTAGACGTAATTTAAAATGCTCAGTCAATTTAATTTTGTAAATTTTCACTCAGATGTAAGATCTGTTTCTTATGTTGAAAGCGACTGGCTTGTGACGTTACCAGTATCAGGTCTGAACAGGAGTGGTTGAGTTCATGAATTTGAAGTTAGCTGAGGAACGATTGGTATGACTAAATATCTTCTTCTCGAGCGAATGCAGATGGTAATTCTGTCGTCCTTGTCAGATCTTGTTTTAGTCTCCTACGTCCAAAAGAACATTCTGGCAAGTTGTGCTGACAATTACAGTATCTCATACAAAACTATTTATATTTTATTTTACAATATTTAGAAGCTACATGCCTGTGATGTTACAGACGATATTATGCTTTAACCACGTTACCACGCGCACATACTAGTTTCAGCAGCTGCTGGAACATTTCTTTTCACTGTTAAAAACGGTTATCCTAAACAATGCACTGTACGCACGCGCTCATGAGCTTAGGAATCGACAGCTCCCCCCTCCCACTGGTTAACAGTTCATAGTTGGTAGCCAACAACATCTGTGGAGGTTAGGCTACATCTCCACGACTACACTTATTTGCACACGCGGCCGCGTACTGGTGAGAAAGCGTTCCGTTAACAAATAACCCAACAAATTTTTGTGTAAGTTCTCATTTTCCTCTGCTCCATGGTTGTTATCACCTATAGGTTATTTATGAAACAAACAATACTCTCTATCTACTCTTAGCCAATCAAGTTCGTATCATCCACATAGGTTGTATCTCCACTTCCTCCCGTTCGTTATCGTTTCTGCGGAGCACGACTCAGTAAAAACCAATCCTGTGTCACTTGAAGGCATCAGTCATGATTTTCCTCATGTTTTCCTACTGTTTTAAGTAATTTAATAATAGCCTCCTTGATTTCTTCAATAGTCTTCAGAATACGACAAAGATACTTCCTGTACTTAGTGTAAACACCACAGTTGAAAAGCTCTTAGTTTATTTTTAACTAGGTTTCCAAGTGTCTAACGTTCTGAAACACGAATAGTAAACTCGATGTAAATGAAACATTTTGTCAAGCGACGCAAATGCTGATGTTAAAGGGGGTTTATTTTTTTTAACGCTTGTTGGCTTTGGTTGAAATGTAATTTTTTGGGTAATCTTAATATTTCTTTTTAGGTTAACATTATCAAAAATGGTAAAACATTGCACTCTAAGGTTTCTTACTGCTAGACCGTATAGTTCAGACTGGTACTGTATTTGTATGCGTGTCTGTCTCTAAAATGTTAACATAAATTTTATTGCGAAAAAGACGAGATGTGTAGCAGAGAAAATTTATTTCCCTACCGTCTAAACTCAAAGTGCAGTTAACGTTAATTATCTTGAGATCACGTACTTTAATGTAAATTCGCGGTAATATAATAGCTTTTGTTTTTACACACAACCAGCTAGACCTCAGCCAACAAGGCCGTTATAATAAATTGTGTAGCCTCCATTCCAGTCATCGTGGCGTTGTATAAGTAAACAAAATACAAAATGTTAGGCTACCCCTTTTGCATCTAGTTGGGGCTAGGTAAACGGGCACTGCATCTTTCGTGTTAAACTTTTGTGTTCGAAATCATCAATGATTACCGTGACTTCAGAATCTTTTATTAATAACAGCCGTTCGTTTGTTATTCCGCAAAAGTTCGTTTAAATAATTGCAACGATAAGATCGTTCATACATACAAATAGGCAGGATGGAGCAATAATTATATTTTTCATTTTCTTGTAGGTTTTCAAGCTCGATGTATCGGGGTATTTGTTCCTTCGGATCTTATTCTGTGATTTCTTTCTTAAGCGTGTGGTGTTTCTTAACTATTTATTTTGTGTGGCGTGGTTTTTGCTAGCATCTTATTGGCAGTGGTGCCTCGAATAAGCAATAGGTTATTTTGCCTATCGAAGTACTCCTGTGTAAGAAATGTTTCCGTAGAATAGTATGTATCGTCTCATACATTATGTCCAATGGACATTTATGAATTTTTCAGAATCATAATTTCCCATTATGATCATACTGTATTAAAATTGTATTTTATGATGCTAAAATTTCATTGTATGCTGTGTTTCTGTAACGCCTTTCTTCTCTGATGTGATCTGTTCTCTTCTTCTTCCACCCACCGTTCGGTTGATGTGACCAACGTAGGCCTATGCAGTCGGCACAGGTTATCCCACATCCTTCCACGTTTTGATGTGTTGTTTGGTATTTAATTGTGTTGCCTACTTTCTGAAGTATATTAAAAATAAGTTTTGGTTAACCTAGACCAATACTGTATTCCCTGTTACTCAGTTTTACGGATCTTTTTGTTGGGATTCTTTGGTATGCCAATACTTGTGTGCCGTGGTTATATTGAAAGGTAAACACCACGGCCAGTTTAATTTTATTTTCCGTGCGTTCGGTGCACTATCGCCGCATGTTATGATGCCCGCTTTGATATCGAGATGCAAGTTGTTCGCTGCGACCTTGAGTGGTGACTTCATTTGGCAGGCCGTGGCGTTCGCTTGTCAATGAAATTTAGTCAGCAATGTCCGAGTTTTTATAAGTTAGCGCTGAGCCTTCATCGCTCTCTTTTCTCGTTCAACTTTGGTGCGGCTTGGATTGTGACGGCGTAAATTGTGACACCACTATGCCTAGATAAATTTTATTAAAGAGCTTCAGTGAGCCAGTATTGCGAGTTTATATGTAATATTAATTTAATTGGGGTTTGTGTGTGTGAAATGTAACGATCGTGTGTGCGGGTGGCTCAGGCGTCCATGTTTGTGTCGGTAAATATACAAGCACGTGGTAAAATTATTTTACAATCAAGATAAAGAAATAATGTTATAGACAGTTCAAAATTTAAAAACATAAGAATTAAAGCAAGTATGAATTTATAATTGTGTTCCATGAAGTCGGGTTATTAATTGAAGTAGTTATAAATGTAGTAGCAGAGTCCACGTGCTCGTCAGTCAGTCATTATGTGAACTTAAACATAGTAACCCAGGAAATTGTTTAAGCTTAATGTGTATGATTTCTGTGTAACAAGGTGAAATTTAGAATTCAAATTAAAAGCCCGAAGGGTGATTTTGACTGGATTTACTGACCGGCTATTGCAGTATTGAAGTTATAGTGACGTGTGTGATCTGAGTGCTTGGGCGAAGGAATGTTGGGGTGGTATGTGTATATACAGTATATCTGAATCGAATATACAAGTAAAAATTTTCGCAGGTTTCTCCGCTTTAGTCGAGAGGAAAGGGGTCCACGTGATGGGCACGCTACATCTTCGCCCATCCGCAGAGCCTGCGTAAGACACCCCAACGCGGTCACGCCATCCGACATCGTGCTTCACACACCACCGAAAATGCAGGAACGTATTTAGTGCCCTCCGAAAGATCAGGTGGGAAATTTCCATTATTTAATAAACTTCACACTCGAAGTGCTCCGCAGGTTATCGGGTAACACACACGCTGAAATCTATGCCTACATATTAAACTCATGTTTAACATTACTGAACATGTTTTGTGAGGACATGCTAAAGTGTGGACATTACTGACTGGGTTATAAGTAACTTATAAGTATTTGTGTTTTGATTTGCATAGAGTCATGGGTTACCTTTCTATTATTTAAATACTTAATTCTATTCCTGTGAAAGACAAAACAGTTTAAAATTCTTTTTTGACAATATTCAGAACTTAAGAAATGTAATACTCGGAGAGTGCTTGCATCTGCCTGCCATATGACCGGTGATCCTGCACGTTTCTATTTGTTCTCTGATTTTTCTAGATTTAAATTTCTCTTATTTGGTTATTTTGTTGGCTCAGTTTAACTATTCAAATTATTATAATTATACCGTACGATTCATATACTTAACTAATTTAACACCTTTAACTTAATTTAAGTTAACTTAACACTTAACTTAAAAGGCGACACCTTTTAATATTTTTTTTGTAACTACTAATTTTCTACAATTTTAATATTTAGGTAACTTTCTTAAACCTCCGTTTACTGTGATCACTGCTTTCAATTTAATGTGATTAATCCTAGTGATGGGGAACAGGTAGATGAAAGTACTGCCGCACACTGGAGTAATTGTTCTTTGAATTTAATTATTAATTATTGATTTAATTATTATTGTATTATCTAATGATCATGGATTGTCTGCTCGAGATACTTATAATTATCATGTGTTCATAAATGGTTCCTGCATTACTCAGGCCATACAAACTGTTGTTTTTGAAAGTAAAATATAGGAAGTAAAAGTTTATAATAAAAATAATAAATTCAGTAGGTTGGCATGCCATTATTCAATTGTTGAAAATACTTTCACATATTCTTGTTGTAATTAAACCACCATGTGACTTTAAATACTTTGACATATTTGGTGTAATTAAAACCATCATGTGAATTTAAAGAGAGAGCTGAATTGATGTCAAGAATTAAGAAAACTCAAACAAAATGATTGTAAAACTAATTGTTCAAAAAAAACATAAATAAAATCTTGTTACTGTTGATCAGCTGTTTTCTTGCAAGACCTGTCACTATGGCTCAGCACATTTTATTTCCATCTAGGCCACATGCCTAGTCTTAAATATTAAGTTACGCCTTCCCGGAAAAAAAAAGAAAAAAAAATTAATTTTTTTTTGGTGATTAGAAAATGGGTGTAAAAAATGTTCTGGGACCAAGGGGGCGTTTCACTTGTTGATCTTGTTTTGTTTAAAGCCCTTGGTCCAAGCTCGGATATAAAAGTTAGGTGATATAAAAGGCCCACACAAAATTTTACAAAGTGTCACAGAGATAGAAACCACATTTGCAGAACGCCAAAAATATGCTTCCCCTTTGGTCGCCGGGGAACCGTGGTGCCACTTGGATGACGCGCAAAAGGTGCAAAGTCACCCGTGGAATTAGTGACTATGAAAGTAGCACCACACTCCTGAAGTTATCAAGAGAGAAGATATCGAAACGTCGACTATAAGACAAAAACCGACACTGAACGCAACTCTGACAAAACAACTTCTATTGTGTGTGTGTGTGTGTGTGTGTGTGCGCGCGCGCGCATAATGTGATATGTTTGCTTGAGTATGAGGAGTGTGATGATTCAAACAATTAAGATCACTCTAGACTAGCAGACAAGCATGTTTTTCGTCAGTACAATTAGATTTACAATTGTTTTCTTTCCCATCAATCGTGCAATGAAAGACCAATTCATCACTCATAGCTCTCGTATATTTACATTCCCTGTTTATTTAGTCTACATTTACTGGGCGATGTGAATAACAGCATTACCTGTCCTGTTACAGATTTTAATTTAAATAATATGCGTAACATACCATACGCCTATCATATCAGCAACAACAGAAAAAACTTATGAGAAATTAAAGAGAAGATGTAAGTGTCTTTATAATAGCAAAAATGTAACCTTTCACACTTGAAATGTATTAGTGGAGATTCACGTACATGTCTTACTGGAAACAGATAAATAAGAGATAGAAAGAGAGGGGGAAGACATAGATAGATAAATAAACAGATGGACAGACAAACATACTAGACACAGAGACAGACAGGCCTACGTAAATGAAGCGATCGATTTAAATCCGGGATAGGATTTCATAGTGGATTTGAATTAGCCTATTATTCTAATCTTCTGAAACTCATGCGAGTTATAGCCACAGGGATCAAAAATGAATAACTGTAGGCTACACTTTTCAATATGGTTCGCTACGTAAAACTGTGTTATTGTAGTTAGTAACATTGGTTTAGCGTAAAGATTCACTTGAGCTGTGTATAAACCACAGTATTACTTATATCCCGCGCGGTCGCTAACATAATTTAATTCAACAGTGGGAAGGGAAGTGGAGGGAGTGTATTAACATATGCTAGTCAAGAGGCGTACAGGAGAGGGTTATAACTCTATTGTGTAACCCAGGGTAACTAGCAAAGCCACGAGTTAAATACAAAGGCTCAGTCAGCTGTAAACCTATAGTCGCCCTCAACTTGACGTGAACGTGCGCGCAGACCTGTTAGTCTGCCGGCCAAATGATAAATTCTTAAAACATTTCGAACTCACTGGCAATCACATCAATAAATTGTAGTCTATACAGTGCGTCAATGTTTATAATAATAATAAGAAGAAAATAATAATAATAAGACTAATTAACTAGTTTGTGTTTTCCTCAAATGCCCTTACCGATCTCTACTTAGCATAGATTACATAACGCAGATCACATACGAGCGCTCGCGCGCGCGTGTGTCATTTAAATCAGACTACCTCATTGCCATACAAGGAAGATTTATTGTACTAGTTACACACGAGTTTAGGGCGATTGTTCGAATCTTTTAATGTAGTTTTAGTTTTGATCACATAGTTTGGCCTGAATAAGTGTTAAATAGTATGTTTCTTTGTACACTTTACTAAACAGTGATGCAGCGACAGTGGAGCCGGACCGCAGTTTGTAGAAACGAAAAACAGAAAAAGAAAAAAATGTAAACGTAGAGTTAGTAAACTTCAGAATTTAATTTTCCCATTCTTTTAAAACCGTCCTCCAGTTAGTTTTGTCGCGTCATTGAAAGTACGTTTACATTATTACTATAAACAGAACTGAGTTGTTTCTGTGTATATCCGAAAGTTCTATATTAAATAGATCTTAACGTAGTCTTCACCTCCACCCCAGTCCAAACTTAGCGTATTACTATATAACAGAATAATAATAATAGTGATTATTATTATACCCCAGTCCAAACTTAGCGTGTTACTATATAACAGAATAATAATAATAGTGATTATTATTATTATTATTATTATTATTATTATTATTATTATCACATAAAGACTGTATAAAGTCTGTGTTTCCGGAATCCAAAAATAAAATGTTAAAAATAAAATTAAGATTATCGCATTGCGATAGAGTATAATGTAAAACTGTAGTTTCTACATACGTAACTTACAATTTAAGTTAGCCTGAAGACAACTGCAGGTTTTAGACGTTGCTTTGGTTCTAGGAAGGGGTCAATAATTATAGATTCCGAAAAGCAAGGTTACACAAACAGATTCAAATTGCAACAACACCTTTAACCACTCACTATATATTCAGAGACGCTACACCATTAATGTCCGCACGACGATATGTGACTGTTAGAGTAAGCAAGTTTCAACCATAAACACTGTTGTTATTCGTTACCATGTTAAAAAGTAACGAGATTTTCTCAAACGTTTATATCTTGGTTCTGATAATTCACAGCTATCATTAATATTAAAACGTAAAGTAGAACAAATCTAGCTAGGACCCCAGTACTTGCAATTACAAACATTGAAAACGGAAGACATACATAATAACAAAACTGGAAACGTTTGAAAAATCTTCAGTTTTGAATGTTATATTAAAATGCATAGGCCTACTACATTCAGTAAATGTTACATCAAAACATAACACTGTATATATTATTACTACGAGCATACAAGAGATCTCGTAAGAAAGCCACATGGATGTTAGGTATATTATTTATACATAATCTATTTAGTATCCTTCATTATGCTATGCATACATGGTATATACTTACGATTATACGTACGATTACCGAAAATTCAATTTATAGGTAGAAAATTCAATCTAAAATTCAATTTAGTTAATGTAAATTCTTACATATTTAATTAATTTATCATGTTTAATAAATCACTCAATCGTTTATTGGAAAATTTCATTATAGCCTACTATTTAATTATAATTACTCATTTCAAATTAACTTTTTAATGTTAAACAATTTTTAACCTGGTTTATATAATTATCAGTTTTTGTAAGGTTTGTTGTTAGAATTACATTTGATGAACATCTAATAAAAAAAAAATCAACACTTTACATTCATAAAAGTGGTGTTGCATGGAGCCGTTGATGTAGAGGAGGCCTGACGCAAACAGCAGGTGTCGACCGGCAGCCCTCTACCCCGGAACATTAAACCGCTCAATGAGCTCATCAAATGTAGCCTTTATCATAGTTACGATCCGTCACATTTGTCATAACAATTCGATTCGCTAAGGGTGGTACGGAACGATGAACCTGATAATGTCTCTTTCGTTTACATTGTCAACTTTAACTAAATTTAACGTGTTTATTTCCACTGGTCGCGCTGTTTAATAGTTAAAAATATTAATCCTTTATGGTCGCAAGATATTCTATTAAAGCAACTACGTAAAGATAAACGAGATACTTTAATAGATTGTGACATGACTAGAAACACTGTTTCCTATGCTTATCATGTCAGATTCCAAGGTAGTGTCACGGTTGTTTATCTGTTTCACCTATATAATTTTTAATTATATTTATTACGTAATTCACCACATCATGTAATTGCAAGTATACATGAGTAAACTATTATTTGTGAACATTTGAAAACTATTTTTAATTTTAAATGATTAAAACTAATTAAAATATTTATAAATTGTAAACTCGTTAATTTAGTATCAAAACTCAGTGTTTACTATGTGTGACATTAAAAAACGAATTAATAAATAGCAAATATTTTTATTTAGTAAATATTAATATGTAGGCCTCTGCCAGAAGGAATAAATGAATATCTGACTCCCGGGAAAAGGAACAATACATAACAGCGTTTATAGGGTGGGTGAGCTACGAACGACGCTAGGCTACCTCATTAGTGTCGACATAAGGGCGTCGGGCGTCGGGATGGCGTCGAGAGCTTTCGCCTTTGTGACGTGCGCTCCAGCTATGAGGTGACAAAAAATACACTGCTGCACCAGCACTTGAAATTTTTCTATGGTTTAAATGTGGTTGCTACTCTCTTTCGGTAACGAGGGTTAAAGTCGCACAACTGATAAGGAAATATCTCGAATTGTAAGCAGCATCGAGCTGTTACCCCATTGTCTGTTTTTTTTTTTTTTAATTTTACATCAATTATTTTCTTCATTAACTTAGATTCACAAAACTTAAATACGTTCTCGCGTCTCACAAATAAGTTAACACGTACATTTGTTGAAAAGTTGTTGAAGGTGAATTATCCAAATCCATGATCATAGTTTGTATTGCGAAATAATATTTGTTCTTTGAACATACACAACTGACATGTAAAACAATACAATTCAGTCATTTGATGCAAACAATACACACACGAGCGCATGGAATGTAGACATGTTCTTTAGTGAATATGTATTCGAATTGTTTTGATAACTTTTAGCTTATGTGAAACGTTTATTCAAAACGTAAACGTAACGTAGGGGAACATGGGGCATAACGGGGTAGTGGGGCAGAACGGGGTACAGCCTTTATTTTTTACAGACGGTGTGCAATCTGTTGGAATTTCTCACAACTACGTCAGTATAGTATTACCTATTACCACACAGAGATTGGCAGCCATTGTTGCTGTCTTTGTGTATGATTAAGGTGCTGCACCATATTTGCTTGTGTTTCTACAATATCGCGCACTTCTTCTAGCTCATGTAAGTAAGAGTGAGTTAATTGTAATTTATTTCCATGTATACTGTATTATAACATGTTTCATACACTTCTAATCCTGATGTTTTCGTTAAGCTTCGTGAAAACTTTATCCTGTCACAACGCTATAACCTAAAAATGTAACTGCGGGGCAGAACGGGGTGGGGCATAACGGGGTAGTACCCCATTCTGCCCCACGTATTTTCCATAGGTGTTTCATTAATAAAATGTAGGCTAATTGGTTTTTCGCGTTGTTTGTGTTTGTAGAATGGTGAGAGATTACAAAAGAAAGACGCAGAGGCAAGAGTGGTCGGCAGTTTCCATGCAAGAAGCTGTTCAAGCAGTAATAAATGGCTCAATGGGATACAAAAAGGCAGCTCTTCAGTTCAAAGTGCCACAAACAACTTTAGAGCGCCACGTTAAGAAAAAAAGAGATGATCCAGAGCATTCTGTGAAGAAATCTATGGGACGTTTCACTTGTGTTTTTAATGAAGCACAAGAATCCGAGCTTGTGGATTATTTAACTAAAATGGAGGCTCAACTCTTCGGTCTTACTATCAATGAACTTCGTGACCTTGCTTTCCAGCTAGCAGAGCGAAATAAATTGAATCATCCATTTGGTGAGAATGGAAAAGCTGGTGTAGACTGGGCAAGAGGATTTTTAACTCGCCACCCTAATTTAAGCATAAGAAGACCTGAGGCTACGTCTGCAGCTCGTGCGATGGGCTTCAATAAGGTTGCTGTAAAACAGTTCTTCAGCCATCTATCCTACGTAGTTGATACTTACCAGCTTACACCAGACAGGATTTATAACTGTGATGAAACAGGTCTAACTGTAAACCCTAAAGGGCATTCGAAGATAATAGCAAAAAGAGGCCGTAGACAGGTTGGCACAGTCACATCAGCCGAGAGGGGTCAAACTGTTACAGGTGAAATATGCTTTTCAGCTGCTGGAACCTACATCGCTCCAATGCTAATTTTTCCTAGAAAACGGATGCAGCAGGAATTTGAGACCGGACTTCCCCCAAGTGCGACTTCACAGGTCCATGAAACAGGATGGATGACCAAAGAACTTTTTTTAGTTTGGTTTGAAAAGTTCATATCTTTTACAGGAGCAAAAAAAGAGAAACCAATGCTACTACTCTTGGATGGGCATTCAACACACACGAAAAGTTTAGCACTAATTGATATGGCTCGTGCAAATGGAGTGATTCTCTTGTGTTTCCCTCCCCACTGTTCCCATAGACTCCAACCCCTTGACGTTGCATTTATGAAGCCCTTAAGTAAATACTATGAGGAGGAAGTCCGTAAATGGCTTAGATGCAATCCAGGAAAAGTGGTGACATTATTCCAGATCGCTTCTCTGTTTGGTACCGCCTATGTTCAAGCATCAACAATGATGACAGCCGTGAACGGGTTCCGGAAAACAGGCATATGGCCTGTTGATATGAATGTTTTTAATGATGCAGATTTTTTGCCTTCGGTAACTACAGACATCCAGCTCCCTACTGACATTGCTAATGAGGCTACAGTTTTAAATATACAGGCAGACCTGACCTCACCATCTCTGAGTAGTCCTGAAAAACTTAATATGCCGAGCTGTAGTAGGCCTAATTTCAAATGTGCCACCCCGGAAAACATTTTACCCATACCAAAAATTTCTCAGGAAAATAAACGTGTTTCAAAAAATCGTGGTAAAAGTACTATCTTAACATCATCACCATATAAAAATAAGCTACAGAGTGCTGAAAAAAATAAAAGTGGGGTCAAGAAACCAGTGAAAAGACGCCTTTTACTTTCTAAAAAAGCTCTGAAAAAATATCCAGATAAACAGAGAAACATATCACCTAAAAATGACAAAAACTATAACCTTAACAAACCAACTGTTTTCGTAACTCCTCAGTCATCTAATGAAGAAGTCGATAGCGAAGATGAGTGTCTCTACTGTCATGATTTTTCTGAAGAAGGTTGGATTAGATGTGTTTCTTGCCTAAAATGGGCTCACAACTCTTGCGCAGGAATCGAAAGTGAAGACGAGGATGTCACACACATTTGTGCTCTTTGTGAAACATGAAGTTCATTTAAGAAATATAGATTTTTGTTTTTTGACAATAATGCTTTTTGTATTTCATGACAGAATTTTATAAAAAGGAAGGTACCCCATTGTGCCCCACCAGCGGGGCAAAACGGGACAAATGACATGTATTTGTTTAATCTAAGATATATAGAATGTGTTTTTACCAAATTAAAATGTAATGATAATTTCTTGTACTTAATGTAATAATAAAAGTATTTATATTTAAAACAGAAAATTTTGAAGCATTTATTATAAAATATTTGTGTTCAAACATTAAGTACCCCGTCCTGCCCCACGTTCCCCTATGTTGTTTCGTCAGTAATAGGATGCAACTACTTACTTCTGTAACCCACAAGACCAAACATACACTTCCTCACTATTCTACCTCATCTACTGAATACGCCTGAATTCATAGCCTATAGCATCTATCTATAAGTCTATCGTGTAACCCTGTGCTGTCCCTAAACCGCTTTTGTTCAGTCGCGTGTCCCCTGTAGTGTATCCTCTGTCCTGTTGTTTCAAACTGTGGTTGTTCGGTCTGCTTATAGCGTGCGTACTTGAATAAAATCAAAATCTTTTCGAAGACAGGTCAATAGCGGATGCGTTTACTTGTTGTACTGAACACAGTAGCACGTAAGAAACTTAATTCTGACAAAACACACACACATTGCGTACATTGTTGTCTGAAAAGCATTTGATATCATCGATAAAAGAAATTTTTGGATTATTCAGAGAAATGGCGCGAGTGTCTTTGTGATAGCAAGAACGTAACAACATATAGGTCTACATGTATTGGTGGAGATAAAGAAACGTGAAACAGAGGGGCAGAGGAGGAGGAAAGAGAGAGAGAGAGAATTTTGAAAAGAGATTTGGTAAAATATTTTAATTAGCCTACAATAACAAAAACTTGTGAGTTTTACTAATTACCGCACGGCAACACGTGACCTTAAATATGGATTATAAACAGTAACATTATATCACTTCCTCAGATCAGAAACAGATAACACATGAACAATGGCATTAAGATTTTGGCAAGGCTTTCATGTAGGCCACTACTGAAACTGACCGCAAAGGTAACTCATGTGTCAATATAGACGAATTTATGCACTTCGTTACACTACAGATAACCTTGTACCTACTTAGTTTAAACTAACCTTCTGTTTTAAATTATCAAACAAATTTCAGCAACGTAGTTGGATAATAATCGGCCGCATTAGCTGCAAAGTTCCACTCCTTGCAACGTGAAATACACACAATAATACTCTGTACGGTAGTTCCCGCAAGCTTAACACTATAGGCCTACGTAATAATAATAACTCCTTCTAGCACTGTCAAAATAGTTTAGGAAGGCTGCCTATGCTAACCAAACACATACAAGAAAGGCAGTCCTACAAGCTGAGTAGACCAAGGGACTGAAAACTCACCTTGGTTTTATGGTCGGTCCAGAGTTGAACTGGGACCTCTTGGTTACTAGGCAACGAAGTAGGTCTAATTTAGTTAACCTCTGTACAGTTATCGTTTTATAGAAACCACATGTTTTTTACAAACTGATGTAGATCTGTTAAATAATAAATCAATACTAGGCTATTTGTAACTAATCAGTAGTAAAACTAAATTATTAATTTTTAGTTTTGTTGTTATCTGAGGTAAAATCAGATAATCAAATGACACTGCGATCATGCAGATATCGATAGCTTACAATGGCTTGTACTCTGTTTAAGCGCTACTATTTCAAATGAAACCTCCCATGAGTGTGTGTCTGTGTGTGTGTGTGTTGTGTAAAGTTATTCTTGCAGCCCTATACGAAATAAGAAGCACTTCAGGCTTTTGACTAACTCGTTTAGAAGACTATATCCATTCAATGTTCATCATATACCTACTACCAAGAAATTCGTTATCTTCAGTGATAACCTTGCATATCGTTGACGACGTAAACTCTCCCCAATTGAATTACGGGTGTGAGGGTTGGTTTCGTAGCCAGAAGCTAGTCTAATTGGGAGGGTCGTCATCCCCTGCCTCGTGGACAAGAGCCCGGATAAAATCTCTGTTAAGATAAAAGATTTGTGAACAGGGTAGACTGGCGTACTTTTACCAGCCCCTAAGGGACCATATTTGCTATACATTTATCACGGTGTAAGGGGTAAGTCATGTTGTACCCATCACTCCCCTCTGATTTAAAGAAATACAAACTCTACTGACAAAGAGGGAAACCATTACAAATAGTGAGTGCATGCGATTGCGTAATTTTGATTTATCACGGCATTTAACTGAGTAAACTTGTGTAAGTAGACATAAGCACAGACTTTGTGTTTGATTTGCATGTGTTTACTGCAGTAATGGAGTGTTGTACGACAAACGGAAGCGCGTAAGGTACCGGTAACTGCCGGTCTCCAAAGACCCGCACTGTACAACAACGCAGAAACGTATTTGCCTACTGCACATAAAACACAATTTTTATATATCTGAAGTGTAACAGAAAGAATTCATTCCAAGTGCACGTAACGAAATGGCAAGTTCACTGGGAATGTGTGGAACTTATGAAGACGGCTTTTGACGTACGACTAATGTGACTGCAGCTGCTGAAAACAGTTCTGTTAGTCCTACCGCATGTGTAGGACTGTGTCAATAAATATCAACTGCTAATCAAGATTGATACGAAGTTTACGTACATAAAAGAGAAATGCGATACAAGAATCACGCCATATAGACAGTTTGACAGAGACCTTCAAAATTTTACGACTAAATATAAAAATAACTTGTTCGAAATAAAAATAAAATCGTTAACCAGCGATAATTGATACGATATTCACACGACGAACGTAGTCAGCAATATAATGGTGAACCTACAGACGAAATCACTATACTAATCCATCTATTTAGGAACTCTTGTCTTAAAATACTCCTGAAAGACACGTAAGGATCAGGAGATGAATCTGACAGTAACAGTTACAATTACAGTTAAAAATATCACAGTTTATTGGGAATTATTCTAAAATATTGTCTCTCTAAAATATTGTCACTTCTACTTAAAAAAAAAAACACAAGACATGAAATATAAGATAATTTGTTTGTAACTGCAATTGCCGCAGTAACAAAGGAAAGACTTGGTAAATTGGTAAATTCTATCTACACATAAAATTTACGCTATATATTCTATACATTAATAACTAATAACCTGGGTGAACGATACACCTAGTTGGATGTCTGGTTTCATGTAAAGAAAATGATAATCATCTGGCCTTGTCTCCGTTATATACAAATAAAACCCGAAGTAATGTAATAAATGAGAAACTGAATTTTTTTGTAATCTATTTGCAGACTGGTCTACCTGTCATTTCTGAACTGTATGTTAATGACCTAAAAAATAGCTTCCAAAAGCAAACATTAGGATGGATAAATCGTCACGTCTATCTAATGAAACTGAATATTCTGTTGTAGTTTTTTTTTAATTTAGTTCTAAAACTAAAAATAAAACACTCGCACTAATAAAAGGAATATGCTAGGCGGTTAATGAAGGAAAGAAAAGAGTGGTTGGGGAACGTATGCAGATCAGCCAGTGAATGCGTATCAACACTCGGTCGCGTGGCAAAACATATTTCCCACAATACACAATAGAGACTACAGTACAGTACTCAACTGGCTCTCCTTACAAAAATCAATACTTACTACTATACGTGCGCATACATGCGAATACTAATTATTCAATACATGTAAAACTTGAGGCTTAAACACCAAATAAGCCAAAGATATGAGAGTTGGATAAGAAAAAAAATATAAAAAACTTTACGTACGTAAAGTAAGTAAGATAATGATGATGATGGTGGTGGTGGTGGTGGTGGTGATAATCTAGTTTTGAAAAATTCATACGACATTCACAATGCACTGACGTTCCATAATCTTCAGTATTTTTGAAACTTTACCTCATTCTTACTGTGCTCTACTTAACATTCCTTTTAGGATACGCTATTTGCAGACTGAACAAGCGCTGTCTACAACAATATGAGATTATAATATACACTACAATACTTGAGCTTTCAGAAGCATATAAACAACTTTGTACTAACTAGAGTAAAAATATAACTCTTCATCTGGACCACTTGTGATAAGGAATTCAATCAAATCTAGTACAGTTAAGGTGACTCTGGGTGGCGCAGTGGTGAATGTACTGGCTTCCATAGCGGAGAGTTATGGGGTTCGAATCAATCATGCGATGAAACTGTTTTCATGACGTGCAACCAGATTTTGGGTTGACCCAGCATCAAAAAACACCTGACTCATCAGCTAAGAAGGTTAAGGCGTAGTGCTAGCAACATATAGGCCTACTATCTGTGGATAGTGCTGTTATAGTGACACCCTCTGTCGAGGATACACATATAAGTAACTCGTAAGTTAATTTTTTAAAATTAAATTCACATTCAAATGCGACAGCTATGGCCATCACAAGAATTTGGAAGCTCATACTTTAGACCTGTCCAACTTCATTGTTTGTCATGTAATCGGTTAACCAGAGCATAAAAATAATGTAATAAAAATGTATTTATTTTTACTAAGAAATCACGAGGTATTTACTAATGTTAGTTTAATAACGCCACACAAATGATATTTTCGTATTCATTTATTATATTTAAAAATGTAGGCATTACTCTAAAATTAATGAAAAATTAAGAGAGTTATAAAAAGTATATCTTCTTCTTCTTCTTCTTCTCCTCCTCCTTCTTCTTCTTCTCTTCCTCCTTTTACTTCTTTTTCCTATGAAGCTACAGCCTGTACTAGGCCCTGACATCGTCCAACAAACTCAGCGTCTCTCTGAACCTTGTCCTGCCAGCGGATTCTTGATCTTCCCCTTCCTCTGGTGTCCAGCATTTGTCCCTTCGTTATTTTCTTGGGTATTCTGACGTCATTCATTCGCTCAATATGTGGAGCCCATTTTAGGCGCTGTAGCCTGATTTAATCTACAGTGCTGGGTTTTTTGCATAGTTGTAGTACTTAGTTATTGAACCTGATGCGCCTTACGCCATTATCTCTTACAAAGCCAAACAGTTTCCTCTATACTAGGCGCTTAAATATGCTCAGCATCTCATCAGTTCTCTTCTTGAGCATCCACGTTTCGCAACAGTATGTGATGATATATCTTATAAGCGTCCTGTACATCATTAATTTTAGGCTTTCGTTGCACTATCTTGGAGTGTGCAGGTTTTGAGTGCTCTACTATGCTAAGGCACTTTTTTCGTACCTCCTGGGCCATACAACTGTGAAAAATCATGTCTGATTAATGAATATAAGTCTAAATATGAAGGAAACTTACATTTTAGTCCTGACAATTACATTTCAAGGTAAGACTCATTCATTTAAGAATTTATAATAGGATATCTGAAATTTTATATTTCAGATGTTCCACGTGCTCTTTTAAAGAATGATATACTCTTTTTAGTTTACTTACTAAGAACATGTTTCTTAATATTATCATTGTATGGTAGTTTTGACTTCTACAACCAAGTCACCGTAAAGCAGAAATTTAAATTTAAAGAATACATCTTTCGCTTCACACTATCCATATATTTTTAATATGGAATGAACAGATCCCAATGAAAATGTTTTAGCTACATAATGTCAGTTTTTTCCTAGATACTATCTTAGCTTTACTTTCTGTTGTTTGTTACTATAAAATGAGAAGATACCCTACGTTAGTGTTGTACTCTATGAAGTTTATACTCCATGATCTCAAACATTCAACCACGTTTCTGATGTTAATGGGTTTTCTCCTTTCAGTCAACAACATTTTTGCATGTCACATTGAATTTAAAGATTCCTGCTTGCCTTACAGTGTCAAAACTTGTCTTGAAAAAGTACTGAATTCATAAAAATCTCACACTTCTCTTCATCATTCTACGGAAACTTAATTTTCATGCTTCTCAACAGAAATCTATGAAACGTTCATACATCACTTCTCTACTAACGTTCTTAATCTGTAACGTTCTTGTCTGAAATCTGTTTCAGTTTTGAATGTTCCACCTACTCTTTTTGCTTAATTTTCAGCACAAAAATTCACAATTTCAGAATAATCCCAAGCAGAGTATAAAAAATTCCAAAGTAAAGTAAAGTCTTTCAGTAAAGTAAAATAGTTTCTCCGTCTTCAGCGTAGATAGTTTACAGTAAACACACACTTCTCTTTAAATTTGATTTGTGTAGGCCTCCTTATTCTCTGAGCGTCTCCTACCCAAATCAACTTATATTTTCATTTCATATCTGTTTATCTGTGTATTCCTATACACTTGCATTATCTGTACATTCTTGTTGGGATACTATACGATGCAGAGACCGTTAATTTCAAATTATTTTGTTTATTTTCTCTGACTACGAAGTATTACGGAGATTAGTTTGATTATTATTACTGAGTTACTGAGTTTGGTTATTATTAGACTGAGTTAGTTTTATTATGTTTATAAGTTACTCGTTTTCTTAACTCTTTTGTCAAAGATTCTCAAGCGTCGTCAAAATTCAGGCTTCTTTTATAATTGTTAAGTAAAATTTTTATTAATGTAGGCCTACTTCTCCATTCAGTAGCCTATTTTTTGTGTTGGTTTGAGTCGTAATTTATTTATTACTTCTGGATAAGCTGTATGAATATTAATTCCACTCCGGCCTTCCATCTAAATTCTTTTCGCTTAAAACGTATGTTATCCCCCATTTACATTAAGCATTCTTTTCTCCCAGTATTATCAGATTTTTAACTTTAGCGTAATAATTCTCTTTCCTTTAGTTCCAAAATTTTCACTCTTACCTTCGGCACATTATGTATTACCATATCATATGTTGTCATTCACTTTTACTTTTGAAATTTTTTACGATCGTGGTTCCTTTTGTGCTATTTTAGTAATTCCGGTCAATATTTTATAATATATTTTATTTTATTTACGTTAGGTTACGTAAATGGCCAATCTTTCATTAACGGCATTGAAACCCGAGTTCATAACAACTTTCCCTAACTAAAAAGCAATATCTACTATTAATAGGAAATTAAATAAAAGCTTTCTTAACCTTGCCAAACTAAAAATTTACATGAGAATTTACCATACTTCCGTATGCTTAGCGCATGGTCAATTAACACATTAAAACACATTTAAATTTTCCATGTCATTTTATACGTAGGCTATATTAATTATATTGTCATTGTTGTTACAACCTATAAGCATATAGGCTTAATATTCATGAAAAGTCACTATGCTGTACTGACATGCAGCCTAATATGTACGAGTTGCAGAACACGTGCTATAGACCCCTACTATTAACATAGCTACAAAACAATGCTGATGCAAACAATCGTATTTATACATTGAGACTATAAATTATAATTATTTGATTTTTCACGAATGTCTGTAACTCTATTGTATAGTGTTATGCGTGTAAGTTATAGGGACAAGGGGGTTCGATTATTATACGGAGAACGCTCAAGTTACACCTGCGTCCTAGGGGATTAACAGGGGACAGGGGAAGCGTTTACAATGATTGGCATCAGCTGATATTAGCGATAATCCCTGCGGAAGAGGGATAGTTGTTTGATAGGATGATTTAATAATTGTGTGATGTCTGCGATAATTTGTAAATGTTCCGCTAAGGCTAGGTCCGAGTGCAACATCAGTCTTATCGCACAAAGTTTTTACATCGAACACAGTCATAAACGATTTCTTTGTAGGATGGAAATGCAAAATATGAAACTTCTAGGGTTATGTATGGTCAGTATCATACCAATACGAAGCATGGTGCGTGCATACAAAGCAAGCAATACACGCATGAGCAATCACACCAGAATAAATTTAGGCTTCTATAGTAGGCTATGTCTAATTACTAATGCAGGCCTAATTAGTATATTGTATAAAATAACGTTATAGGCCTACCCATATTGTATATAAAAATACCTCTAAATAATAATTGTTAATATATTTTGTTATCATTATATGGGGGTGGAAATTAAAGCACACAGTAGGCCTATAATCAAATTTCGGATAGATTGAAATGCTGTGTTTTCGTACAATTAGATATTCTTGTGAAATCTCGTCCCCGTCTGCATAACGTAAATTTTGTACTAAAACGTTGGACGTAAAATGTCAGTCATAATTGTATACAACAGGCAACTTTATATAATAACAATATAACAGACATTAGTCTGTTATAAAATAAAACGTCCACATGTGTGAGTGTTTTTTTATGCTCATACGTGACAAAAGGTGTGTTATGTCAAAGTTAGATGTTGGTACGCACACTATCCGTCTATCTATCTGTCTGTCCGTATTCTACCATAGATGTGTGAAATTATATAGGCCTACAATAAATATGAATAAACACAATTTTGTAATTGTTAGTTTATAAAGTAAATTAATTAATTAAGTAATACAATAATACATTATTGTTTTAAGAAAATAAATCAAGTGAGATAGTATTTCGTGCTGCTACAACAAACTTCTGAAAAACTTGTTTGTATGACCTCGCCTTATATCCAACATTCGTCAAATGTCGATACTAAATGGAAGCTGACCAAAAGTGAAATGGAAATACGTAAAATGTCCCGAAGCAAGTTGGCTTTCAGAAGCACAAGTAGACACTATGATTGATCCGGCTATTGTGAGTGGCAGACATTTTGTTCATGAGTTATGTGGCCATTACACAACATTGCTGCCTGCCAACGCATATAATTGATATTTCCAATACTTGTCCGTGGCTGCCATTCTAACAAGTGGTACAGTCCATCTACATAAAAATGCTGTTTATAAACAGGGTTTTATAAATTTAGGTAATGAACTGGTAAGTTTTCAGTTCAGTAGGATTTGTGAAATTAAAATTTTTTATTTTCAAATAATTTTAATCTCATCGTGAATAAAGAAGTTAAGAATTAATTATAAAACATACGCTTATTTTTTTAAATTACTCATTTATCATTGCTTACTTATTGTAAAGTCACTAAAGTGTTAATGACCAATAAAGGCTTAAAGGGTCATAAAGGCATTAATGTTTAGGAATAATAAATATGTAAATTTGCACTTTTATCAGCAGAAATTTTAAAATAAGCAAAAGTATTGTCAGTTATAGAAACGAGTGTAATCCGAAGGATGTTGACATGAGTTTCGTGTAGAATGAACTGTGGCGAGGGGAGCGTTGGAGTGGCTTCGTTATGAGAAAACATGTCTCGGCTGAGGGGCACACGCAGTTCAACCCTCCGGCAACCTATTTTTCATAACCTTAATATTTTTAGGTATTGCTACGAGCATTGCTGGCATTCCCGGGCAGCAAACAATATTTGTAAGTGTTGTGTATACAGTAAGTAACCGGACACGCCCGCGCACGCGCATTCAAAACGAAGACCTACTTCAGACTTAGGAACACGGATCTAAACACGGATCCACTAAATTCTTAACACGGATGATACGAAAATCACATTATGAAGTCCGGCAAACTTCTCCTGATTATAAACTATGAGTTAACATCACATGTTACTAAAATGTAGGATTAGTTACCAGTAAAAAAATCAGCTAATCTTTCTTTACAGTAACTTTATTTTATAAACAAAAGTGTGTTGTGTGTTGGGGAGAACAGAAAACAGTGAAAATTCTTCAAGTTAAATATGCCTACATTAAAATTTGCAATCCCCTGTAGGTCTATATGAGCAAGTTGTCGTTAGAACTGCTTATGATATTTTCATAACTAGTCTACGTTAATACTAAGAATACAAAATTTTTTTTGTTACTTCAACAAAATTAGTTACTTCATATTAGTATTTTTTTTAGCAGATTGGTATTAAATATATAGTACAAATTGATTTGTCTTTGTACATTAAAATATAACAGAATACGAATGATAGGCCTAAACCTACGGGCAGTCAGTCTCAGGCCAGCTCAGTGTTGCTGAAATTAAATAGTTACAATATTCACTGTCACAACCGAAAACAAAATAATTACTAACAGCTTTGAAAGATGTAATCCATGTTAATGGTCACAAGTGGAAACGGCGGACTCGCTTATTGAGCCAATTATTAAAGGGGTTGATGTTTCCGCCTTTTTGTGCTGCATCACAGAAATTTCCGGGTCGCTTGAGCTTTCGTATAAAGGGGAACGACGCTCATTAATGTTAGGAAATTTGAAGCGCAAAACCAGCAGAAATCAATAGGTCGATAGAAGTGAAAGCGAATGGATCGGCTAATGTGTGTGTGTGTGTGTGTGTGTGTGTGTGTTTACAGATTAAGGAAGGAGCACACAGATAAATAGGAAGAAAAAAATTTATCGGATTTATCTTATTAAAAAGTTAAAGTTTAGAAAATGTTTAGCGTAGAATTAGTAGCTTACAAAATACAACGTAGACTCGTTTTTACTGAAGTTAGATAATCACAGATGGCTCTAATAAAGGGTTGCTAATAGGCTAAGTTTAATTCGGTTTACAAAATATGTCATAGCCACTAATCTTATTTCACTGGTTAAAAACAATTATGCTAGATTAAATTCATACGTAATTGATTAAACTGTGTGTGTGTGTGTGTGTGTGTGTGTGTGTGTGTGTGTGTGTGTGTGTGTGTGTGTGTGTGTGTGTGCGCGCGCGTGTGTGTGTGTGTGTGTGTGTGTGTGTGTGTGTGTGTGTGTGTGTGTGTGTGTGTGTGTGTGTGTGTGTGTGTGTGTGTGTGTGTGTGTGTGTGTGTGTGTGTGTGTGTGTGTGTGTGTGTGTGTGTGTGTGTGTGTGTGTGTGTTATCTGTGTTGTAATTAATATTTTTTTAAGAACGTATGAAATTGACTATTCTCCATACTGGTAAAACTAACAATGAAAATTAATTTTAAGATCAACAAGTGGCGCGCTGACGTCAAAGAAAGCTGCGAGTTTCTCTCTCACGTGTACAATCCCATTCAATTAAAATTAACACTTAGGCCTATATCAGTAAAGTCATTATCTCGACTAGACTCAATTATATGCGCAGAAGAAGGTAAGCATTGCAAGGAATCTATGTAACACTACTCTACTCATCGGGCGTCTTAATTAGTAAATGCGCTGAATCATCTGATGAGGCGACTCGCTCTGAGAGCCACTGGACAGTTAAATTAGCTGCATTGTTGTGAAAGATGTCTTAGCGCACACGTACGGAATCTCTTGCTCCGCCGCTGCCACTGCTCTTAACGTTTTGCTGTTAGGCTTATTTTAAAACCGTAACTGTAGGCCTATCTAGTCAGCGACTACAACTCAATTTAAGATAACGGAACTATCGCGTCTTTCGTTGGATCTATTGTGTCCCGATACATAGTACTAGGACTATACTGTAAAAGATAGGCCTACAAGACCTATATGTCTCTAAAAGACCTCTAACGATATTTACACCTTTTACATGTAAACACTATAAATAATAAATTCAAAGCTTATATTATTCGATTTAATGATTTTGCAGTTAAAACTTTATTAGTTAATCCTAACATTCACATTCATATAATGCTTGCGACGTTTATCGTAAGTTGGCCTGCACTTTACGCTGAAAATTCTAGTAAGTTGACTAACTACACTAGACAGTCACAACCAGACCTAGGAAATTCTCCTGTTAAGTATAGGCCTACTGCGTTAGTTTCCATCATGATCATCATCTTCACTTCACGTCTTATCATGCATTACGATAGGAATTGTTACCCGTTATAGTTCGCATCTTTGTCTCGGTCGACTTGTTTCTTCTTCCTTTGGTTTATAGCCTACATTATTGCTTTTAAAGGTAATCTATTTTCTTCCATCCTTTCCAATTGTTCATTGCATTTACCAGTTTTCTTTAATTTTTTTCATATAAATGAAATAATAGAAGTTCTTTTCTGATTATTTTATTCCTTATCATGTCTTTCCGGTTACATCCTTTGACTCCTTTGAGATTCGTCATCTCTTGAGCTTGTGTTCTTCTATCTTGTGCTTTTGTTGTAAGCCAGATTTCACTACTGTACATAAGCGTGGATATTGCTACCGTTTTATGAAGTTTCAGCACGGTCTGTTTTCTTGTTGTATTTTTCAGACATCGGCCGACTATATTATTAAAAACTCCTAAATTTCGGTCCAGATCTGTAATGCAGTCATAGGAAATGTCGAATCCTAAATACTTAAAATGGTTTGTCTGCTTCAACGTTTTGTTAGCTAAGACTATCTTGGTTATTATGGGTACCACTTCCGAGAAAGTTATAACTTTGGTTTTAAGGACTGATATTTTAAAATTAAATTTAGCCTAATACTTATTTGTTATAGTGGATGCAGGCCCCTTTGCATTTCATCTTCTGCCATTCCGATCACAGTCGGGTCGTCAGCGTACAAAGTCAAGTTTAGTATGGTGTTATCATCCAAATAAATGAGTTCTCTAACTTTCTCTCCTATTTGTTACAGAATATCTACGTAGATAAAAAATAAAGGAGTGAGGTGTGGGTCATGACAAAAAAGGAAACCGACAAGATTCAGAGTGCTGAAATACAGTTTCTTCGAAATACTTTAAATTATACACTGCAAGATAGAACAAGGAATGAAGATATCAGAGCAGAACTCAAAGTAAAGAATATAAATGAAATTATTTCAGTCAGTTTACAGAAGACAATGGTGGGATCATCTGCAAAGGATGACAGAGGATCGATTGCCGAAAACGGCACTGAACTCTAAAGCCATTGGTACAAGAGACGTGGGTCGTCCGAGGATGAAATGGGTGCCGGAACTGGTTTGTATAACCTAATCCTTGAAGGAGGCCTTGTCAAAGCCTACGGAGACTGCTTAAGTATTAAGATTATATTCTCAGCGTTTCTCGATTATCTGATGTAAGGTGAAAGTCGCGTCGATCGCACGTCTGCCTTTTCTGAATCTCATCACGTAGCCTATCCCGTTTCTGCTTCAGTTTTTCACGTATATTACATTTACCGTTATCTTTTTTAGCCCGTTGTTTAGAATTTTTGCATGTATAGGCTGTGTCGAGTAATCGTATGTCTCTGTAATTATCACATACCTTATATCTCCTTTTTTGTGTAAGGATATAACTTCGGCTCTACTCCAATCTTTGGAAATATTATTTTGCTTCTAATACATGTTGAAAAGGTGTAAATTCAGTCGTAAAATAATGCCATTATTTTTGTAAGACTCATTTTAAACACTTCCAAAGGGAAGTGTTTACTCGCTTTTACACACTAAAGGGAATTTCATTATCAACGGAATTAATAAAAACCGTCTTCAGGGGCCATAGTATCTACTATGCACTTTTATATAGTGAACAGCCTGCAGGCTAATTGGTGTTCTTCTATCTTGAGCATTGCTAATAGAAGGCATGTGGAAGTGCTGAAAAAATGTGTGGAAGACTTAAATCTGATTCGGCTACAGTTTGACCTTGTAGTTGTTATGCTGAATTTGTCGACGAAACTTTTCTCGGTATGCACATTACCAACCACAACTAGTGGAAGAGAATCATCGACATCTTCACTTAAGCAAATGACAATGGCCAGGGATAAAGACGTCGGCCGCACGACGGATGCGAAGATGGAAGAAGACTGGAAAAACAAAGTACAAATGTTACACAAGTTGAAAATAAATCAAAAATGTGGTCTGTAATCGACCGAAAGGCTGACCATCGTTTTGTCGTAGTAGTTAAAAGGATTCCAGAATTAAATCAAAATTAATGCATGCGGTTTGTATTAGAGAAAGGTTTTCAGAGAGAAATATGGACACGGTAACGCAAAGAAAAAATATGTTTACCAATAACTTCCAGTACAATGCCCATTACATTAGGCATATAATAATAATATGATGCGAAATAAAAGTAAGTGGTAGATTTCGGAACATTGTCCAAGTTTTCAGAGTAATCGAGTAAGTTCTGTTGGCTTCGAGGCTTCTTCATGCGTCGTTAAGTAACATTGACTATAATTAAGTAAATTTATAAGAGCCAATACTAGGTCAGTTTGTTTCAGCCCCATTGTGTGTGTGTAAATTATATTAAGCGTTTTTTTTTTTTTAGTTTAATAAACTTAACATCCTACAGTTGTTGTTATCCTTTATTTTTTATTTAAATATGACTTACATAAAATTATAATTAAAACTTGTAATTGTGTCTCCTGTGTCGGTTTATTAGTACGCCTTGAGGTGAATGTCGACGGTACGGTATCTGTGTAATTCGTTATATCACTACTAACAACGTGTTAGGAAGAATTCTATCCAACGTTCAGATATTTTTAATAAATTCTGACTCAAGGAAAGTAGACGATGAAGTACATCCAAACAATAAGAATGACGTACATAAAGTATTTTTACTAACGGTTACCACAAAGAACAAAAACGTTATAGTCAAGTAGGAACATTTAATGAGGAGGTAGTAACTGTACACGAGTGAACATTTCAATTGCCGCAATTAGTAAGCCTACGGGAACATACTTCCTTTAATTATATAATGAAATAATATCGTATCTAGTACAACCCATATAATACAAGTACAAAAACTTGAACAATCAAATAAAACAAATATTGAACTTACAAGTTCTATGTTCAATTCTAATTAAAACTTTTTTCGATTTGAAAGAAATAATATGCTACATTTACGTATAAACGCGCATTGTTTTATACGTCCATATATTTTGTGATGTATTCAGTTTTAACTTGCTGATTATTGTGAACATTTCTTTAAACTGCATTTAGTAGTTGCTGTAGCTACATATTGCTGTGAGAAAATCTGATCGTTAGTTTCCAACCAGAACGTTTATAATTAAGAAATTTAGCGTAGCTACAGTAGGCCTATAATTTAATGAAGCCTTAACGTTTGCCTATGCTGTTCTACGCTAGTTTTGGGGAATACAATTTTAAACGTATCTACCAATAACAGTCTACGAAAGCAATCTTCATCGAAAAACGTATTGATTTTAAGAAATAGCGATTTATTTAATGCAGATTTTTAAATTTAGTGTACATAAAAAAATAACAGTCCGATATCTGCTTTGTTTAGCGCTGTTATGTAGGCCTACTTGTAGTCTAGGTATATTTGAACAAGGAGAGATATTAGCAGTCAAATCGACGATGATACTCTCTTCTAATTTAGGCCTATGTTTAATAATTGTTTTAGTTTTCAACAGATTCTCTGAAAAGCAAATGCGGAGATTGTTGATATGAAATGTTTACTAAGAGCAGTAAACTACGTTTGAGAGTTAGATGGAACAGGGCGCAGGCTACCAGTAGACCTATTAGTTGAAACTCAAGTTTAAGTTATAGAGACATTATAGTTATAGTTATTAGTGCATTTTATAAAGAATTGTGTTACTGATACGTTCAATAAACTTGTTTGTGTATTCGTTTGACCTTCAGACAATAATAATTACATAAAGGTGTATTACAAAGTTCAGAGATTTGAAGGGTCTTAAAAAATTGTCAATTTTCTATTAATAATATCACACTTAAAAACTACATACAGTAAGGTTTGTAAGCAAAACTTATGTTTGTAAGTTTCTCGTAATGCCCTCATTAAATTAATAAGAATTTTTTTAATTTGTAAATACAAACCTGTCGTAGTGCTCTCAAAAATCTTAAGGAGCAATTTTATATTGTTTTATATTCTTAACAGTAGTTGAATCTGGGTTTAACAGCAGTATGTTTAATCGTAAAATAATTATTTTAAAGTAAGATGACATGCCGTGTATCTACAGTGCGATACGTTTCTCCTATGTCCTATGTCACGATACTTTCCTCTTATTTATTTACTGTCGGCGTGAAGTATTTTCACTACAATTATTACGTTCGTCAGTTTTTTTTTATGAAAAAGATACGGTGTCAGTAGCCTGTCGCACAAAAAATACTGAAGAGAGTTCCATAAAAATTTCAAGATATATTAAATTAAATATAGGCCTACTCTGACTTAGGGTAACTTATAACTTATAATCTAATAATAATTAACCATTATTATTGTTACCGGTGTGTGTGTGTGTGTGAATGAAAATATCTCTCATGGTTATAGATAATTAGTTTGACCCAACACAATTCTGGAACTGACCAATTTGACTTCATTGGTTTATCTGTTGACTAGTTATACTACCAAACGCCCATATAGACGGACGTCATTTATTTTCTGTGCCGCAGTTTCGTTTTTTAGTTACTAGACACCGCATTCTAAGAAGAAACAGTCACTATTGTACTTTAATTATAGTCTAATTTGCGTTAGTTGTAAAATTAATATCGTAATTCTAACAATTATTTTCCTGTTTGTGCCATTTTTTAAATGAATCACTTGATAACAGACATGAGGATAATATGTTATGTATAAGCGAAACACTAATTATTACGTTCCGTATAATCAAGTGAAGTATGAGATGTCAATTGTTACGTGTTACAGTTGTATTTTGAACCCATGCAGTAATCTGTCAGGGTGAAACTGCTGCTACAGGTTATAGCGTCAGCGTACTCACTTCCAAAATGAGTAACGTAATCACTCAACCTTAATGAGATCTTGGCAGCACTACTATAAAACAAAATACGGTGGTGGCGTAGTGCTAGCCACACCAAGAAGTATAGGAATAGGAGAAAATTACTTATACTGCAATAACCAAGGACTAGAAGAGATGAGAACTAAAGTGACGAAACTAAAATTGCCTTCCTTCTATGTTAAATTAACATACATAATTTTGTGTGAAATTGTTATTTCTGTAATGAATTCAATATGCAGCTTACAAGCGTAAGGGACATGCTGCTTGCTGTAGCTTTCTCCACTAATTCTGTGACAGCAAGTTGTTCCATGGCATATCTCGGTCCGGCTAACCGGTAACTGGCAATAATGTCTTGTTTAAGTTAACGAGACATACCTACATTATGTGACTAACAACTCTCATTAACCAAATTAACTCCTATTAGGACGCCGTGCCAATGTTCCTATGCTTTGCCACTCCCAGCGTCGTTCACCCTTGAGCGAACGCCCAGTCTGCCTGTTTAGAAACACGGGCCTCAGTTCAATCTAACATTAGGCGTAGCCTATAGTACAGTACTGTCTAACATAATGTATCATACCATTATCATACCGTCCGATTTCTTATTTTACTTCCATGTTCTATAAGGAAATGGAAGTATGGTCATGGCGAAAAAAATCGTGTTCGAGGTAATTGCAGATTCTGATTGTACTACCCGCAAAACATGAAAAAAGTCATTTTACTTCCATGTTCCTTAAGGAAATGGAAGTATGGTGATGGCAAAAAAATCGTGTTCGAGATTATTGCAGATTCTGATTGTACTACACTCAAAACATGAAAAAAAGTCGTTTTTCGAAAAGTGTCTGTGTGTGTGTGTGTGTCTGTGTGTGTATAGATTTTTTTCTATGGCAAACGATAACAGCCGCAAATTCAAACAGAATCCAATAGGTTTTTGCATACAGCCCTGATTTGTAGAGTACTCACGAACTATTGTTTTTGGTGAAGATCGGTTGAGGGAAAGTGGTAGTTTACCTGCAACTTTTTTTTATCAAGGGTAATTTTTTCTATGGCAAACGATAACAGCCGCAAATTCAAAAAGAATCAAATGTTTCGTATACAGCCCTGAATTATAGAGTTCTCAAGACCTGTTGTTTTTGGTGAAGATCGGTTAAGGAAAAGGGGCATTTTACCTGCAACGTTTTATGTTTTAATAAGGGTAATTTTTTCTATGACGAACGATAACTGCCGCATATTCAAACAGAATCAAATAAATTTTTGCACACACCCCTGAATTGTAGAGACCTCAAGGCCTTTTGATTTTGGTGAAGATCGGTTAAGGAGAAGGGGTAGTTTACCTGCAACCTTTTACGTTTTAACAACAGTAAAGTACTTGAAAATTTATTTAAACTTTTTCAAACAATGGTAATTGTTAAAAATAAAATAATTTTGTTACCAGGCAATAAAATTATAATTTTTTCATTTTAATGTAAATCATGTATGAGAGAAAATATATCGTTCGTGGCAGGCAAGCATATCTCAGTTATGTAATGTTTACGTTTCCATTTTATTATTATGACTACCCCAATAAAAAGGCAGGGAAGATACACACACAAAATTCGCTTATTTCTGGCCTCACTCGTGTTTATTTTCTTACATTTGCACGCTTTTTAAATGGAAAGTGCCGAAACCCATACCACCATAACGCGTGCAAGATGAAAAAGTGTACAGCGTGGATAGCGATTTGCTTCCTGTGGATCGCTGGGCAGTGTAACTGCACGTTTTTACAGAGGAACGATTCATAGACAGACTTTTCGTCTTTCGGGAATGAACGCTCTGCAAGATGCTGAGGGTCCATGAGTGATTTCGGAGTGCTCCTTCTTTTCCGCGTGTTTGTTCTGTGAAACGTACACTGTAGATTCGCAGCTTTACTCTAAGCAACGCTCAATAGGAAATGTTGAAAATTTTTGTCCACGGTGTACCCTCATACACACTAAACCTGCTCTGATGTTTTAATTACGGATATCATAATATTAAAACTTTGGAAACTTGAGCACTACTTAATGGAGATCAAACATTAACTTATACAAGCCATTAATTTTATGCATATTTTTTATATATATGTGTACAACGTTATCGGCAACAAAGAAGTAGTTTTTGTTAAAATTCCTTCCCGGGATGTTTGGCCGTAGTCCAACGTTTTCTACAAAACCAGACGTTTCGGCAATGCCATCGACTTCCATCATCAGTGAAAATCGAGTGCGATAACGTAAGGTGGTATACGTTAGTGACCACAGTACTGTGGTTAAGGCTGAAGCAGTAAGTAGAAAGAAGTAGTTTCTATGGTAATATTTCATTTCGAAAATGATTTTAAATATAACTCTTAGAACATGGAAGTCATGTATGGTTCTCCATACCGATATTTCGAAAAGTATCTGTGTGTAGAATTTTTCTATGTCAAACGATAACTGCCGCAAATTCAAATAGAATCAAATAATTTTTTGCATACAGTTCTGAATTGTAGAGGACTCGAGGTCTATTGATTTTGGTGAAGATCGGTTAAGGGGAAGGGATAATTTACCTGCAACCTTTTAAGTTTTAACAAGAGTAAAGTGCTTAATTTTAATAAATAAAGTATCCTTAAAAGAAGGTCATAATAATTCACTGTAGAAAGGTAGATGAAATATCTATAAATGAAAAGTGTAGTTGAAGGGGAAGGGGTAATTTTCTATAAATTAAAATGGTACTTAATGATGGAGAAAGTAAATTTTATAAGTTTTATATGTGTAATACGTTATTGACAATAAAGAAGTAGTTTCTATGGAAACATTTCATTTCACTTTAACAAAATTCTATATTTTTTCATTTTAATTTAAATCATGTATACACACACACACACACACACACACACACACAATTCGCGTTATTTCTGGCCTCACTCATGTTTATTTTCTTACATTTGCACGCTTTTGTTATCGATTTGCTTCCTGTGGATCGCTGGGCAGTGTAACTGCACGTGTTTACAGAGGAACGGTTCATAGACAGACTTTACGTCTTTAGGGAATGAACCCTCTGTAAGATGCTCAAGGTCCATGAGTGACTTCGGAGGAGGGATGATTATCTGCGTAGTTCGGTTTCTTTATAAGAATAAAGTAAGCCTACCTAATTTTTATAGATAAAGTGACTGAATATAACATTATATTAAACGACTACCCCATAATAACAAAAATATCTATAAATAGTGAAATTAGTTTGTGGGTGGACGATATTTTTTTAGGAATTACCGAACCGAATTCAAGTAAATTAATTTAAACATAAATCTTACAACATGGAAGTCATGTATGGTTCTCCATACCGATTTTTTATTGTTGAAACCAACGCAACATTGTAATGTTTGTACATTCAAAACTGTCATTCTTACTTATGTCATTTCAAAATCTGTGCGTGGAGAGAAAGGCTGATATTCCGGTAATTCTAATGATGTGTCTGGCTTACGCATTGGAAATCGTTGTACTCATGAAAGACAGCTCTGGAGAAACCTAACGTACTCGTGGATATATTAAGGGAAGTACAAGTCATGTGGATATTAGAAAACACCTTCCTCATTGCTACGTTGCACCTTTGTTTTCTCAGGCATATACTCATGAATAACAAACAATTTTACAAATTCTAATAAAACCGACTCTGTTTCTAGTTGGTCTTGAACTACTGATGTAAGCCCACATGAGTAAACTTGATCACACATATATGCATGCCACTTACACTTATGTCTATATTTAGCCTACTGTTTATTTATCGTGCGTACACATATTTTTGGTGGAGATTAAACTGTAAACAAAGTTGAATAAAGCCTTTTCTCAAAAAGTTACTTTTTTTTTAAATAACGTGAGTTTAGAATCACCAAGAGATTTTTAAAATGTATGAAACTTAAATGTTTTCTGTGTGGTTTAAATACTGAACATTAAACGAAGATCATGCGGGAGTGAAAATATTTTGTGATATTGTTTTGCGGGTGGATGATATAATACGTATTGTAATGTGTATGACGTCTATAAAATTTCCTGAAACACGGACATGCTAAATCAGAAATGTGAAAAAAGCCTGTCACCTGTCAGGTGTTCCAACCTGCAAACTGTCTAAATACAGATCTGACTGTTCCGCTGATACGAAAGTTAGAACACACTTGGGAATGGCCATTCACATTAAGTCTGCACAGTGGCGAAGCGTCCATATATGCGGTGTATGCGGCGCATACAATTTAAAATTGTATGTAAAATCGTATAAAGTTTTGTAATTAATTTTAAGCTATTTGAGATGTAAAAGTTTGTCATCTCAAAAGCCAAAACTTAATTTTCACTTGAGCGATATAACGACAGTTAATAAAGCATTACTGTTTACAACCAGGCGCACAGTATGCGTTGTAGCTAACGAATACATTCACTCGATAGCGGAGCGGTTATTAAACCATACAGCAGATTTTCATGTGTGAACAGGCTGGCGTTCTGACTTTCGCTCCCACTCCCACTGGCTGTGAATAGCTGTAACGCTATGCGTTACTGTTTCTGCATATACAGTGTTTAGTGCGTACGCAGACCGTGTTGTTTAAAGTTTTTTAATTATGAGTTCGTTTGTAGTAGAGCCTGTGGCGGGAACATCATCGTCGTGTGTAGTTGAGTGTAATTGTGTAATTGAAAGTTTATTTATACAGCCATTCAGTAGTAGAAGTTTTACAGATAAACTAAACATTATTTCTAGCGGTAGACCAACCCCATTAATTCCCACGTTAACGTCAAAAACAAAAAATTATACACGACATTTAAAGGAACAACATTATGAAGTAAAAACTTGGCTTTGCGTCTGTAGAAAAACTTCAAAATTATAGGCCATGCATTCTTTTTTCAACTAAAAAAATGTCTGGACAAATTCTGGAGTTTCTGATTTGAACAATTTGTTTAATTTACAAAAACGCCATGAGATTTCACAGAGTCATGTTGCTTCACTTCTTGCTTTAAAACATTTCGGTAAAACCAGAATTGAATATGCCCTTGGTGAACAATTTAAAATTAACATCAAACAGCACAATGACATGGTAAAACAAAACCGGTAAATTCTTCGTTGTCTAATTGACGTAGTGTGTTTTTGGCTGAAAACGAACTCCCATTTCGTGGACATGACGAATCTGTGGCATCGTCAAATCGAGGAAATTATGTAGGGCTGTTAAATATGTTACGAAATTACGACAGAATGTTAGACAACCACCTTAAAAACTCTACATTCTTTTCTGGTTTATCTAGCGATATTCAAATTCACTTGATTAACTCCATTTCTCAAGTCTTATTAACAGAAACAAAAAATGATATAAAACAAAGTCCCTTTGTAACAATAATAATGGACGGAACAACAGATATCACAAATACGTGCCAGGTGTCAACTGTATTTCGTTACGTCGTTAAGTCCGGAGCCGTTCAGGAAAGATTTATCGGTTTTAGCGATTTTAGTGACGATCGTACAGCTAACGCGTTGGCAAACTACGTATTTAATGTCCTGACTGAATACGACTGTGAAGAAAAATTAGTTGCACAAACGAACGATGGTGCTGCTGTTATGTCTGGTGAACATGGAGGGTTACAGGCCCTGTAAGTGCAGCCAAGCAATATTTATCCATTGTTATGCTCATATGAACTTGGTCTTACACTCAACGTACTTGGTCTTGAAAAATTCAGTAGATCACATTAAAGAATGTAAAATATTTTTTAGCACATTATCTGGTTTAGCTACATTTTTTTCAAAATCATCCAGACGAACTCACGCACTTGATCAAGAAGTAAAGAAGCGATTTCCATCAGTTGCACCTACTAGATGGAACTACAACAGCAGACTAGTGGTCACTGTAATAGAACACAAGGCTGACATCATAAGTCTCTTCGAGTCTATGATTGAGAACGGAGATAAGTGGGACAACGAAAGTTATACTGGAGCAATAGTTTTCTTGCTACTCTTCAAGATTTTGACTTCACATTTTTACTTCATCTGTTCGGTTCAATACTACCACAGGCGGATTCCATATTCGAAATTTTGCAGAAAGAAGTTCTGAAATCAGTTTTTGTATGAAACGCATTGAAGACTTTGATAAATATCTTAATAATTTAAGGAATAAGTACAACAAATTGTAATGACCAAAAATTTTAATTTTTTAAATTTTGATCAAGAAGTACGTTACACCAGTCAAGTCACCCCAACCCGGGCCAGAAGCAATAAATAAAGAGGCAACTTAACGAAGTGTCAACTGGACGCTTGCCAAGAACAATGAGAGTATGCCTGACACAACACTACAATAGGAAGTAAGGATCGCCTGTGACAGACTCGACTCAACTGAGATTTACAGCCCACAACAAACTAAACAAAAGATGCTGTACGGTGGCCCAGATACGGAGAAATTGTAGCGAACACACGCTGTAAGGTTAATTTGGAGCGTGCCAGCAATAAGAAAAGGAGTACTCACACAAAGGGTTTAGGAGAGTCTCACTCCGTATGAGAACAAAACAGTGTATATCTAGTGAATAGGACCAGGATGTGCGCACAGCGTGAAGACATCTTACTGGTGACAACTAGTATTTATGACGAGAGACAGGAGTGGCATCTTGGAAATGACGACACGCAGGGTGCTGCTAACTGATGAAAGGGTCATGGGAAGTCAAACAATAACGAAATGCGACGTATTGTTCGCGTGAGAACAACTGCAGACCTCCAGAACATACTTGGACAAAAGCTTGATAGACAGGCGCGGAATTGCTCTACATTCTAGGAAATGGTACGGAGCCCTTTCGTCGTGTACTTGAGGGGATGCCCAATAACCAACCAGAGTCCTGCATCTTCCTAGGACGCAGGTGGAGAGGACTGTCGTCATGATAGCAACGCGAACAACGAATCAGAGGTCGTGAACCATAGTTCTACATAAGGGTAGGAGTTCATCTGACCTATCATGGTTGACCAAAGGCGTGTTTGCCAGGACATTGCATTGTGGTAAATGAAGCTTAATAAAAACTGTTTACAGAGCACGCGGAGTCTCAGTCTTCATAAAAATTTCAATCTTATTCTATTTCTCAGTCTCAGTATAATTCTCAGTCTTAATACACTTTCAGTTAATATACATATATCAGTTTTACTCTGAAACTCAGTTACGCAGTGCTTTAATCAGTTAACAGCATTTTCAGTTATTGACAAGTTATTCAGTCATAGTGTATTCGCAGTGATTCAATCATGCAGTATACTTCAATTGTAAAAAACTTTCAGTTACTCAGTTTTACTCGGCTACCGCTTGTTAAGAACTAAGTTAATTCATTTTTCATTCGCAGTTTTCATAATTCGCAGTTTTCATTTAATAACAGACTCACAGAACTTTACGCCAATGTTTTACCGAGTTACGGAAATGTATCGTTGCACAGTGTGAAGTGTTACAAATACCGAATGGAACAATACATCACGTAATGTAAAACACAATACATTAACGTATATAGATACAAGAAGAAGTTTGACGATAGACAGTCATATATACACGATAATTAACAATGAATCATGCAACACATAACTTTATAGACTTTTATATTAACGGCCGACATCAACGGAACACACACACCGCGAGTGAATCTTATCCGCGAGTGTTAAGTGATGATAAGCATCGAATCTACACAACCTTTCGTATTTGGATCATCAGTGGGAAGGCGTTTCACCGATGGAAATTTTGGATGATCCATTTCACAAGTAAATCTTTATGTTATTACTGTTATAATAACTCTACTGTCCTGACTCTTTTCAAAGAAATCACCCTTTGAGAATTTAGACTGATTATCATGGTAATTTTAAATAAAGCTATTCACCTGAGGCAAAATGAACGCATTAGTGTAAGATTAATATGTTGATTGTCTATGTTTATGTATGTTCATTGTGTTATATATATATATATATATATATATATATATATATGTGTGTGTGTGTGTGTTTTCAGCGAACGACGTAATGAATTCATATTGTCATTTGATTCTTATATATATGTGTTCTCTTTTATGAATGTATTTACAGGGCATAATTTATATCCATATATTGTAAGTTTCTTTATTTGAATAATGTTTTTACATTTTCACTGTAAATGTATAAAAACAAACTACAAATGTATGTGACATATATAATTAAATGATAAATTGTAACTTCCATAATTACTGAAGCCATATTGTTGTCGTTGAATAATCCAGACGCCAGTAAACGCTATGGGATACTACGTTCAGTCGCGACAAAATCCTCATTTGTTTATACCTCCCTTTTGGAAGGATGTTTGCATATAGGCTACGTTAACGAGGGACAAATGAGAGGTATTGTTTCTTGTCAGGTCAATTTATAAGCACGGTCTACTGCAGCGAACTGGACTTTCTAAACTATTGAATGAGTTATAATAGGCCCTAAATAAAATAGTAGGCCTACTCTTAGGCCCGCAAAAATGTTAATGCGTTTATTCAGGAGTAGGCCTGTACACGCTCTTCTTTACATTATACAAGATATTTGTAATAAAAACAATGTTTAAATTTTATAGTAGTTATGGCAGTGCTATAAGCAACTAGATGCCTTACACAAATAAATAAAATAATAATTGTATCTCCGTTTTTCTGTTTACTACTGACAGAATCAAGTTACTGAGTCTAATACCAAGTTACCAAGCAATATGAAATGTGTCACTCTCACATTGGACTAAATAAATAATGTATTAAGTTTTATTTCAAATTTTATTAAATACAAACAAACGTATTAAAATTTATAAAAATCTGTGTAAACCAAACGATGCTTCACGTGTTAAGGCTTGTTCACGCATACAGTTATCGACTGCTGTGTTAGATATTATAACGTTACATAAGGTAGCCCATATATAAAGAAGAATTTACCATTTAAAAGAAAAATAAGTTCCAACACTGAAGGAATAAAGAAAAAAAACTATCAAAGAATTAATGAATAGGAGTATTAGAATGTAACAATACTGACATAGAAACTAGACAAAAACTAAGACGATGACAAAACCCAAGTGACTGGCAGAGGGAAAAATAAAAATGAATAACTTTCTGACCACAACACAAACCCTTTTCCAATAATAATAATATAGTAGAGATAATAATGGAAGTACAAAGCTATAAATAGAAGTATAAGTAATTCCATGTAAAACTATCAATTCATAAATGTAGATTGAGTAATGATAAGTAATATTGTTATTAAAATATAAAGGGAATAAAACTATTGTATAATAAATGCACAATTTTAATGATAAGGTGAGTTGTGTGGTTAGTTCAAAGTTAATAAGAGAAAGAAAAATAGTGAATAATATAATCCTAAAGTGCATAAAAGAACCAAGAAAATTATACTAACTGAAAATCAGTAGTAATAATAATAAAGTGTAAAGTGAATAAGAAATAATGCTTGATGAAAAAAATGAGGAATGTGTACTGTTAAAAAACTAAGGCATAATAAGCCTATACAAGTGAAATAGGTAGAATTAATATTCATGTTTCAAAAAAGAAATAATAGTAAAGTAATAGTTATAGTTATTTGTGTGTGTTAAAAAGAGTATATAAGGGTAAAAAAGCATGTTTAATGAATGATAGTTAATGGAAGTAGGAATGTATGTAATGTATTAAAGAATAGCATGTGTTAAAAAGAATAGTATTATGTTTTAAAAATGATTATGAATCATCAAATGTTATATGTTAGTTTATTGTAGTTGTGTTGAAAATAGTTCAGTTTCCTAAAAACAAAGGAGTTTGTTATAATAACTGTCTAATGAAAATCAGTTGGAATAGGCATAAGGAGTCTATTATAAAAAACAGTAATTTGTAAAATTTGATATTATAACAGTAATAATTAAGGGCAAAATGTATGTAGGTAATACTAGTAGGTCTAAGTATATAACTTTCAAGACACAAAATGTATACCAAAAGAATCAGTTATAAATTAATTAATATAAAAACAAAGTTGTTAAACTAGTAACTTGGTAAATACTGAACAGAAACTATTCATGTTTGGTTTCTAATTAATTTATAAAAGAAATGCAATGCAATAGTGTTATTATATTGAGAATTCATAGTAGTATAAGAAGATTATACTAATTTAAAAATATTTGTTAATTTTGTAAAAAAATCAAGAGCAATGTCTAACAATGTAAACAATTTTTTCAACCAATAGGAGTATTAGGCTTGCTGCTTTGACAACCAAACATTAACAGAAAAATTAGTTAGTCCATTATTAGATTCAGAGAAGAGCAGATTAAAAAATCCATGCAGCTCAATATAATAATATAAAAGAAATAAATAATAATATAAATGGGATAGTAATGAATTAAAACGATAATATGTATGGTAACAATATGACAAGAAGAAATAATTAAAACCAAATCACTTAAAATTGAATGAATAAATCTACCTTACAAATTATAAAAGAAAATGAACATGAAGTGAAACCTCAGATGTGAAGGAATGTGCTAAGTATAAGATTGAATTAAAAACTAAATAAGAAAAGGACTAGTCTACACTTTGACACTTTTTTACTCACTAATAAACTTTATTTAAAAACTCAATTAATGAATAAACTAGTGACAATCAGTTTATATCTTTATTCACTTTTTAATTTATGGTGATCAGCTTAGTAGACATTGTAATCTTCTCTTAAAACGAACTGCTAACCTAAATCACCAACTTTGGTCCAACACATACCATATAACCTAAGAATTAATTTATTAAGAACTTTTATATTATTTAATTATGTTTTATGTGAAGTTTTGTACTTTCTAAATATCTTTTGTTAATTTTTCTGTAATCACAAAAACCAAACTCATTTAAAATAACCAAAATAAAACAGATTATTTTATTTGGTGAGGCCCTGATCACTATTGCCAACCGCTGAGCAAATAAAAAAACAAGAGCTGGAGCAAACATTATATTTACAAATATTTCATTTGTTTGGTAAAGATAGAAATAAAACCACTAAAGAAATAATATAGTATTGACTAATTTCTATAGTATATTTGATTTATTATAATATTAATGACATTTTATTCCTTAATAAAGCCAAGGTGGAAATTTTTTATCAGAAAATGGAGGCTGGTAACCCCTATATTTTAGGAACGAAATTCAAATTAGGCTACAAGACAAAGGTGAGTGAACTAAATTAAAATAAGGGAAAAGGATAAATAGATAAGAAGAAGAATTTTAATTGTTTTTGAAATAAAACAATTTGGCGCCTTAAATCGGGAAATAAAAATATACAACTTCAGTAAGATAATAAATTGACACCAGCGACGTGGACTTTAACGGGTACGACTCGGGTGCGTAACAATATAGTGTATGGCGTGGTCTGACTTCCACTTCGACATCAAGGATCGAATTGTTCAAGTCAATCCGAACCATTAAATAATATATACAAAAACAATAGTTTGGAATTTTAAGTTCGCTTATAAATTGCTCTCAGGATGAACAACTTCTATTATTTCAACCATTGTTACCGTACAGCCAAACTGAAGAAACACAACTTTATCGAAGATTTTCTTATTTACGATAAAACACAACCTATTGTTAGCCACTAGTTTAGTGACTCCTGATAAACGCTTTCGAACAATTTAACTCATCAGAGTAGTGGATGCAATAACTTACGTTGCACATAAAAATCTACAGTTCACTAATAAGATGTGTCGGAACAGCAAGCAAGAAGAAATTAAACAGTCTAAATAGATGGTGGATGGAATCGATGTTCCAATTAGTTCTTATTATTGCCAGTTTGCCATGATGTTAATCATTCACCCTACAATTAAAACAAATGAATGTAGTCTAAATGAGTAGTATTTACACTCAATCTTTTTCCTTTAAGTGCACAAATGATTTTTTGTACACTCAAGTAGTTTTAGGACATCCAGATCCAGGGTAGTCTGTCTTACGTGAACTACAATAGACTATAGTATACAAACAAGCTAATGTGGCCACGCCTAGTTTTCATTTTTATTACTTCAGAATTTTATCCCAAATGCCACGTACTAAATTTTACAAGCTGTTTCGACCTTGGGGCTGAAAAATAAAACTTACGTTTTTGAGTTTCGCTGTTGGCCTAGATTCTAGCCAAGAAAACCAAACGTAAATTAGCGCGTAATAATAATAACGTGACATGAAGCAGTTTTCCCAACCACTGTCATCCTCTTTTAACATATTTTACTTTGTAGTGTACAAGATTGTTACTCACAAATAATGTTACAACGTGATCACCCTAATCCAAGCTCCTGACTCGCTGCAAGAACACACCGGTAACGTCTACTAAGAATAGTTTTCCTTGTTACAACTCTGTCGTTATACATACCCGTTTTCGAAGTCGAAAGAACTCTTTTGTCATTTCTGTACTTTCCTCCAAAGCACCAAGTGTGAAAATAAGGTCTGTAGCAGATCAGTGTTGCTCTCGAATCTATGCAGGGCTTATTAGCCAAGTTAAGTAGTGGATCTGAGTAATCGGTCTCGCTTGCTCAGAGTCTAATCTCCTTGAGCCAGCAACGTCATCTCCTTTTTCCCACTGGGCGGCGAGGTTGCGTTTTTCTTTTGTCGAGGTGTCGTTGCGCCCGTGGCTTGTTTGCAGCTTCCGGATCGTGCCCGATGGGAATACTTTAAAAGGACACACCAACGCGAATATTCACAAGATGTTGCCGGAATTTAGGAATGACTTTAATTTTAGTTTATTTTTGTAGCCTCTGGTGCCGGTTTGGACACCAGATGCCGCCCGTCTCTGACAATGTAGGTAGACGCCTTGGAGTGTTAGTCGCTCTCCGTGAGGCAGAGAACCTCCGTGTCGGTGGCAATCATGAGCAGAGCCAAGCAGGGTGTTAGAGACATGCTTGGGAAAGGAGTTCCATGAGGAGAGAGGGGTATTCAGAGAGGACTGTTAAGCTGCGTAGGGGCTATTCAAAAATAGCTTAGTAAGGCTTACTTTACGATGAGTCATCAAGAATCGGCCGAGAGCATTTGACCCGAGTCGGAGTGGGGGGGGGGGGTCATGTGTCTGTGCCCAAGGAAAGAGAGTTTCAACTAGTGACCGAATAAACGCAGCTAGAATAGGAACTCAAAAACTTCGAATTACGTCAATTCTGACAAATCATGGAGATCCCGACAGGAAACGTAGGGCTTTGGATTAAAATTGTTCCAACTTACACTACTTGTTGGAGATCAACAAGAGCGACCACCAAGCGGGTGCCGCATAGATCAGTACTGACCAAAGAAACAGAAGACAAATTGTCACTTTTGTACGCAGAGCCAGGCGGTTGCAAGACGACAGCATGGGAAACAGTTTGGTTCGGACGCCGCAAACCTTGTAGAGGATTTCAGTCACGTGAGCGTTGAAGCTTAGACCCCAGTCAAGCCGGACGCCTAGATACTTCAAGGACTCTTTCTATGCGTTATGTCTCCATTCTAGTGAGAGGGACTAGCATCGTAAAATGGACTTACGAGTGAAGCAAATAGCCTCGGATTTCTCTAGGTTTATCGCCATCCGGCGCTTTATTAGTCAGTTCGGAAGCATGTCCAACTGACGCTGTACTTTTTACTCGCAAATTACGGGGACAGGGAGTTGTAATAATTTCCCTATGCGCGGCTTTTCCCTGAGATATTGATGGAATTTTTGTCTCGGTATTAGATGACGGTTCGCTCCATCCAATAACAATAGCGTGAATCCACTGCGTTGTCATCCGAGGCCAGGCTTCCATGAGGTTATGCAAGATAGCACACCGCTCTGGAGCCACACCTATCGCCTACGCCAGTGCGGCTCCAAGTATCTGCGGTTAAACCCTTAAGAGAACCATGGAGCCGCCAGGCTGATGTGGGGTCAGAGCGGTGCAAACAAAAATTGAAACGCGAAGCGTCACTTGGTGTACAAACACGAATAAACTGTCGTTATCAGCCTGCAATCCGGCCAACGCATACATGCTAGCGCGCAAAGACTGTCTGTGTGAATCCAGAGACATATATGTACCGGCAAGGATTTTTGTAGATTTTCCTAAAATTTGATTTCTCTTATTCATCCTTCCTTCTATCATTCCTTTCACCAACGATCAAAAACTAGGAAGGTTTAAACCACTCAACTTAATTTGGTAAAATAGATTAGAATACAAAAATTAAGTAGGCTAATATATAAACATGTTAAAATACCGACACTGCATTCATAAACGCGGTCTACTCCAATTATGATGTCACTTAGGCTACATTTAGAAAAGTGTAAAAGTATGTCTAAGTATAAAAATCACACTTTTCCATGTGTATTTTGCAGAATACCACATTATAGTGGATCGTGAAAGTTTGTTTGTAATATTTTTAGTTGTGAAGAGATTTTCGTAGTAAATTGTTCTTTTCAAGTGAACATTTAATGGGAGCTGTAGACATGTCATATCCCATGCGAAACGAATATGCATGCTATAAATTATGAATCGAGTTTTTTTTATAAACTTAGTCGTAAATTATTACAGTAGGCGTGCATAAACTAATTCTGTAGACTTTCAATAGAGGTGTACAAAAACGTTTTCCTACGCTCGACATTTTTCGTTGCAAAACCGACTGAGATGCATATATATTTGTACAGGCCGGTGCCAAAGTAAACGGCAGACCGTTGTGCTAGGCAGTTAGCATCCATTGAGGTGGTGGTACATTAGTAATATGTAAAACCAATATATCAAAGCTCACAGACCACACACGTCTGTTAACCATTAAGGCTTCCGTCGCGTACTGCCTGTCGTTCATTTATTTTAGCCGTCTGCCCATTCATTAGTTTGTCTAATTAACACGGATCACTTTTTGTTACCTCTTCTTTACCTTCAATTCAACGGAAAACGTAGAACACATTTTATTGTTTATTGAACAATTTTTTTTTATCTTTTATATCTTTCTGTTATGATAAATATGAAAAGTGTTGTTATATATTACACTTTTTATATTTACGTAAACTCAGAAACGAACTAACTAACGTGACGACATATATACGCCTATACATATTCTTTTTTTTCAGATTTGGGCCCTTCATCTTTCAAAACGAAAGCGCTTAAATCGAATAAGCATGTCAGTTTGTGGTCACAACATTGGTACATCGGGGTGGGTTGGCAGCAGGTTGCAGGTCGTGAGGAAGCAGAGGTCACTGGAAACATGTGTTAGAAGCGAACCGCGACTTGGGGTACATGTGCTCAACACATGAGTCGCTTCCTATGCAGCCAGAAACCTCAATTTAAAGTAGTTCGGATAGGCCTACACAGATTATGAAACTTGGAATTAACAAACACAAAACTAACAAACAGATTAACCCAAAGTGTTATACGGTAAGACCCCGGACTTGTGCGAGTTTTGTTATCACAATTTTTACTTCTAACAGTAAAACTAGTTTGTTACGCGGTTATGGTATCTTTAGACAAATTGTACAGTTTAGTTATGTTCTAACAAGAGGTCTGTACTAAAGTTTCGCGAACTTTAAAGACAGCATCATCGCTTTAAAAAATAAATATTTATTTTATTACTACTTATTATTTTTTACTTTATTTTAGTCTACGGGTATTTACTTTATTTCTATGTACTAGGTACATTTTTATAATAAGGGCCACCATATTATATTATTCTGATCAGAATGGAAATATGATTCTGTACTACGTCTAAATATTTTTGTAATGTACAGATCTGAATTCACTACGTTTTAAAATGAAATCGCTGTAGGCTATTCCAGTTACTTGGCTTCGTCGTAGAAGATAACTTGGGTAAGTCGAGAGCTTATTCGTTTTACCAAAGTTTTAGAAACTCTGACAAATGGAAAATTACTATTAACACTTCTTAGATGAAAATATTTCAGTTAAAAATCGTACATGTATTTACATGTTTAAACATTTTACTGATAAACAGAATTATCACTGTTGCACACCACTACAGAAAAATTATTCCGATTAGCGCTCTCAAGCTTCTTAGCTCATCGTCAGATCGGAAATCCATCACATCGTCATTTCCGATCTGACGATGAGCTGAGAAGCTTGAAAGCGCTAATCGGAATGATTTTTCTATAGTGGTGTGCAACAGTGATAATTCTGTTTGTGATTATAACCAGTAACACAACTTTCTTAATTTTACTTATAGGCAGTAGATTCTGTTAAATGACAAATCTCATGAATGACGTGACGAAGACATGGGAAAATCAAAATCTGCTAACCCATTCGACTAGACTACAATAAAAACTCTTTTCTCGGTTACAGTAGGCTTCCAAATACAAGTGGTTTCGTTTTCAAAACACTTACCATAATGTCTATAGTTAAACTGAACAGTCAATCGTGTTAGACTGTTTTTTTATTTTATTTTATTTTTGTATCATGTTCACCATGTGCTTGTACAACTACACCACAACTTTTTTACCAAATTAAATATAGGCCTATCACCAGTATTGCAGACAATACTGAGCCTGTAATGTTTATAGGGCTACCATAGGCTATGTAGACATTACGTTACGATCCAATTATTAAGCTCCCTGAGCTGCAGAAGTCGCTATTAGAACGATATAGGCCTACGAGTTCTATTATATAAAATAACATTTTTAGGCTGTGAGGATATCAGGTTCTTCTGATGTATGATTCTTACCGTTAGCCAAGAAACAAAACGAGGAGGTGACCACATAAACGACAATGGACTTTTGCAATTTTTTTCAAACTTTTGGTAACTTTTTAGATTTTCCCCAAAATTTAGCCCCCATATGTCTTCTCCCTCCCCTCTATTTTTGAGGAGATCAATCTCACAAGCAAGAAGGCTCTGTGGGGTAAAGGTGTGGACATTCGTGCCACGTTTTACGAAAATCGGTTGACGCATTCAAACGTTATTGTGAGACGTACCCAAAGAGATAAACAGATAGACAAAGGCCAAACGGTTGAGTTGAAAACGCGATGGTTCACGACTGCCTACCAATGTATTGTAGTAACGTTATCGTGAGACGTACCCAAACAGATAAACAGATAGACAAATGCCAAACGGTTGAGTTGAAAACGCGAACTGGTGATTGCAACGTACTGTAGTGATGTAGACAGGTGATGGTTCACGACTGCCTACCAATGTATTGTAGTAACGTTATAGCCTATATTAACCAATGTATACGAAACGTTAACGCATTAGTCCCCAAAATTCTCTAGAAACAAAACTAATTTTAGAAACTTTTTGTTTTCACAATCAGTCTTGAACAATAATTTTACAAATCACAACTGTAAAACACTACTCAACCACTTTATCTCTGTACATATTTGTAATTTGCTTAATAAATCGTTTTGTCAACATTGTTTGTAACACGTTTTCACTGGAATATTATATGTTGAAAGAGTTTTATTTTTGGTGTGACAGTACGGCTACTTCTTGTAGGATTTGCTTAAACTAATATGTTCAGCCATGTTCAGGACACCTGTGTAAAGAGCTCATGTTTCTGTATGTAGCTCATACCGAGTTAAAACAATTAGCCAAACTTAAAGTAAGCTATCAACAGTTGTTAATGTCTGTCTATACTTAACTCTTCTGTAAGAGGCATCTGTTTATAATATACCTTGATTAAAACTCGTTGAAACAGTAGCACTTTCCAAGTGTTTAATAAAGTTATAGGCCTATCTGTGATTTTGTTGTATGCTTTGCAACAGGACATAGGCTAAGTAAATTCCGGGTTTAGAATCTTGACTTAGCCACGAAATCACAATAATCCTAATTTTAATACAGTAATACAGGAACTGGTTGCCTTATTTCTTAGGCCTATATACCTGTAAATATAAGAATATGGTAGGGGCTCTGTAGAGTAACTACGATGGCGATGAGAATAACTGGAAGGTTGGCCCCATTTTCCTCAGAAAAAATGAGAAATTCAGCATTTTTTCCCATTTCCCATTCCCATATAATTTTATAAATTATTAATAATAAATAATATTTGTTATTTTATACAAGAATAGGCTATATTTTTTGTGTAGGCCTATAATTTTCTAATCTTTCGACAGTATTTTAACTGTCGTCTTCAGAAATATATACAAAAATATATAGTGCGTTGATTTTTATGTAAAATCCTACAATAAAATTTCTCATCTTTCCGAACTGAAATTAAGAAACTGCTAGGTTCCCTCTTGAAAGACGACGGTTCAAATCATAGACAAATTAGAATAGAGAAATAATGACACAAAATGGAAGTGCTAAAGGGAACCCGATTTAAAAAAAAGTGTGTACGAAAATGATAAAGGTAGATTAATTGTAATTAATGCAGCGTGAGCGAAATTGTTTAAGACTGTAAAATCGTATGCTTTTTAATAACTGTTGAATGATTGTTATTATAAAGAAAATTATAAGCTATTTTATTTATTTCCAAATAGGCCTATTGTATTCCTTTTATTTTAACAATTACATAGACCTAAACCTTATTTTAACACACGCAACCGGCTCAGAAACAGATCTACGTTAAATATAAGTAGGCTAATTACGGAATTGCTCCCCCTGTTACCCCCCCCCCCATAGTTACGTTAATGACAGTGTTTGTATATTCGCGCGAGTGTTCAAACTTAGGGCTATTGATGAACATAAGTAAAGCACACACAAGCATTAGACGTAGGCCTGTCTCAACATCAAGGCAATACACATTAATTAATTACTTACGTAATTCTAGTACCTACAGTATACACTACAAACTGATGAACTTTGCACACAGTTCTGCTATAAACGAAGTTTGATGCAGGCCGGTAGCCTACTGTTAAAAATACGTGTACAAAGACAAACAAACATGGTGGCCTACCCGTGTATTCGTAGGGCCTACTGCTTAAGGAACCACGCTAAGGCCTATTCGCTCTGCTACTGTACAGCGTTAAGTTTCCCAACTATCTCGGTAGCCGTCCTCTGTCTGGAACTGTTCTTGCAAACCGTCCACTTTACTCAGTCAGAGTGAGGTATCAGCAGTGCAGAAAGAAAACGCCTATTTACCTACCATAAGACACATTAGGATCTCACGAAATATTTACACACACACATACTACCACACGCGCTAGCGCCCGTGCATAGCTCAATCAGCGTTTGTTAAATAACTTATGAAATAACTTTTGTAAGATGTTTTGACATGTAGGCATAATAGGCTCATCAGAACTCTAAATCAGAACAAAAGTAAACAGAATTTGGAGGAAGAAGTAGGCCTAAGCTGACTCCAGTTTCAAAGATTGCTATCGATGCAAATTCACAATTCGTTTTTCATGAATATTAATTACGCTCCTTGCTTGTACTTACACAAAACATGCTTGTGTTCACGTGTAAATACTCCTACATCGGACATAGGCTAGATGATCTTGGTATGAAGTTTAGAGAAAATAATTACATACGTAACAAAACTTTTGATGAAATGAAGTAAACGAAACATAGACGTTGAAGTGCACGGCTGGGAGGCGAAGTGTTGCTATGCCAACTGGACCGCCACCCCACCGCTCGCAGCTTACGACTGTCACAAATCAATGATGACAACTTCTGCACATCACAAACCATATTTCTGCGTACAATACGGGCGGAAATGTTGAACGTCACCTCGTGTAAAACATTACTAAACTGTACGGGCTCAGCTAATAGGCCGAACACAATTTATAGTTGGCTATAACAAATCGTCAGTTGTATTGAAAATAAACTTTTATTTTTGATTTTCCATAAACGTCTGGTGTCATATTGTAGTCTATTGTATTTACTTCGCGTTTTGTTTGTATCGAGCTACGAATCTGTAGGCCTATAGTCTATTTCTAAAGGTACTGGAAACGGTCACTCTTCCTCCATGATATGAATTAATGCCGTAGTTCCCTGCATAAGCATAGGCTCTTTTAAAATCGGTGGCCACTTTCGTTCCCAATTCTGAAAAGTGGAGAACACAATTAAACTTAAGTCTATATCCACGATAAGGTTTATTGTGAATTCAAACTTTAGCCTATTCATGTTGTCGAAAGAGACAAAGCATTAAGTAATGCCTGTGTTTAGCCTATGTAGATCAATAATTAAATTATCACTGTAAGATCATTTTGATTAGACCTACAACTAACGAAAAACTCCAAAAAAATATTGCCTCAAAATAACTTTGAAAGGTGTCTAACCGTTCGAATATATTTTAAAAATCCCTGGAGCAATAAAACACAATTTCAATTTCACTTTATAATTTCCAGTTTTCTGAGTTCTGAAGAAAATCTTAGTTTATATACGAAAAACTAGTAGGCCTACCTAACAAATTACAGACGCACTGCTAATTAGTTAAGATTCAATCACATTGCTTCTTTTTCTTAACTATCAATGGGAATCACCGGTCATTGAGTAATGTGATAAATATCTAGGGGATGATTTTGTGATAGCAAGATACAGTGCACAAAGTGTCATCTTGTGACATGTCATTGGTCGAGGGGCACTGATGGGCGTGGCTGTATGACCCTCCATACTGTCCTCGCGCTACCAGCACTACAATGAAGCTTCCCAGCAGTAAAAACGCATCCTATCTGAAAGCGCACTCATACGTCTGGTATTCGCACATTATCAAACTGAATTCAGAAAGAAGTTACTTTAGAAGTGTAAAGTTCAGCGGAGAGCACTTCTTTTCTTAATATGTAATATTTGCAATGAAGTACGTTATATTTGTTTTTTTAATTTTTGTTAAAAGCCTATCATTCATTATTTGTATCCCCGCATAACTACGTTCGTTAATGGTATTAAGATTTCAGTGTAGCGGTTTTACGTGTCGTTACCGGTAATCGGTATTAGAGAAATTAATGAATAATTTGTAGACGTGTTTAGTTACAGGATGAACGACTGGTGTGTGACGAACGAGCAGTCATTCGTTAATTGTCACACATGGCCCCTGAATTTCGCTTTCTAAACAATTTGTCTAAACAATGTCACAGTGAAAACAAAGCTAATGATAGCAATAGGAAAGGTTCAGGTTGTGTAAGAAGGTCTACTTAACAAATTGAATTCTTTCCAGAAATACGTGCAACATCGTTTGTCAAACGCGCTGAGAGAAGCTTCTGTTGTCTAGTAGCCTACGTTGGCATTCTGACAAACGGCGGCCACAATTTATTTTTACAAAAATAATTAAATGTATTTTTGTAATAACTTATGAATAACATTAGGATTTGCAACTGCAAACGATATACATAGGACCTACATTAAACTAAATCTGATCGTTGAATCTCTTACATAGCCTATCAAATTATAATATCAGGTTACACCATCTGATGAAGGCACTGTGCTGCCGAAACAGCTGTCATGGATATATAATTTTAATAAATGACGAGTGAAAATCACTAAAACTATTTTATTGTTTTATTTTTTTAATATAAATTATAATAGGCTAATTACCTTTATTAAAACAGACTAGTGATTTAATAGGTGTATGTTTCGGCAGAAGTATTGTTAAATAGGTATTCATATTAGCCTATATCTCTCATAAATGTTGGTAGCAAAGACTGATAGTAGGCATATAGGCCTACACCTACATTTCCTTAATATAAAAATTAGTGTAGGTGTATAAAAATATTACTCTTCGAATGCTTGAATTATTAGTACCTATGTAGAGTAGATCTATATGTCAACTTTACAAATATTTAGCTTTAAAAATGTTTTAAAAAGAAATTGATTTAAAGAGCTGATAAGAACAGTTAACTTAACAAAAATATTAAACTACGAATTAGGCCTACTTAGTGTTCTCAAACGAGTAAGCCTACATGTAAGCCTACGTAGGCCTACATTCTGTAAAATCAATTTCCTTCCAATAAATACGTAATTATCGTCAATTAATTGAATTCCTAAAGTAAGTCTTGTGTTAGCAATCTTGCTCATGATATCATTGATAACATCCACATAATGTTACTTCACATGAAGCCAGAATTTTCCTTTGTTCCACATAGGTAAGCCTGTGTCTCACTAACCCAATTACTGTAAATAAGGAAGGTTAGTCGGACAGAAGAAAAGTATGGTATATGGTATCAAACACATAGTTGGAAATAAATAAAATATATATATATTTTTTGCAATTCTTTTGTCACGTGTATTGTAAAATTTTACAAAGCCTATTCACCACAGAAAACTAATAAGTTCTCATTGATCATCATAGCAGAGCACATTAATGTCTCTTGCATAAATTTCGTTTATGTATTTTTTATATTTTCATAAACAGATCTCTTAAGAAATCGTATTGAGCAATTCATTAATGTAATATTGAAAGTCGGAATTTTTAAACCTATAGGTATGTTTGAAATGCACATTTTATTCTGATATTCCCAAATGCTACAGCAGTGTCACCGATCTAATCACCTAAACAAGACACTTTATATTTTATCCATCTGGAGTGGTTAAATTTTATCTATTAAATCGATTACATTCATAGACACAAGTTACATTATTTTATAATTCACGGTTTTTTTTATTAAATTAACGTTTTTATACAAAGAAAATATTTTCGAAGTCATTAAAAAAAATCACTATTATTAATGAGACTTCTATAAAATTTTGTACACTTTCATACAAAACATTTGATGTCAGATATATAAATATACGGCAAAGACGTTACTTTGTGGGCAGACAGTTTACTACAATTTCTTTGACTTAATTATCTACAATTTTACGCTCTTACTCTACACAATTAACAATATTTAAAAGAAAAAGAGAAATAATTTAAAATTGCTAAGTATTAAATGTTTTTTACAATTATATAATTCTGTTACTCTACTCGATAATTTATTTCAATATACACAATATACATATTATATTAAATCACAATTATTGTAGCTACTTTCAAATGAGCTTAAACATAATATTGCGTTGTCATTTTATACAAAACTCTATAGAGCCTACTTATAGGATTTGATGGCATAAGTACTGGATGACACTGAACCGCTTCAGTCTCATCCCTTCAGTGTACCTACTCATAGAGTAGCCTACGTTGACCAGTTTAGTTTCGTTCAGTATAAGGATTCAGCATGGTATTCAGTTTCTTTGGTATTTATTTCGAATTAATTAAATTTTTCGATAATCCACTATAAAACGATTGTTTGGGACTTTAAAACATACCCTCCAACCAAGTGTGTGTAAACTATGTAAATTAAACCCACAACGAACACGATTAATAGTCGTGGTGTAGGCAAACAACGGATTTTGGCAGAGATACAATTACGTGTAACAATGGCTGCACATCCCTCCATATACGTCCACCTCACGATTGAACACAACAGAATTATACGAAAAACTTATTCTGGTGGCAACCTTTAAAAGTTAAATTTTAAGATTAAAATTACCGTTACTTCAAATACACAGACTTATTTAATGTAGGCTGCGAAACTGATTTCACCGAAAGTAAAGTTTGATTCTCCTATGTTTCTCATGATCGGCGTTTGATCTTCACTTTTTCCGGGCATTGGAAAATTCTTCTTAGCAAAAGAAACATTGCTCCGGCCAAACAACATAATGCGAAGAATAGTAGGTATTAGGTGTAGTCATTAGGAATACCTGAACGCATACGTGTGTGTGTGTTGAGAAACCGCGCGTATCTTGGAAGTTTAATGATTTGGCACTGACAGTTCCCTAATTCGGTCATACAGTTGCGTACATTGTGTACAAGAACGTAACGTCTTGTTTCCCACATTTAAAATTTGTTAATTTTTTTCTACTGAGTAGGCTACATCATGTACCCATGTTTCGTTGTACCATGCTGACCAGTCCAATCCTCGAAAATCTGTCGATTCATATAGGCCTACACACAATCGTCCGATTTTGTTGATAAAATAACATTGTTCGTGTAAACAATTACAGTTTCAAGATTGTTTATTTACATAAAACGCAAGTTTGCATGAATGAAGGTGTGTGTAAATTACGAGCTACATTCGAGGGGGGAGGGACTGAGATAATGCTGAGGGCTGTCATGCTGGGGCAGATGGTAACCGCCGCCGTCCATGGATGCTGCCGACGATTCCGCACACTTGTCTCCGGACTTGACTCCACTGCCTTCCTGTTTCAGAATCATCCGACGCCACTTTGCTCGCGCGTTTTGGAACCAAACCTGCACAAACAAATTAAACAATTTGTGTAGCCAACTTTCAATCCGACTACTACTTACTTATATTTCTACTAGTAATTTTGTACAAACCACTATATTATCTTTGGTATTGACGAGCGCTTTCGGCAGTCAAGCCATCTTCAGGTCATTTACCAACCTGATGAAGAATAAAGGTATTTATTGAAGAGGTTAACAAATTAGAAGAGAGTATAAAATTTAAAATGGAAGTAGGAAACAAGGAAATAAATTTCCTAGATAAGGTTGGTAAATGACTTGAAGATGGCTTGACTGCTGAAAACGCTCGTCAACACCAAAGGTAATACAGTGGTTTGTACAAAATTACTAGTAGAAATATTTGAGACCACTAACACTCCAATACAACAATAAAATACTTACTTATATTTTTAAATTTTAAGAATTATTAATATAACTCAATCTATGTCTCCAAAGATTACGCATATCGTCACACTACTTGACACGCGGAGTCAAAACCGTCATCACTCATCATCATTTCAGCACATTTCGCTTGTGTTCAATTGTGTTTACTCTATACGGTAACACAGAATAGGTAGGCCTATAGCTGACAATCAGCAAGAATACACTGAATAGTAAACGAAGCCCCAAATGCACACCACCCATTCTGGGTTTTATTTCAAACGTTTAATCTGTTAATATAATACAATTACTTAATGTCTGTTTGTAAAATCGTTGTGTAATGACAATAAATTATTACAGTATTTAACTTCAGGTTATCAGCGAAGACTCTTTCTGAACTCATAGGCGACTGAATTCATTGTAAAGTCACGTGCGTATTTTCTCAATTAAGTTAGCAGTCGGCACACAGTGTTTCGAATTACTGACATAATCCAACAATAAAAATTTAATATTTTGTAAATGGAATATTGTCTTATTATTTACAGCATAGGCCTACTGTCTGACACCGCTGAATTGTAGGCCTACTAACCAGAAAACATCGGCAGCGCTACGTTTAGTGAGCTATTATCGTCGTTTCAGTGTGGCTCGATAGAAAATCAATAATATATTCTCTTGTAAATAAAGAAGTATGACTTAAAATACGAATAAATTTTAAAACTAGCATTCACTTAGCCGGATGTTAGCATGTTTTCAGTGCTAGGAACTGAGAGAGTAGGGTTTCGCATGATGGCACAACAAACTGCGTATTGTCTGTAAATGAAAATACACTACCCACGGTATATATACACTGACAACGAGGAAAACTGATGAACATTAAATATCATGTTGGTTTCAAAACGTGAACAAAAGTTGGTCTGTTTATAATTTAAAATAGTCCCTGACATAAATTGATCTTGGAGATGTTACAAGAGTTCAGGAATGTGATACAGACAATGAGTTTAGACACAGTGTTACTTAATTTGACACAACTGAAGGACAAACTGCATTTTGTAAGAATACCAGAAGGATTAATAAAGGATAGGCCTAATAGACGAGGAAAAAGATGTTTTTTAATATACTGTACTGTGAAATATAAAACTCGACAGCTAAGAGAGGATAAAACTGGTACCCCAACATATAGGCCTAAACAAGTCTGTTACTGAACAGGCTCAAACTAAAATGAATTTCATTTACTAATATTGCCTTCAGTCTCAAGTAGAATACAACAAATTCTGCTTGAAACGCATGTAGGCCTAGGCCTATAAGGGGTTTCTAGAGAATTATGTTTATTCGCTTCCCTCGTTAGTTCATCCTATAAACTCGTTAATTTAATGTGGCCGAAATATTTCTGTTTACTTTAATTAAACTGTCATTTTGTCTTTACAAAATATATTTTGTATAATTATACATGAAATTTGAACACTAATAATTTTTTTACATATTACACGAAGATTTAAATAATTTAGCTGTATAATTCGTTTTGAAACATTGAGAAAGTTCACAATTTACCGTTGCAAAGGAACAAACAAAATTTCAATTGCTAACGCATTTATATGCCATCAATATGAGAAATATTTTCCTAACATCTTCCAATTTTAGTATAGGGCTACGTATGTATCACCTAAGCGAGTATAAGTTTTACAGGCCTTAGTGGCCACCAGTCATGTTTTATGCTTAAAGGCAAAATAATCCATCAAACTGAAGAGTCAAATACTGGAGCACTTTGACCGGAGGATAAATTCGAAAATGCAGCCTATAGGTACAGGGTAATAGAAAACAACTTGGGTGTAAACTAAGCAATTGGCTGATTGATGATAGGCCTAATTCATAATTTAATCTTAGTAACAAAATAATTGTTTTTGAATCTGTCTTAAAACCTGTATAGACTTATGTTATTCAACTTCCCGGAACAGCATGTCAGTCAAACTTAAAAATTACGCAACGTTTCAACCAAAGACTCTACTACGGTTGATCACAGAGGATCCATGGTACAGCAGGATACGGTTGATCACAGAGGATCCGTGGTACAGCAGCAACGAAGACATTCACCGTGCCGAAAATACAGAAATGTAGCCCTGTCGGTGGATATTCCTGACGAGATAATAGGCCTACCTATGTGTCACATGTAGCCCTATTGTTGATTGTATTTGTGACAGATTGCAATAAATTTTCTTCTTATTATTATTATTATATCGAAGTAAGGGGAAAACCCTTCCTTTACTCGTAGTTGATAAGGAAGAAATTATATAACAAAAAATCCTGTTATCAACTGTTGCTGGAGCACGAAATGCAGTACATTGTTATCAATCTAATACAATTTTAATTGCATTATTCTTAAAGCAATAAATAGGTAGCCTACGAGCTTCTGAAAATGAATATGTTTTTAATTTCACTAAGGCCTACAGACATTCACAGACATTCTTGCACTGGACTTCATTAACCATAATAACATCTATTAAGAATAAAAAACAACTGATAACTGTTTGACAATAATTTTGTTTTACAATTATTTCGTTTTTATTTTAGATAATTTTCAGAAAGTAAACAATCTTATACTGAACTGCCTTTGTATGAATATTTTTTTAGAAAGAATACTTTTACTATAAGCATCTTACAGAATGTTACAAAATAATGGTTTTATACAAAATATTTATTATTATTTATACATAAAGTAGTGTTCGTAAATCCGACGATAGGTATCCCAAACCATCTCTCTGTTTACTGTGCACTAGAATTGTGTGTTTGTGTGATCGCGCGGTCACGTAGAACACAGACACACAAATTATAAATCTATATGCACACACCTGCATACATGTGTACGCGTATGCATGCGCGTGAACACATTGGTCACGTTACATAGGGTATATAAATTACGCATGCGTATTCAGAGAGAATCGAGAGACAAAATAAACCCAGAACAGCGTTAATGAGTAAGGCGGTTGTGATTATACTCATTAGGTGAATCTGAGCGTACCGACGCCTATCACAAGCGTCGAGACTTGAAAGCAATCGTAACATTGCGGTACAGCTTTGAGCTTGCCATCCATCACGAGAGAGAGACGCCTTGCCAGCAATTAGCAGCGCCGAGAGAAATAAACGACGCTCATCCTAGACGCTTCTAACACCCTTTATTTTATTATGACATTCCACCAAGATTAATCATATAAATGTCGCATTAGACCAAAATAATCGTTGTTGAATAATGATGAGAAAAACAGCTTTTAGCCACTTTAATATTAGATTAGCCGTTAAACAACTATATATAAATTTAAAAACTTTTTTCTTTTCTAATGAACACGCTTTGCATTTTGGTCTGTTCTTTCTTCCTGTCTTTAAAGTAAGAGACTAATATAAACTCGCTCCACACACAAAACTTCTCAAACACCGTCTCTCTTTCTCACTCTCTCTCTCGTCTTCCTTCCTTATGTATCACTTATTCCGTATTATTGTGCATTACGCTCGGGTGGCATAATATCAGCTAGGCCTAAATTAAACATGTAGGCCTTGGAAATTGTAAAATAAAAAAACAAATGTTGAAACCTTATGAATATTATGAAAAACGTCATAATTAGAAAGTAGCAAAGCCATTATGTTGTTATTTATTTAAGGTGTTGAAATTCCATTTTCCAGGAACCAGTATGAGCCGGACACAATAACACATTGGAATAAAATACGCCTAATAATTCACGCATCTCTAAATCTCACAGTTCTTGTAAACAGAAGCTATGCACTATGACAGCACTATGCACATTGCATGTTTCTCACAAATGTTATTTTTCAGAATCACTAAACATATGTCAGAAGTTACATACGATCTGAGGAAGGGAATTTATTCTTTTTTTGATCTACTTATCAAAATATTTATTGTAGGATAAGCAAATAGTCGAAACACCAAAAGCCAAAAGCCTTTCTGTACAAACTGAATAGCGATTGGACAAATTCAAACTTTTATAAAATTTACTGAATTATTTCAGATTTAGGCCTACTTGTTTAATGTCCAAATAATTGTCCACATATTGAAACAATATAAGTATGTCTATAGACATATTTATAGTTTATTAATTTGCTTAGTGCCAGAGTTAATGTAGGTCTATGCAATTGATACATAACAATTAATAAAATTTACAAGTTATTTAAAAAATATTTTTTCAAATGTTAAAATGTGGAAATGTCTTCTAGAATACCAGAATGATTTTCAATAAAACACGGAGATTATTTAAGAACTAGGTAGTACGATACGCCTACGATTGAACACACACACACACACACACACACACACACACACACACACACACACACACACACACAAATCGGTTGCGTTTTCCTGAGTTTTCGTTAACAACGTAACGATTAGCTTAGGATTTCTATAGTGCTGCATGACAGACACTATTGGGAAAACCACCAACTATAAAGGCAAGTTCGTCTCTAAAATTCTCGGAGGGAGAGGTCATTGTGAAATTTCGCGCGCGTTTTTGCTCACTTTTTCCTTGGAAATAAGAATTTTATTTTACCAACTATTTAAAATACAGTGAAACATCCGTACAACGATTATCAATACAGCAATACAATCTTGACCCCAACATTAACCTCACTGATGCAATGTAAAATTCCCGTCGATTTAACGATAGTCTGGGTATACCTCGCTATTACGATTGTTTTTCAGGGCCCGTTAATACTACGAAATACGAGCCCGGAAGACCTGTCGCCGTCATTTGAAGAGTTGATTTGTTCCTTCTGATCCTTCTTAAATATAACGTGAAACAAGACTATCACTCCCGACTGCTTCAGTTACAGCAGGTAGTATTAATCATGATAACAACATTGCACTTTAATACTGTGAATATTTTGTAGTTAACTGCCTATGTGGAAAACGTGATCGATCATACAGAAAAAATGAGTTAACGTTGTACTGTAGATAAGAGTTATATATATAGTTCATTTTTGGACATAAGGTAAGATATTCGAGGTATATTATTTTTTTTCTAAAATGTGCTGGAAAATTTCGTCATAGGCTATAGGCCTGACATAATGGACTGTAAACTAACTAAAGTAGTTGAATTAGGAGATATTTACTTATAGTACACATTCTGTCAAAAGCAAGGGGAATTACTCCAGAGTGTCTATATAATAATAAATCCCTCTACTACAATTTGTTTACAAGTCCGCGCGGCACTGTTGAATCGAGATTTCACTGTAAACAAAATTTAAATATAGACCTAATACGATATAGGCTACAAACAACATCCTTCCTGTATTTATGCACAATTTACACTTTATGAAATGTTTGAAAAGCAAGATCGTGTTTTAGAATGAATCCTAAAGGTGAATAAAATCTTCATTTCTGATGAAATTCTATTTTATGTATATATTGTAACGTTACAAAACGTCACAATATCACAAAACACAGATGAACTCTATAAAACAGTCAATTACCATAAGAAACAATAAGGTATAACCCTTTGAAGTAGAAAAAGATTTATTATTAAGATGATTAAAAGGAATAAAATATAATTTAATTATCAATGAGCATAAATGTTATAATAATAAGCAAACGGACTTAAAGACTAGACCAAATGTGACTATACAATTACCCAATGGATTAGGATGGTGAGTAGACTAATTAGGAAACTATGCAGAGAACAAAATAAAAAAACAATGAAGTTTATAAGGTAAAGGAGAAATAACATAACTCACCCGCTATAAATAAAGAAGAGAGTATCTATAAGATAAAGCGAATAGGAAAATAGAACTCCAAATTGAAGAAAAAATAATTATTTAAAATAACAGATAAAACCTACTAAATGACATAACAATAACTGAGATTTAAAATAAAAAGATACCCAACAAGATTAGGAGAGTGAGGTAATAACCATGTGATTATGAAATATATGATAATGTATAATAGAAAACAATAAGATTGTATCTTATCTTTAAAAAAGATGATGAATGTAACCAAATGTATATAAGAAAGAACTGATTAATAAGTAAAAATGTACATAGAATATAAGATACACTGAACAATAGCGATCAGAACAATAAATAATAGAGAATACTATTCATAAATAACAATAAGTGAGTAATATAACTAATAAAAACCAAGCAGGTGAAATAAATGTAGTCAATGAAAGTGAAAGGGGTCAACCTAACCTAAACAGTTGTAAAATTACACTGGTAAATACAAAAATAGGTATTAAAAATGATGTAAAACTATGAGATATTATACTTAGATGAAACTAGATGCTATAAGGACAATTATAAGACAGAGATTAGATCCCTAAGATGTTGTAATTGTTGAAATTAATGTAAATTAACAGAATGAAAATTACAGAGTATAAAAGACTCACATTGTACACTAAAAACCCATAGAAATACCAATAAAAAGAGAGAGTAAATACTATCAATATAACCAGTGATATGTGAACTAACTATTGATATGGAAATAATGAATAATTGTCACTGAATTAACCACTAATAATATACCTATAATGCACATGATCTATTGCAACAAGATGCAAGGATCATTAGTTGAAATAACAACAAAAATAAGAATGTCAAGAAGACAAAACATATTGTAAATCTTACTAATGACTAAGATGGTTAATTATGAAGAAGATATTAAAATAAGAACAAATGTATTATATAAAAACAAGGATAAATAATAAGATGCCTAGTTGTACCAAAAAACCATGTGACTTTAATGATAAAATTCAATAAAAAAGGCATCTCTTAATCAAAACTATGTTGAACAAAAGGTGATATGATTATTTAGAAGTAAGTGTGAAATGTTTTAAACTGTTAAGATTTAACCATTAAACTGTAAGAAGTAAATCTAACTCATAGTGCTATAGGCCTAATGAAGCTTAGAACCAGACTTTGTGTTTTATTCACAATTGAGTGTTAATAATGTCAAATAATTATAGAAAAGGACTCGGAATGCATTATATCCAATATAAGTAATAACCAATTGTTAATTAAATAAGTATAGGACATAAGTGTATAAAAGGATTGTAATAGAATATAAGTTAAAATTGTTATCGTTATTAATCATGAAAAGAATTATGCCTTGTGGGATGTCTAAATGCTCAGCAGGACAAATGCCAGATGATGGTAAAGCTAGATTGGAGCTCACAAGAAGCATAAAGAATTGTTATCAATTATAAAGTATTTTAATAGTTTTAGATACAAAGTTTGGCGTCATTTTTAGACTCTCAAACCCAAAGACCCACGCTTTGAATAGAATTAAATAATTTTGGTAACGCGGGGGTGATGTGTCAACAAAGGAATGTCATCAATTCTGACCAATCAAATCACCTATATCGAGATTTCCGCGGTGGACGTAGTTGGGAACAGCGAGAAACGACGCGCAAATTTTGGAAATTTCTCACCAGTTGCAAAGCCGTGTAGATGACAGGCTCCGCGCTAAAGTAATTCGCGGTTAACCCATAATGCAGTGCGGTTTCGAATGTAAACACGGGCAACATAACCTTCCATACGGAAAGTGAAACGAATTCGAATACAGTGTAGTGCAGTGATTTATTAATACAGCAATGAAGGCTTATTAAAGTATTAATCGTGAATATAACAAATATAAAAAGGAATTAAGTAGTATAGTGAAGTTTATAAAAATACTTAATGAATGATACGATAATGCCATTCGACATTGTTAAACACTTGTAAATATTTTGAAACACTACACAACAAACAAAACATTATTATTATTCTACGCACTTTTCAACTTGTTAAACGTAATTTAAGTGCAAATTAAAATTAACACGATTAACTTTCTAGTATCACGATAACCTCCACTGGTGACATTCATGTCTAGCCGAACTTTATTGTATTAGGTTAAGTATTTATTCAACTTATATTGTAATCACTCTCCTTTTACGATGTTTTAATAATAGTAGCCAGCATTTTAGTTACGTATGTTGCAGTTCAAATAACTCGATGGTATGAAGACTTAGACAATTTTGTCAACAAAGACGATTTATATAACATTGTGACCAACCCTGAGATATGAGTTTCGAACCAAATAACAGATTGTTTTTCAGTGAAAAATAAATTGATTAATTGTCATTAAAAAAAGGATTTAATACTACATCTTATGATGAATAAAAAACATTTGAACCCAATTAATGAAGCACGAATTTATTTCATTCAGTTAACGAGTTATTAGTGGTTTTGGAGCTTATGTTTGGATGGAGGTTATGTTTACATGTGGGTCAGTTGGTAACTCCCATGACCCGCCGAATTGAAGAATTTTAAATTTATAAACATTTCCTGAATCCTCAAGGACTATAACTAAATGAATAGTGTTGTAACCAGTGGAGGATAAACCACAGAAGTAAGTACTTAGTTTTTTAACAACCTAATTGGTTATAACCACAACAGAATTATTTAGTACAACAACATCAAGTGACGATGGTTACGGGAGGAGTGTTTCAATACGACTCGAATTCAGCATAATTGTACTCTTACCACTAGTGACACCTTAAACCATTAAATCTATAAAATAACGATTAAATACAACTGAGTTAACGAAATATAATAATCATTTATTTAAATAATAACAAAACCACATAAAAGGTAAAGTAAAAGGGAGAAGATCCAGTAATTTAATAATATGTGTGTGTGTATATAAAAGATAAATCGTAGCCTATAGTACAAGACATACAAAGATTGCCGGATGTTTTCTGATTATGATATTGTCATGACTGCTGAGTTTAGAATAGTTCTATTGGCTGGTATAGTGATAACAGACCTAATGTGAAAATGACAGATGACATTGTCAGTTATCCACGGCACGGTAGGTATCCACAGCTGATCTTAGATTTCCACCGTTAGTTTCTGGAAAATAAACACACATTGTTTCTATTCGATTACAGTTGGAAAGAAGTAAAAGCCTATAATTAAGCAAGAAAACTACACAGACGTTTGGCAACTATAACTGATCAATAATTAGATAATACGAGAAAATAAAGGTGAACGTGAGGCGGATACAGGCAGTAACGTTCTCATTTTAACGAGTGAAATAAGATTTGAGAACAAAGCTGTAGTACACTGTCGTTGTGGCTACCGATTTCCAGCAGCTATCAGACGCAGACTGTGCCATCCGCAGCGTAACTGTCAACGGTGATCTGCAGCTGGATATTTGTCATCCAGAACACGTTCTGAACGAGGGGGCGGGCCGCACAAAGTTCCACCCGAGTCATGGCCGTCTTCCAACTAAATTTAATGTGCTTAGACAATTTATTGCATTGAGGACTCGCGAATATTTATTACCGCTAACGTTAAGTCTCGAACATCTGTGCGTCTGCACAAACAGAATTCTATACACTCAACCCCTGATTATTTCAAACAATCACCAGACCGCTATAAGAATAGGCCTGCATTTCTAGAATAAATCACACACCACTGAAACAGCAATTAATATAGGTAAGTGATTTTACATGTATTTAGTTGCGTTAATATTTCTATTAAAGTAAAAAATAATAGCCTGTTTGTTACAGGCTGCAAAACTTTTCATAATAGTCTAAATGTGTGTGTGTGTGTGTGTGTGTGTGTCGACGTGCACGCGTGATCTGTTCCTATATCATGTAGGTTTAAAATAATTACCTCTGTCTACCTACACAGTAAGTTACTTATCAGAGTATGAACGAAGTATCAGCGAAGCTATCTATCAATAAACGCCAAAACAGCAATATGCGGGCAATGATATGGAAGTATAACAGACAGGTATTGTGTACAAAATACGTGTGTGTGTTTAACGATTTGGAGCACAAATAGAAAAATGACAACTCGAGGGTGTAATTATATTTCTAGTGTTGGAATCAATTAGCGCAATCGAGTCAAATAATTTAATCGTTATAGGATAGTGCCTTGAGAAAGCAATTATGTCTGTACCCTCCTGCTGTGAATTAGGCTCGTTATTTCTACACCGATATGACTATGCACCGCTCTGCCGATATGATTTTGATATCTTCAAAATGATTTTGTAACTATCTTGATAATGATTGCCAAATACTAATCCGTTGGTCTGTTAGAAACACAGGAAACGTACCTATACATTACTAACGTGTAATCGCACAAAGTAAGCCTACAAGTAATTTAGACATTAATAGCAACACTTTATCAATTGACAATCACGTTTTATTGATATGATTGTAAATATCAAACTTTTCGTCCATTGTATGGTGGGACATCCTCAGCAGTAAAGGATGGTTTCCCGTTCTTACCTTTACCACTGAGGATGTCATAACACAGGATGGGCGAAACGTTTAGTATTCACAATCATAGCAACGAAACGTGATTGTCGACCGAAAATTGTTATCAGTAAACGTTTGAACAACGCACGTCTACGACTATAAATTGATTTATTTATAAGTCCGTATGTGACTCGTAAATTTTACAACAAAACTTGGAATTTCCTATTACCGGTACACGTTGTGTACGTAATACTGTATGATACAAATAAGTTTAATTATAACCGTACATATTGTCGACAGCAGATTGCCTTTGGTAAACACCTCGCCTATTTATATCAGTCTACAACAATTGTATCCACTCAGTCAATAAATGTACACTTAATTAATTTTGTATAAGTTAAATTGATCCTATTTTAATAACAAGTGAAAGGACACATGTATTATAAAATCAAAATATCGAACGACTTTGAAGTAAGAAACACGCCCCACTATATCTGTCAGAGTTGCCAAATTGAAGTCGTCTACTAGTTAAGCGAGATCAGAGGCTACATTCCGGCTGAATTCCGCTCCCTAATTACGCTAACTTACTCGGAATAAAACACTTCTGGTTCATTTCAAAAGATGTCGCGGAGCTGCGGCCCCTTCACAGTTTCCTTCCGCTTTGTGATAGATTGCAGAGTCTCTTGCTCTAATACAAATGTGATTTGCCACCACGCATTTCTACAATTCATTCGCCCCGCCGACCATATATAACCGTTACATTTTCCACTAGTTAGCCTACTATCTAAATCGTTTCAAAGAACAGGATAACATTACGGGGGTCCCATAAGCACAATAAAATAAAACTTTTCAACTAAAGTAACTTTCCATTAGACCTATATATAAAAACGAATTTGTGAATTGTTTTTATTTCTTATATTTTTATTCAGTCCTTCGGTTTAATCAGAAGTTGATATGAACGTAATAGGCCTACTTAGGCCCAACATTCGCTTACAATTGTACTAATGAATTTGCAACATTTACAAACAGATTCAGCAGAACAAGATTGCTTGTAACGAATAAAACAATTTTAAGACAATTTTGTAACTGTTTTACTATTACTTATCTTGAATAAAATAAATAATTATTTTCGAACTGGAAGAAAAATTACGTAGGCCTATAAATTAGAAACCAAAATTGTCAGTTGCTTTCAGAAAAGTAATGTAACTGAAACATAATGTTACTATCACTATGTACTTCGTTGACTACTAAACTTGTTTTCTACTTTCAAGTGTATCCCTGCAAACTGCAGAAACATCTAACCTTTCTGTACTGTTTCATCCTCGAAAGGCAGCACAATAATTGTAATACAATTGTCTTACAATTATTGTAATTTGAAATAATTATCAGTTTGTAAAACGAACATTCTGACATTCGTGAGTAAAACGAATATTAATGGAAAAACTATTTTTTTATTTTTAGGCCTACCTCAATGAAAAACCCAATTTAATTACTCCCGGGCATGCAGACTTCTCATACTTCAGAGAACACGAAAACATAGGCCTAAGTGTGCATACGTCTGACTGAAAAATTGTATGTCAAAGTAATTTGTAAAAGGCGAATATTTTACTTCGGTTCAAATAATCGTTAGCAAATGTTTCTTAGTTGTTTTGAATTCGTTAAGATTGTGAATATGACAGTGATGGAAAAGTAAACAAATAGTAAAAATTACACACCTAGAAGTACGGGAGTTACGTTGTTTTGTTTAATTTTACACGACTAATTTAAAAACAGACAAGTCTCTCGTAAACATACTACTTGTAGGCTACTGTTAATACGCTGTGAGCAGTATTAAATCAGTACTTACTGCTTTTATGTGTTGATAGTTCCGTAAGCAATACTTATTCTTGCTGTTATCGTGCATCTTTTAATCTTTCAACTCTCTCTAATTATAGGATAACAATTTACCTAATACGAGACTGATTAAGCGTGTTATCACACAGATTTGAGAATCCATAATGTTCCGTAGCCTTTATTCTGATGTATAAAACACGTAACGGTAGGCGTCTTGTCGTAGACAACGCATATCAATGCGCGGTAATATTTTCATGGAGGCCTACGTTACTTCCAGTTAATTTTAACCTTTACAGCTGTAAGCTCGCGGAAGCTACATGTCCGTTCCAGCAAACATTTGCTTGTGTCATTTATTAATTCCCCCAAAAATTCAGTTCACAGGGACACAATACTAACAAGAATTCGTATTTCTTGAATGCGTAAACGCGTTAAGTTTAATTTTATTCGCGTCATGTTCAAAAACAAAAATTCGCTGTTTTATTCAAACATGTTCAGTAAACGAATAACGTATACCGCGTGCTCTAGCGTTAATGAAGGTACACTTAACCTACTAACGGAAACTGTAATGGACGTTATCAACATTTAAATGTTTGTGTACGTCGTAACCGTAAGATGATGAACACTGTACAGTGTAGAACTACGGAATGTTACTAGGACTACTCTCTGAACAAACCCACGCTTCGGAATTTATAAATAGCGCACCTGTTTCGTAATCATTCATGCAATAAATGTATATCAGTACAGCAAATGCAGTCCAATATTTTGGCGCATGTAACCCAAACTAGACATAGGCCTATTGTCTTATTTGCACATCTCTGTTGAATCTTAATCGACACACGTGTAGGCCTACAACATAGGTACCTACCTTCAATTAGCGTCATAAATCGGATGCAGATCTTTGCCCAGCATTATGGTGTCTATTCTATTACGTTCGGCTATGGATTTATTGTTACAATTAAGCAACGACTGTCTTGGAGTACCCTGTACAACAGAGGTGAGATCGGTGACGAGAGTCATTGTCAACGAAGCAGGATACTGACAACATCAAATTCTATAATAAAATCTAATTATAAGACCAGAGAATGACGCGCTTGAAAAGACAGCTGTGTCGACACGCATTCGGCTACACAGAGTTCATAGAGTAGACCTTTAACAACTGAATATTTATGTTTATTTTTATGTAGACCTTTTATGTTAATTATTGACTTAAGTATGCCCACATGTATGTGTATCGTTAATAATATCAATAATATAAATAATTATTATTATGACTTTCATAGTTTAACTATTAGGCCTAATGTAAAATTGTTATAAGTTAGTTACATATGAACCAATATATTAAAGCTATTTAAAATGGTCTTACAAGGGAAAAAGAACAATAAGTAACAACTACTGGTTAAAAAAAATTAAGCTTAACTTTCGAAATACTAGCATATGGAGAAAATCAGAGAATACTCTGTCACATTAGATACTGATAATGGACGTATGGCCACTATAGGCAATCCGAGTGATTTAACTGACGAAAGACTATTAATGATATCAGTCTCGTCTGTCGTTACGCTAAACGATAGTTATTTGAATGAAAATAACTAGCCAATTAATAATCATATCAAAGGCTTGTAGGTCTAATTAGGTATCCGGATTTAGAGGAGAAACTAGTCTATGTTTGTTGACGACTATTCCTTGTGAATGAAACTGTAAAAATACTAGCATAATCTGTATCTGGTACGAAAAATAAAAATTGCGATGTTTAAAGACTTATTTTATTTAAATCACGCGTGGGATGCGCTCTGCCTGACGCACTGTAACTGCAAGGTGTTCAGACTTCTAGTCTGGTCGCTACGTTATTATTGTCCTGTATCTGCAGCCACGCAGTATCTTTATTTGGATTCTGTCATTTCGACTTTACTACGATGTGTCGAATAAGGCTGCACTATAGCCTACCTTATTCTGAAAGGCTTGTATAATTTTGATATTGGATTTCTTGCTACAGCCTCAAAGCTGCAAACCCGTATAGCCATACTGGTTTATAGCACTTGTTATATATACGAGAAGCTTGTTATGTTCAGCTCCGAGCAGCCAATACATCTTCCTGACTCGATGTTTGGTTCATCCTTTTTTTTCTTTTTAACATGCACCTTCAGTTTAACTTAGCAACAAGTGTTATTCCTAAGTTCTTGGACGCATTTTAATGTCGATTTACTTGCAAGATGACTAGGTCTATTACAAGGACTTTTAAATAGTTTTGTTATCGAAGTTCACACAGGTCGTTGTAATTGAATATGGTTAAATTCTTTGACTAACCGTTGTCTTTGTACATGGACTTTTAATACCTTTCCAGTTGCTTTTTCGTAAGTAACCTCAATGATTATAATAGAAGTGCCATTCGCCAAAGTGGCCGATGTATCGTATTGTTGTGGTATATCTGCACGATACACTAGATAGACAGAAAGAGCCGACAACATTGCCTTGCGGTAGTTCTGTACACGTTTCTTGATTTCGAATACTCGATGACACCAAGGTCTCCAGGAAATCTCGGTGGTGGTGATAATGATGATGATGATGGTTATTATTACTATTAATATTATTATTGTTGTTGCCCAGGTCAAAAGACAAAGTACTCTTCGGGTAGCATCGCTTACCGCATGGTTTTCGACCCGGCTGTCTTCGTCGTTGCCGGGGAGTAAGGAGCGAAAGATCAACTTTCACAGGAAGAAGAAGGTAAATGGTGAAGCTGCACGCTGAGAGGCACGAATCCAGATTATGGAAAGCTGGCTAAGAGCTTGGAAGCAAGAAGAGCGAGGTCGCTGGACAAGAGGGCTCATCAAGCATCTGCAGCCGTGAACGGAGAAGAAGTGTGGGGAGATCGAAGACTACCATACGCAGTTCCTGACAGGACGGGTATTTTTTTTATCTTATCTGAAGAACGTTGGAAAGACCAAGTCGCCAAATCACAAGAGTGCCCGTACTTCCCGGAGCCGCGGAAGATGTCCTTTCCTTCTTCGTCTGCGATAGACGGGAGCAACACAGGAGATAGTTACAAGAGGACATTAGGCCGATGTTATCTCTCCGGATAACATCGGCGAAGCGATGCTTCGAAGGGAGGACCCCTGGAATTGTGAGGCACGCTTCGTATAAGAGAATACTCGAGGCGAAGAAGATAGACTTGGACAACATAATAGCCTATAGAAGAATAACAAGCCAAACGTGAGCCCGAAGTAATGTGTAAAACAGTTCCAGGTTAATGTCCTTGAAGAGGAAAGGGGGTGTTTTTTTTTAGTGGGTCGGGTATAATACCCAAACCCACAGACCCCGGAAGTGTGCACCCTTCCGGACATTTGTTAAACAAATTTTTCCACCTACGCTCGTAAAAAAATATTGTTATTGTTGTTGCTGTTGTTGTTGTTATTATTATTATTAAGGTTTACTCACAATAATAACTATAAACAAATGTTGTGCTTTAAACTTTATAATGCGAAAGTTTACGTAGACTATTGCTTGATATTAACAAATCACGTTTAATTCCACTCCTTCTGTATAACATGTCTTAATGTATATCACTGACATTATGATTCCTTTTAATAATTAATGACATAGTTTTTATTGATCGTAATTAATAAAATATGCTGACGTTTTTAATATAAAATTAGCCGATTGTTGGGCGGATTATTCCGTTTAACATGTAACTTTGTTATTTTGTTTGTACAACTTGATACAAATAATACAGGTTATAAGATGAATGTAATAAATAAATATTCTGAATGATTTATAAAAACATAATTTTTAATTATGTAAATAATTTTTGTTAATAAGGACATAATGTAGCTCAATTAGTAAATGTATTGTGGGGCGGGAGTCTTCTGTTTTGATATTTACTTAGGCCTATTGCTTTGCCACATACTCAGTAGGCCTACTTGTGCGGGGCAAGGGCTCCCGACGAAACATTTTACAAACGTATTAATTCATTGGAGACAATACTTTACACTTCACTGAGACTTTACAGCGGTAGACCGGGCTCCTAACGCATTGTCCGACGTCACGTTTGCTGCAGTATCTGTTCGTCTTGACCGTTCCAGAGACAGTACCGTTGTTCAATCGAACATTGGCATAAAACAGTCAAGACACAACCGAGGACTACAGTAGGCCTAACGTAGCCGAAATGTCTGGCGAAACGACATCGCAGCCCTTCCGCCGAACGAATGAGACAAAATCCCGAATTACACTTGGGCTGTGTAAGGTAAGTGGTGTGTGAGGATACTAATCTGTCGTTCCACTGACTTTCTTACATCGATTACTTTGAGGAAGGTAGATTTTTCTATACTGACTTTTACTGAATGAGATAAGAAACACAAGGACCCTTATCTGTACAAACTCATAACAGTACTATCAAACGAAATAAAAATTATAAGGCATATATAAAAAAACATCCAGTGGTTATAAATAAAACACGTTTACGCAGTAACGTACAGATCACAGAAATTTCGTGCAAAACATTTTTAATATCACTTATCACAAGAGGGGTTTGATCCTGTTTATATTTGAAGACATCATCCAAAAACAGACCACGATCGCGGCCGAGAAGTTTCAGACAATAGACAACATTTCTGCAGAATAATTCAGTCGAATATGCTGCAGTCAAAAAGTAAAGGAGCATGCTACCCTACTAACAGGGAATTTATAAAACGCGTAAAAGTAAGTCATTGCAGACTAACTGATTTATCTTCAGATTGTAAACGTCCTCGTCTCAGTGTTTCTTGTCAGAACCTAACTCTTACTAACTAAAATAAATTGCTTCACGCAAAGTAAGAATTCTGTAACTAGGTTCATATCCGGACGTCTGTTTAATTTCAACTGTTTTCGTCTTCAGACTGTAGATGCATTTAGTTATTATTTAGCCTACTACATAGTGAGATAGGACAAACGTCAGTGTTTAGCGAGGTATTTATTTTCAGTAAGCGTATGTGTTAATAACGCTGTGGTATCATATTGGCCTACAGATCAATGCTACAATTTTAACCCTGGTATGCCTACTACACTCGGACTCGGAACCTCAGTAGGCTATCCCTAAAACCTTGCACTTCTCGTGATTAATTTAATTCAAAAACGCATTAAAGTTATGTTCCAGACATACGAGTTTCCTTTCCAAGGACTACCACCGTACACCATTGAGCACAACGCCTGAATTTTCACACGACAGCTTATTAAAATTCGAAGTTCACAGTTAGGAAATAGGCCTATTACAGTTTGTAACGCAATACACAAAGCGGCACACAAACGTTTTACTTCCTACATTATTCATGAATAAAAACTATACAAAGAAATACATTTTAAGGTTTACCACATAATCAGCTGGATAAACAAAAATTTGTTTAGTGAAAGAAACATTGAACATGATATTAGGTTACTCTACTGAACACTAAAATAGACTAAGGCCAATATCATTTTAATCAAACACTGTAAAAATCAGACTATTATTTGCTTAAAATATACTAAAAAGAAATAATTTAAATATTCGAGGCTCTGTTTTATAATAGTTGTGACCATGGAGGTAGATTTGGTGTAGGGGGGGGTTGCAGGACCCCTTCAATGTTGAAAGTCTTTATCATTACACTGCATTACCATTACCCCCTGTATAGACAAGGTTATATCTGTTGAAGATCTCTACGGTAACGGCATTACACGACTTATAAAATACTGTCTTTAGTTTATTTTACAAAATATATAAGAGAAATTTTAATAAATGTAGAGAAATTTAGCAGGGAAGTTCAAGCAGGCACTACTTACGGTAACACATTTATTTCCTATAATGAATTTTTAGGTCAGCTTTTGCTTTATACAAGTGAAGGTCTTTACAATCTGGTTTTTTATAACTTCACTGTAATAAATTTTGTACGAATTAAGAAATGAATTATTGGACCTGTATAAAAACTAATAAATTAATAATAATTATAAAAAACATTTTTGTGATGTATTGTGTCAAATCGTACGATTATCGATTTTTCAAAAACAAAATTATGATCGGGTACGTGTAATTTTTACGAGTATTTTTGAAAAATTCTGACCCAACTTCACTATCTAAACATAACGATATTTGTGGTGTGTGTGTGTACACCACATTGTCATTTGTCAGTCAACTTTTTGCCTATCACCAAAGGTTTACGCAACTCTACGTCAATGGATGTGACAGTATGGAAATATGTGTACCATGTGGTAGACAGACTGATAACGTGTTTCCTCATCCGATCTATCTTGTAATTTAATTTCAATAAATTTTTAAGAAAAAATACCAACTACACAGTTGACGTTCTAATAATTTCGTCGATAGCAGCATTATAGTTTGTAAATTGTTTTACTACGAATTTAATTAAAATCGAAAAGATTGATTTTTGTAGGATAAATTAGCCAGCCCGGTTACTCAGACCTTGCCTTCTCCACAATAGCCCTCTGCTTTTTGTAGGTATCTTTGTTTATTTAACTCCCACTCTTTCACAGAAAATAAAAACATGGTGCAAATTTGTGTATTTGTTAAGTGTGTGTGTGTGTGTGTGTGTGTGTGTGTGATCGAGCCTTTGCTGTGAAATAATGTACACAACGTGTGTGTGGAATAAAATTTACGCATAGGCCTATAGCGGTACCTGAAACTCTACGTTCCCTTCTTCTTCTTCTAAATATTTAAGAAAATAAATAGTTTCCATCTGACATGATAAAGGTTAGAGACGTGTGCCTATGTTTGGTTACAATATTAAGCAGAATGAGTTAAGCCACAATCATGGACTGATGTATACACAACAAACACGTAACATGCCCGTACACACAACAAATTTCCTATCCAGACGGTAATCTAAAGCACGTAAATCTAACTTACGGATGCCTTAAATGTATCAATACCGACAGCGGTAACTACTGATACCGAAATAACTAAAACAATATTTAGAATATTGTTAGAATAAGCAAATATATAATGATTCGATACCTTAACATATCGGTCCTACAAAAAATGTAAGTAAGTAAGTAAATTTGTGAATCATAATTTTAAAAAAGTGACACTTTTGTTTTAAAATTGTCAACATTATTATAAACATTTATTTTATTGAGGGAACACACTTATCCATTCAAAAAATAATTTTCCACCACCGCGTGGACATTAGTCACCGCTGATGTAATTTAAACCAACGTCTCTGGTCTCCTAAAACTACAGTCGTCTTAGGTAGAAGCTCTAAAACGTGAAAAAAGAAAATAACATAAACTGTTAGAGTAACATTTTTTGTGTTTTAGAAATGTCCGCTACCGACGGCTGTTAAAAATTAAATCAAGTGATAGCTATCGTTCCTTTTTCAAATTTCAATACGAATATACAATCGTCGTAACGTTTAGAGATGGCGATGATGTAGTAAAGAATGCTGCTTGAATCTGAGAACGTTTTAATGAGATGTTTTGTCCGCTTTTGTGAAGCGTAGTTTATTTCATTACTGTGTTAATTTATGTGAGTGCTCTTCACTTACTTCTAATTTTTCCTAGTAACTGTAAACATTTATTTCAAACGTTTGAGTTTTATTTATAATATAAAATAATTACAAAAAAAAATACAATTATAAAAGTTTACACTTTTACAATATTTTGTCCTGACTTTTCAAACTGATATTTCCGACGTCATTAAAATATTTATCATAATTTCTGAGCTCTCAACGCATTGTCTTATCTTAAATTTATAATGCACAATATTTTGTAGTAGTCGGGCTACTATACACACAATATCTATTACTTGGTCGGGCCAAATTGTTTGGATGACAAATAAGATGCTGCAGTTTAAACAGCTAAAAGGGACAAGATTTAACACTTTTGGGAAAGTTGTACAGAAAGTTATTGATTAGTTATTTCCACTTTTTCACTTACCAAAAGTAAATGCATTATGTCAGTTACGAGACCGACACAGACGTCATGTTGGTTGCCTAACGCAAAGCTGCAAGTCAATCACCTAAGTTACAACTGCAAGTTACATTGTATTAATAAAACACGCACACAGCATAACAGTTTCTACTGTGTTACCAATAATAAATGCACTTAATGCAGAGGAAGTACGCCGAAACCAACAGACGATTTTATTTATAGGCTATTTTTCAATGGTGAAGTAGAAATACAAAATAGTTTTTACTTGAATAATTCCATATCTAGTAATTAACTTAAATTAAAAATTTCATTGTATTCTCGGACTTTCTAGAAATGAGATTTTTTTTAAAATGAATGAAACTGCTGCACTTGGAAAACGGGTTCCAAACTGACATACCTCTCTCGATTTAAAAAATGTGTATAGAAAAGTGAAATTCAAGATCATTAAGATCATCAAGATTTCTGTTAATATTCTTTATTTACAGAGCTTAGAGCAAATTTTGGAAAAATTAATTGCAAATGCTTTTGTAAGTTTGTAAAACAACAAACTTTGTAACATTAGCAAAACAAAACAAATGTAGCACTTATAGATATCACAAATTTAAACATCATCACATAAATTGTGCATGTTTAGATAAATTGTTCACATAACCTGCATCTGCACATAAATTGTTGGCCCAATGATTGCACATTACACATTGAGCCCAGAACAAAATATTATAGAGGCATTCAATCACGATATGAGCGTGCGATATTCTAAGCACTAAATATTCTAATAATTTTAAAATACAAAAGCATGTTACCTATGGCAACAACAAAATCAAGGTAGGCCTATGTGGGGTTTGGGGAACCCTGTAACACGTTTAACATGTAACATTTAACCCCAATATATGAAACACCCGTCAAGATAGAGGCAGAACAGATAAGTATTTCGTATCTTTACATTACAATAAATTCATATATAAACGAGAAAAATCATTCACTGATTCATAAATATAACAAAGCATTATTAGAAGCTGTTTGAAATTTAAAATTTATGATATCAAATAAACACATGGGCTACTGTACCAACTAGACGTCAGGAGATACGAATAATATTGTCTGGGCAGAATTGTGCGGTTAGTAAGAACACATTTCAGCCGTTTCTGCGACATTGCAGCACCGAACAATCATTGAGAAATATACGTATGTCGGATTTCGGGACCTATGTCAATTTTGGCGCGCTGCTTCTATTATATGAGCATGAAATGTACTGTAAAAGCATACAGTTGAGTACACTTCGGTGTAGTTATCAATCATATGTGTGTAAGCCTACAAAGTATGAGTGTATGTATAATATCCATGTACCCAATAACACTGACGACAAGAAATTACAAGTCTCCTTGTTAGTAATTTGGAAATGTTATTTTAAAACAGCAAGTCAGTAGTAGTGTGTTGAGTTGTCTGTACCGCACGTGCTCATACTAAACTTTTATCATCGCCTCAACATACTTGAGCACACAATTTTTTAATGAATTAAATCCACTTTCGAATCCACTTTGGCTACATGTTGACCAAAAAAGTGTCTACTGTACTTGGACACGTAAATTTAATCACTTTGTACCATTTTGATTTTAACACACAGTAATCACTTCTTCAGCAACTTACGTGTTTCCCGTATCGTACATAATAAAACAAAAATTAAAAATCTGGCAAGTTAATCGTTGCGGTACAGAGATCGAATAACAGCGTTTGTTCTCAGGATCTCTTTATTTCGTTGGATTTGTTTCTAAAAACTTAGCTCTATAAGTTAGATATTTGGTATTTCACTATCTGATCTCTTGTTATGACAGTTTTTTTTCAATAGGCTATGCTTTTTTTATTCAGTTCATATATGTTTAATCATGACATAGCCTATAAGCCTATAGCCTTTGCTTACCATTTCGTTTCTTTATGTATATAAATAAAGTAAAATGCCCATTAAATTATTAACATCGGCCTACACAGAGCACACATATGAAAACAACAGGACCCCGTGTGCTTTGCTACTATTAGGTAGGTTGGCCTATATGAAAACTACACGATAATGCTACCGTAGGCTATGTTAACAATTTTAATTGAACACTAGACCTGTTCAGATGAAAATAGAATTTATTACGTTTTTACTTTTGGTATTCTTATCTTAGTATTATCATTTCAGGAAATTAATTAACTGGTTAAAGGGTTTTTTATTTATAGCGAAATAAATAATTTATATTATCAGTGAAATAATTCGAATGTTTATTTAAAGTTATTAGTTATTCAGTAACTTGTATTTAGACAATTGTACCCTACTTGTGAAGAGAAAGTGACGACTATGTACGGAGTTTAGTGTTCTTGTCGATTTATATTTGAATATAACATTCCGAATCGACCTTCACGTCAGATAAATAGATGGCTACTTGTGGTAACGGCTAGAGATATTAAATTGATACTAAAAAAAATAAAAAAACGTAAGCGGGTAGTCACTGTGTTATAGGTAACTGAATCAGCAGCCATGAAACGTTGTTTAGAAAGGCGAAAGTAGTAAACTGTGATAAACTTACGGAAGAAATATGGAGACTTACTTTCTGTTTATACGTCTACCTGACTGTAGTAAAGTAACCAAAGAGTTCACAAGACTGAACGCACCCGAGATCTATACAAACAGTATGAGCCATCCGAGTGAAAGAATTTAATAGGCAGTCTAGTGGCGACCACGCCCGCTTACTTGGCAAATGAAAACAAATAACGCTTTTTCAGCCATAAAAAGAATGGTTTCATTCTTTTGTAGAGTTCTAATTAATTCTTGACGAGTTTTTTTAAGAAATAAAAATATAAGAAAAGAAAAAGAGAAGTGAGGAATTGGCGCGCACCTCCTTCTTTTGAAGTAGAAACAACGACAAATCATTGGGGACTTTTCAGTCTCCGTTTGAAATATTAATTACACTTTTATTACAAAGAGACGTCGAAAAATGTTGTATTGGAAAAAACCAAGACCAACTTCTTTCAAAAAAGGCATTTCTAGATCTGCAGCGGTAGCAGGACAAACGAGAATTCTTTAACCATTTTTTACACACATTTTGTTTATTGAAGGAAACAACAAATGCCTTTACCTGTACTGGAAGTGCATTTATTCTACACAGTCAATTCATCCGCATTCTTGGAACGCTTACAATGATTGGCTGCACGTAATTGTCGCTACTTTTTAAGTTTATTAAAACTTTCTCAAACAGACGAATTTTAAATTTGTAAAATATAGGTGGTCAGTTTTCGTATCCAGTGTTTCACTTTGTTTCGCTACACGTCGTCCGAATTACTTCCTACATACGACTAGTGTTTCTATCGAGCGTCATACATTACATTAATCATGTATCGTTAGCACTACATCTATAGGCCTATAAAAAGTATAAACCACAAACCCTAAACTTTAGCGCAGGGGTACAGCCGGTAGTGACTTCATAGCGAACAAAGACTATTCATTTTGTTAGAATTATATTAAAAAGTATAAAAAACCTCAATAAAATACATTAGTCATCAAATTACTTCAAAGAGCTTGACCTACAATTGATACTTAAGGGAATGATAATAGTGTTTCCATTTATCACCAATTATAATTTTTTACGATTGATGTACTTTGAGCGTAACGTAGGCCTACCTCAAGTCGTTTCAATTTTCTGGTCTGTGCTGTTACTTCTGCAACCACAGTTGAACACGTTATAACAATGCCAGTACAGATTTCTGTCGCCAAATGCAGGGATTCTTGTAGCCTACATACAAAACGTCGCACTTGACGAATCTTTCGTTACTAATTTAAATTGATATGGGGAAAAATAACTTTAAGGGAAACGAAAACAAAACAAAAGATACAGATTTCTTCTCTACTTTGTAGACCAGACCTCATCGCATATACATAACAAGTGCAATAATTTCAAATGCTGACAATTACTTTAATTATTTCAACTTTGAACTTTAAATTATTTTATAATGAAAAAACCGCTAAAACAAGTAAAAACAATAGCAGCCAATTTTGGGGGAAATTTAAGTCCGCATTCATAGATTACTAAAATTTAGAATATAGGCCTACACGTTTTAAAATAAAAATACAATATTTTCGACGGAAAGTGTTTATCTAAACTACTTTAAACAGAGTTAGGCTATAAGTCAGTTGACTTACCGCCGGTATGGTAATAATGAATCATCCATTTCGTTTGAATCTTATAGATCTACTCCGATCGATAATGACGTCAACATTGAGACAAATTTCCGCCATATTGTAATTCAAAAGAAATTCGCTTATGCTAGAAAACTTATTTGTTCTGTTCAACGGCTTGTACACCAATCCGAGTGCTGTGATGGTCACTACTACAAACTGCATGTAAGAGAATTCCGCGTTTGGAGAACCCGCGGTTCACGAAGTACTACTGTATTTGTTCACGCTGTGTTTGCCCTACATCCAGGACCTGATTTATCATTAGGCTCAGTAGGCTGCAGCCTAGGCGCAAGGTTTTTTGGAAGGCGCGAAAATTTAAGAGAACAAATCAGTAAAAAAAAACTCGTGTTGGCAATCTAAAAAGAAGGATGTACAATTCCAATGTAGAAGAAAAAGTTAGCAACTTGTTGAAAATATATATTTCAGACTTGTACCAATCGTCTCCTGCAGAGTTTGCTCACTTAAAAACATTTTTGAGAGAAAGTAAATTTTATTTACTTGTAGAAAGAAACTTAAGTTTATTAAGTAGAAGAAACCAAAGCAAAAGGAAAAATGTAGTCTGATCCATGTAGACTCTTAAAGTTTTTAAAATCAATATTCCTGAATGCTGAAGTCGCCTTGCGAATTTTTTTGAATGTGGCAGTTACAAATTGTAGCGGAGAAAGATCGTTTTCAGCCCTAAGCCGGTGAAAAATTATTTAAGATACCTTGGGACAAGAAAAATAAAATCCCTGGCACTTACATTGAAAATTACTTTCTGTGAAGCATTTATTTTAATGAAAAAATTCATTGCAATGAAAAATTTTCAGCAATTAATAATAGACATGATAATTATTTGACAAAACTTATGTTCTTAGCGTTTCGATTTACTTTGTGTAAATATTAAGTACCGTATGAGACTTCCGTAATATTCTCGTTACTTATAATTTGTCAATGTGCTCACGCTATTGTTATAAATAAATTTATGTGATTAAAATGGAAAAAAGACGAATTTTGTTTATACAACCCACATGTTCCTAAATAACAAGTAGCCTATAATATAGCCTATGAGTGGATCGGGCGTAATACTCGTTGTTTGAGAGATTGGAACGTGGAACGGGGGGGGGGCGCAAAAATCATCAGCCTAGGGCGCTAAAACCTTTAAGTCCCGCCCTGCCTACATGTAGCCTAACATGAGCAACAGCCTTCTTATAAGCAAGAGCGTACAACTACAGATGTGTACTTTATTTTCTGATTATAGAAATCTTCTCTTAATTCTAAACAGACACACAAAATTATTGTAGGAACATGCTTAATTCTTCTAATTCTTCTGGGAATATAATTAGCTTAATGTTTATAAACATAACCTATTCTGTAGGAAGCATTTTTATAGTATTTCACTGGCACCCTAACTTGAAATACAAGTATACCTTATACATTGTGAAACATTTTCAAAGATGCTGAGACTTTTATTTATTACTTTTTCAGAAGGGAATTGTCTGCAGTTCCAAGCGTTCCAAGCATGGGTGGTGTCTACACGGCAATAAAAGAGAGCCATGTAGTCTGAACTGCCATTGCCATGGAAAATGCTGTGTGTTCTACTGATCAAGTTACAGATACTAACACAGGCCTATTTAACGTTAGCCATGCTGCTCCTAAAAGTAGTCTAAAAATATAAATATAAATCTATCAACAATCAGGAGTACAAATGTTCTAACAAATTTGAAATCTATAGCCCTACAGGTTGTGTTGAAACTAACGAGCGCGGCTTGTAATTATTTCACGAAAATTACTTGGATGCAATAGTGGCTTCTGCGAAAAAGGTGTAATTCTGATACTACTCGGTAAAGGTCACAGTTAATAACCTATATTAATTTGCTAGGTTATTAATTTCAAGCCGAACTGTGTAAGTTTCAATCAAATACAAGCCTACTTGCTCAATTAAATGAGTAAAATATTATTAACTTCCTTATTAGGCCTAATATCTAGTACGTTTACATGCTTTGGTGTGGAAGTGTATCCAGGTAACAGTTTTATATTTTTTCTTAATCCAGATGTCCAGAAAATGTTCTTATTTTTTAATTAAACTAACACTATTACTAAACAATATCTGTAGATCCAAAAAGACACCTAATCTTTATACGCAGGAGGGGTTTGTGTTGGCACACGTCCGGATTAACTTGACGTCCAATGAGTCAACTCCGTTGAACCTGACTGTGAGATAAGTCACATGGTTGGTGAATCATATTAATAACAAGTCGGCATTTACACTAAAAGGCTAGACGCTACAACAGATAGTATAAGGATTTGAGAAAAAGATTGCTGATTCCAAGTCAGAGACACATATTCTAACACTAAGAAGGCTATTTCCTGATTATGATGATGATGATGATGATGATGGTGATGGTGGTGGTGGTGGTGTTAACCACGGTGAAGGTGGCAGCTTTTACTCAGAATTTCAGAATTTAACGCACTGCATTAATAAATTAGCTGTCACTTTACCTTAAAACCCCCTTTATAAAAGTCTGATAATGGATGGTAACTTACACTATAGTCCAAGCTTAATTACACACAGTATTAATCTTATAAAAAATTATACTGAACTATATTATTCGCATCAAATATACCTAAAAATATCCTTTGTAAATAACAAATTACAAAACTTACTTGTAGTACTCTTTTAGGTAAGCCTGTCTTTTGAGAAAGTTGTTTCAGATCTTTTGCATCTGGATTGTGGTTAATGGCGAAGTACGACTTCATGGTTCGGAGCTGATGATGTTTAAACGACGTCCTCATTCTTTTAGTCCTCTGATGATGGCTACCGTTGGCTCCTCCCATTCCAGGTGTTCCAGGACCAAACGCAACGTCCAAGTAGGAATCCGAGTTTAAATCTAGAAAACAGATTAATCGCAAGCTTTTGAAATGTTACCAAACATTCCACACACGTACCAAACAGTAGCAGCTTAAATCTGGTTGAAACCGCGAAATAATCTTACTACCACTAAACAAGCTGTTTACAGCTCATGGTGTGAGAATAATTCTGTAAACAAGACATTTTTACTGGTTTTCACAGGCTTTTCATATGGGAATTGAAATAACTGAAGTCGAGCAAACTTCATTTAACTTCCCGCTCTTTTTAATTTTTATATATATATTTTTTTTTGTTTAGGCCTATTTACATAGGTTTAAACGAAAGGCTATACGAGAATGTTTACTTTTCAAATACAATCTACTTTCTACTTTGCAAATCTGCGATGGCTCGATGTGCAGTCTTTAAATTAATCCTAAATTGATTTTATGTATATATAGGTTTTCGGATTCTGAGGACAGATTGCAGATAGGTATACATTTGTTAAATCGAATCTGCAAAGACTCTGGATTGCAAATAGCCACACTTAAAACCAAGGCGATGGCTTTTCGTGGAACTGATCCCGGTACGGGCAAAAATTGTTATAGATGTCCTGAAACAAGTTAGCAATTTTGAATACCTGGGCTACAGTGTGTCTTATAATGCAAGCAACGACGTTGTGAATAAGTTGCATAAGTTCAACCTTATGTGCGGGACCATTAGGCGAACCCTTAAGTTAGCAAGCAAAGGAACACGCCTAAAATTCTACAAGGTGATGGCTCTTCCCACACTTCTTTATGGATCTGAGAATTGGATTTTAACGAAAGGCCAGGCCAGTCGCAGCCAAACGGCTGAAATGAGATTTCTCAGGCACGTGGCAGGGTATACTCTCCATGATCGCCCAGTATCGGCTGAATTGGTGGGAAACATCTTTGCCGAATGGATGACTGCCGCATCCCCAAACAATTATGGAACTATAAGGCGAGGGGACGGAGAGGATGTGTGACGTCCGAGGAAGCGCTGGAGTCACCAGCTCTAATCTTTCCCTATTTGAGACCGGACAAACCATTCTTGGTTTAATCCTTGAAGATGATGATATATAGGTCTTGAAACATCTATGTACCTTAAATTATTACTTCCTAATGAAATAATTAATATTTCTTTAATTAATTAATGAAATTATTACATTTCTTTAATTAATGAAATAATTAATTATTACTTTCTAACATTAAATTAATATTCTGATCGAAATAAATGCAACTTACACTGTTAAATTTTATGATGTTTACAGAGGTTACAGAATGGCAATTGTTGATTAAAACAATAGTTCTTAGCAGCATGATTAACAGCGCTTAAAAAAAGCAAACAATTAAACAAATAACGCTTTTTCGTTTTGTTGGCGAAATGTTGGTTTGTATGGGCCAAGCAGTTATATACTTTAGGCTATAGCCTACCTGATCGCAACATTGACTTTCGTGAGTAACACGCTGGTCAACCACGCGTCAAGTTACAAAAACTTACTACTAACATTATTTTTAGGCAATCCTCAATGAATTGTATTTTATCTTAAAATGTTTCAAGTGACCAACCCACGAGTGACCGAGGATCTGTCTCATAGAACCCCTTGTAAAGCATACTATTAGACAGCAGCCATAAACTCGCTGGATTGATTTATTCACAGTTTAAACGGTTTTGACAACTTATTACAAAATGAAACGTCCGAAATTAAATTCGTCGATATCCAGGACTTCTTCCGGATTTAGTAGGCCTAAACGGCGATTAATCTTATGGGAAACGCCCGATGTCCTATACCACTGACGAGGGCTAGGCATTAAATTTTAATTAATTCCTTCCCCTTTTTGCACCTGTTAACAGCATTGTCACGTCATTTGTAAAATCAAGCGTCACATGCATGAATACAAAACCTGGATGGATGACCACACGGCGGCTCGTGGTCGGGGTCTCTATAGCGTACAAACCCATAAATGTGAAACACTGTATGTTTGTATGGCGTCCAGAACTGGATCGCATCGTACAATAGGATCACAGTGTCACTGCATGGCTGGACATAACAAAAACTATAGGAAAGCAGCAGCCAGTTATTAAAATGATTCCTTCCTTATAGAACATCGTTACTGTCTGATAATCAATGACTTCTTACGAAACTGTTTTAGTTCAGTCATATCTATATAGGTCATCGAGTTAGTAATGTCTATAAACGCATGTATCGGAGCGCGCCTATCTACAACACGTTTCACATAAGCGGAAAACAACTATAATACGAAGTACAACACAAGCCTAATACGACAACGATAAATAAACATTATTTTAAAACTATACAACTAGGACTATCATAATTATATAAAATATCAATAATTTTATAACTCGTTCAATAAACTATTAAATAATTATATAAACTACGCTACAGTCCGATAATACGTAATTACGCCAACAAATAGAAGAGAACATTTCAAGTAGGTTTTTCCTCTTTTTTCTTCCAAAATTTTGTTTGGCTCTGATGTACATCCAGGCAGAGTTATCTGCTTCTCTCTTCAAACAAAGTTTTACGTCTTTGATCCTCGACTTTGGCCTTCCGAGTAGGTTGTTGATTTTGTTGTTCCAGCCTTTAAAAGCGTTGGTTGTGCGATGCCGCTTCTTGTAGCAAGTGTGAAGTTCAACAGGAATTTCTTCGTTCTCCAACCATTTCTCTATGAATTAGTGAAACACCTTAGACAGTTTCAGATTGACAGGATCAAGCCAGCCATCTAAGATGTCAGGTTTCCGGAAGGCTAAACATATCCGAATGTGCGGTAGAAATTCATAATTGTCACGGTATTCACATGTTAGTCTAAGGTCACTTTTCTCCTGGGATGTGGAAGTAGCACCCGTTTATTTCCACGAACTGAAATACGTCGGGGCAGAAACTCTGCGGCTACCTCAAAATCAGTGTTTTAATTCTCGGTTTCTTTCTGGAACTGTACTAAGAGACGGAAAAGACGTATGTCCGTAGATATGACAGATGTAAGTCATATCTACGGATATACGTATCCGTAGATATGACTTACATAAATTTTACATCCATCCGTAGATGGATAGTATAAATTTATTTGGCCAAATTGCTACAAGTTTAAGTCCTATCCATGAAAAATCTTGATGAAATTTCAGGCTCCCTGTTCTAAAGGGAGCAAATATAAATGTCCTTGTGTGCGCTTATTTCAGTGCGCGCTCTTTTCTTATATTCTTGTTATTAACAAATCAGTGAGAATTTGATGTCATTGGGTCAATGGTGTCCCTGTTTCCTAACCTTCCCATTATTCCCGTTTCAAAACCACACGAGACATGGGTAAGTAATCCGTTTGTAGGTCACTTGCTTCGCAAACCATCCCAAAGCTTATCTCTGCACTAGGCAAGTACCCTCAGTACAGTACCCGAATCCATAAGTCTGATCAATAACATAATTAAAAAGTCTTTGATTATGTTAATGAGGGGGCCTTGCGACAATATCGACTAGACCCCCTCTGAGAACATCCAATCAGCCTGAAAATACCTAAATACCTAACATATTTATAAATATATTATGACTTTGAATGTTTTACCTAAACAATTACTTTCGAAATTTTATTTCTTGCTAGGGAGCACAAAATTTCGGCATAATAGAAATTACCGTACGCGCATTACGTTAAACAATATGTCAAAACGTGTTAACTATAGATGATAACTGAAATATTACAAAAGAAATTTATGTAAGTATTAAATATCAAAACAACATAACGACTTACATGCCCCCCCCCTTGTGGCCCGTTGATCACTCCACTTAGTTTGATTATCGTATCTGTGACGGTACAGTAGGTCCTATTGAATTAGAAACAACACGTAATTTAAATCTTAAATTGGTGCAGCTGTAGAAGCACAACTGCAGCACGTTGTACGTACTTTGCGATTAAAACAGTTGTGTTAAGTAGCATAATGTCTACACGGTTAAGAATACCCTGAATTATAATTTCGATTCGATTAGCTAATTTAAGCAGAGAACTCGTAAAACAGGTGCCTTGACGTCATCAGTCGATATTTATTTCTCGCAAACGGCAATTTTAAATAAACTGAAATATGATTTAAAAGGAAGAGTTGAGGTGAGGGATTTGTCCAATCAGTGCTGTTGCCGCGGTAATCCGCTTGTCCACGTGCCCTGTGACAGTTGGCAATTAATTTGGTGGCGCTGTCTGTCCGCGCGCGTAAGCCGACATGAAAGTGATTGTGTTTCTCTAATCTGATTGTGTTTTTAAACACCCTTCATCGAAGTTATTGCGTGTAATCCCTGGGTATTTGTTTCCAAACGCTGTGTCTTACCTTACTATTCGAAACTTTACTCTTAGGCCTAATTATGTACGATATTGGGATGTTTTTAGAAATAAACAATTATACAGCTACAGCTCTTCAGATACCCGACTTATCTCGCGTATAGTTTACGAGGACGGTTTGTTTAGAGAACTTTTGGCCGAATCTGGTCATTTGCTTACTTCAGTACTTTTACACCCAAGAGACTGTGTAGGCCTACGTATGGTTAAGTAAAAAATGTAAAATAATTAACTGTGGATTAATATATTGAGTAAATGCAAATTATGTTAGGGAGTTAGTACATTAAACTACAGTACGCAAAACGTGTTTCGACTCGTTTCACAGTCGAACGTTTAACAACTTCTAGGTGTTAGAGGGAACACGAGGCGATGCCTATATGAGTCGTACAGGGAAGACGTACGATAACGATAATACGATGTGTTATTCATGTAGGCCTACAGGCCAAAGATCGCTGTGGTGTTCTACGTGGACCGGAACACTATCCGGAGTTGTTGAGAATATACTAGAAAACTCTACATTCATTCTTAAGTACCTGTCATTGTAGAAGTGAAAGTTTGTATTGTGCGGTGGGAGATCGAGCTGCCTGGGCGGGGCCTCAACCCGCACACATGCGCGTTTACTCTGAGAGTCTAGAAAAGTAATGTTCTCGAAGTTTTAAATAAAAGGAAAGATCTGGAAGCTGTTTTTCTATATACGCGTAAATAGAGATGCACTCGACAAGTTCAGTTCAGTTTTAAATGTGCTCTTGTAATGTGTATTTCGTGTGTCCGTTTTATGTATACTTGCTACTAAACTGTTCCTTCAATAAAGCGTGTGTTTGCTCCTGTACTTAAATTATTCATTATTTTTACCCATACCTTAACAGGTTATGGGCCCAGTGGCATTTTAAAATCGGAGTGCAGTGTGTAATTGGAGTGCAAGTACAAAATATTTGTGCAAAAATGGAACTGAACATAAAAATTGAAAAACTTCGAGACAAAGATAATTGGCATCAATGGCGCTTCGTAGTACGCACATTGATGGAAGAGGATGATGATGTGCTGGATGTTTGCGAAGGAAGATTAGCCAAGCCAGCTGCAGGTGCAGAAGATCGTGACGCGTTGTTGGAAAAGTTCACGAAGGCGGACAAAATTGCCAGAAAGTTAATTGTTACAACAGTGGAGAGAAAGCCTCTCGAACTTATAACGGGTTGTTCTACTGCCAAGGAAATGTGGGACAAATTGAATACAGCATATGATCTAAAATCTGATGAAAATCTTTGCCACAAAAGTTTAATCATTTTCACAGTGCTTGGGATTCGGTATCTGACGATAAGAAGAATCTCGAAAATTTGACTGAGCGTTGGTGGCAGAAGAATTTAGATTACAAGAGCAAAAGGAAGTACACGAAGAGACGACAGCGTTGCTAGCTAATCTGAAAATCGGTCATAAGGAACAGAAGAATGACTCTTATAAATATGAGAAGAATGACTTGAAACAAGAGCAGTGTTATAATTGTGGAAGACAAGGTCATTTAAAAAGGGACTGCTTCAGGTGTTATACGTGCAAAAGAAAAGGTCATAAAAGTAACAATTGCTTCATGAATAAGAATAATGGACAGCGAAGATGGTCGAATAATCAAGAAAGAAGTAACTCGTCTTCTGGACAGAAGAAATCAACATCGAGGATAACACTAATAGGTGACAAAGGCAGCTGTGGCAATCGGGATGATCTCTGGATTGTGGATTCGGGTGCGACGGATCATATGTCGAAGCATCGAGAATGGTTTTCAACGTTCGAAGAATATACAACACCAGTCAGTGTAAGAATGGGCAACGGTATGACAATGTCTGCATATGGTAAAGGTATATTGACTTTGAAACTTATAAAAATAGTGAACGAGTAGAAGGTACTATCTATAATGTATTATATGTTCCTGATTCAATGTATAATCTGTTTTCTGTTAAATATGCGGGTAAAAGGGGTATAGATTATGAAATAACACATAATGCTACGAGATGTACTTTAAAGCATGGTAATGAAATTCTTGTAACTGGTTCCGAATATGAGCCTGGTAGTTTGCTAAAATTAGACATTCAAACTTTAATTCCAAAAGAATGTAACGTGGTAGAACAAAAGAGTAGATCCAGCATTGCCAACGATAATGTTTTACAATTATGGCACGAAAGACTTTGCCATCAAAATGTAAAACATGTGAAGAATTTTTTGAAAAATCTAAATATAAAATTTACGGATGAAAATTTCTTTTGTGAAGGTTGCGCTTATGGCAAAAATATGATTTTTGCCATAAGAGTCTCTCGGTAGAAAGTTATATTTCGTTTCTTTTAAAGACGATTTTTCAAGTTATAGAGAAATTCATTTTATTTGAGAAAAATCTAAAGTAATAGAAAAACTAAAATCATTTTGTATCGGGGTTGAGAATCAATTTGCAACAAATATTAAAGAAATTCATTTTGATGGTGGTAAAGAATACGATAATAAAGCTGTGATCACTTTTTTAAATAGTAAAGGTATAAAATATTCGATTAATGTTCCATATACGCCCGAACAAAATTCAATTGCAGAGCGCGATAACCGAATCATTGTAGAGGCTGCTCGATCAATGTTATATTCAAATTCAAACTTACCTCTATTCTTATGGGCAGAAGCAATGAATACTGCTGTACATGTAATTAATAGAACAGGCCCAACAAAACAAAATAATAAAACTCCTTATGAGTTATGGAATGGAAAAACAGCTACTGTTGATATATTTAAAATATTTGGAACCATGTGTTATGTACATATATCAAAAGAAAAGCGTAAGAAACTTGATGAAAAATCGATGAGGGGTTATCTGGTCGGATATCATGAGGATTGTAAAGGTTATCGTGTATATGTTCCGGAAGTGCGAGATGTCATTATAAGTAGAGATGTACTTTTTAAACCTGAAAGAGTATTAGCTGATTCAATTATTTTGAATTCTTTGAACAATAATAATAAAGAAACTGAAGAAAATGAAATTATAACTCCTAAAAATAATGAACTTTTACTTAAAAATGAATCAAATGAGTTTGAAGAAAGAGAACCTTTACAATCTTCAAACAGCGATAACAATCAAACTGGACGACAATTGCGCGATAGAACAAAATTAAAACCTACAGAATATTATGGATGTCCGATCACGTTTATTGCTGAAAAGTTACCATCTAATTATAACGAAGCAATTACAAGTAAAGAAAAAGATAGTTGGCAAGCTGCAATGCAGGACGAAATGAACTCTTTGTATGAAAATAAGACATGGGTATTAGTGGAAAAGCCAAAAGATAAAAAGGTGATTAACAATCGTTGGGTTTTTGTGAAGAAGCTCAATCCAGATGGTACAGAACGTTATAAAGCGCGGTTGGTTATTAAAGGTTATTCGCAACAGAAAGATATAGATTATAAAGAAACGTTTAGTCCGGTTGTTCGCTTTGATACAATAAGATTGATACTTAGTATTTCTGCTCGTGAAAATTTACATATCGGTAAATTTGATATAAAAACGGCTTTTTTATACGGTTACTTAAAGGAAGATATATATATGAAACAACCTGAAGGTTTTGATGATGGAAGCTCACGCGTATGTAAATTAATGAAAAGTTTATACGGCTTAAAACAAGCACCAAGATGACTGAGCACTTCACTAATTTTCTTGTAAATTTAGATTTTTGTCAAAGTATGGGTGACCCATGTTTATACATATATAACAAAAATAATAATAAGATCTTGTTAGCAATTTATGTTGATGATGGACTTATTGTAGCTTCAAATGAAAGTTTGATTGATAAATTGTTGAATGATTTGAGTAAAAAATTTAAAATTACTAGTACTAAAGAAGTTACTAATTATCTTGGAATGGAAATTTGTAGATTGAATGATGGGTCTGTTTTCATTCATCAAAGTACTTATATTAACAAAATCTTAGAAAAGTTTAATATGTCAGAAGCTAATATTGTATCCACGCCAATTGATTGTAATCATGATGAATATTTATCAAAAACTATTGTAAGTAATGTACCTTATCGTGAAGCTGTCGGCAATTTGATGTTTTTGCAAATTGTAAGTCGCCGGACATACGTTTTGCTGCAACTGTTGTATCTAGAGTTTTAGACAAACCAAGTGTAGCTCATTGGTCAATTGTTAAACGAATGTTACGTTATCTAAAAGGTACGATTGATTTTGGATTATTATATTGTAAGGATGGCAACTTTAAAGCTTATAGTGATGCTGATTATGCTAGCGATACAGTTACACGTAAATCAACTTCTGAGGTAGCTTGTATGTATGCAAATGCTGCAATTATTCGGCGAAGTAAGAAGCAACAATCTGTATCATTATCAACAACCGAGTCAGAATTTGTAAGTGCAGCATTAGCAACAACTGAAATAATGTGGTTAGAGAAGCTATTTAATGAATGCGATTGTAAGACTGATAAATATGATTTATATATAGATAATATGAGTGCATTAAAACTTATAAGTAATCCTGAATTCCATCAAAGGACAAAACATATTGATGTGAAATATTGATTGTTTTCAAAATGGAGAAATTGATGTACATTATGTTTAAAGTGATGAACAAGTCGCTGATATACTTACGAAAGCTTTGTCAAAACCAAAATTTGTTTATTTAAGATCTAAACTTGGACTTAAGAGTAAAAATGATTTTTTTTTTTAAATTAATGTGATTGTGAGAATGTAGAGTTTTAGGGAGGGTGTTGAGAATATACTAGAAAACTCTACATTCATTCTTAAGTAAATGTACCTGTCATTGTAGAAGTGAAAGTTTGTATTGTGCGGTGGGAGGTCGAGCTGCCTGGGCGGGGCCTCAACCCGGACACATGCGCGTTTACTGTGAGAGTCTAGAAAAGTAATGTTCTCGAAGTTTTAAATAAAAGGAAAGATCTGGAAGCTGTTTTTCTATATAAACAGAGATCCCCTCGACAAGTTCAGTCAACATCGTGACGTGGGTGACGTGGAGAATGTGACGAGCAGAATCAGAAGAGAGCAGAATCGGTGACGACACATTCGACTGCCTGCATTCGAAGAGTAAACAGCATCGAGAAAAACGCAGAAGAGGATCGCCTCGACCTCAAGAACCTGCTATGAAGAGGCTATCTCAACAATCGACGGAGGCTGTTAAGAAGAAGCCGCCGGATCAACACTCGCAGCACGACAACACCGAGCTGCAGCGATGGAAGTGGACCAGCCGCCTTGCCAGCAAGACGAGGAGACGAAGCGCACAACTGGGACCTGCCGCACAGTGCCGGTAAGTTGTGTAGGTAGCGCTGTCCAGCGGAATCCGGGGAGTCCGAGAGTAGGACTCACGAATAGAGATGCGGGTTGCGCCACCACTGTGACGGTGTCACAGTTCGGCCCCCGGATACCCGCTGGACAAAGAGCTGAGTTAGTCAGCATTGGACCAGCTGATAGTGCCCCTGAAGCACTGTGCGGCAGCGACGAGCCCCCCGGCCGGCCACTTGGGCCAGTCGGGAACCCTACGACTCGCGCGGGAAGCCCTGCTCAACCCGCGCAAGTTCGTGAAAATAATCGGTCCTTATTAGGGCCGACGAAGCCCGTAAAGGCCGGAGGACCTTCCGGCTGCACGGCCGCTAGTAGTCCAAGCAGCCCTAATCCTCCGCCGGAGTCTGACTCCCCGGATATGGAGACCTCGGCTTCCACCGACTGGGTGGTAGTAGGGCACGGTGGCAAGCCGAGGAAGTCTCCTTCCCTGACCTCTTTGAGTTCGGCCACGGACTCGGCGGCATTCAAAGCCTCCGCTGAGGTTGCGCCCAGTCGCACCTCCGAAGGAAGGATCCCGCCGGTGTTCGTTACGAACATAAAGATATTATCGGCTTTAGTCGCCGACTCCGTAAGGTCGTTGCGCTGACAGATAACGCTTCGGTCAAGCTCCTAGCGAGTGAGACTGTGCGCGTTACCTGCCGCAGCGCAACCGAGCACTTCGGAGTGATCCAGTGGCTGGAACGAGAATCGTTCCAGTACCACACATACACTTTGAACCGAACCAAGCCTGTAGCCCTCGTCCTTCGGGGCCTGGACATACAGGCGGATCCGCAGGTCGTCCTCGACGAACTGCGCGACGCGGGCTATAAGGTTGTGGGAGCCTCTCGGCTGTACACCACTTATGGCTCGCGTCGACCACTCCCCTTAATCAGACTCCAGGTGGAGAAGGGCGACTCCTCCCAGGCCCTTTTAGACTTGAAACGGCTTTTCGGGCTCTGCGTGAGCGTAGAGCCCTGCCGTCAGACCGGGCGAATCTCCCAGTGCCACAGGTGCCAGCGGTTCGGCCACAACAGCTTCGGTTGTCGGAACGCGCCGACCTGCGTCCGCTGTGGAAATGACCACTTGACGCAGGCCTGCGCTGTTCCGGACAACCACCGATACTTATCAACTGTGGCGGCGCCCATGCTACAAATAACAGGCGCTGCCCAGTCTACAAAGAGCAGCTGGACAAACTTAATAATAAACCTGTCCAGCCTAAGCCTCGTCAAGTTGTTAGTCAGACAGTCAAAACGGCCAAAGCCGCTGAACCTGTGGTCCGGAAACCAGCCCCTAGGTCTGCTCCGGTTCCGAAACCTAGTGCAGTGAGCCCGAGCAAAACTCAACAGGCCATACCCAAAGCCGCGCCCCCGGAACCGGAACGCGAAGTTCCCCACTACGCGCTAGTCCCGCTGCCGGACGACAACGAGGAAATCGATCCTCCACGGCCGCCGCCATCAAGCTTCGATACCCCAGATCGGGCAAAAAAGGTAAAACCCAGGCCAAGAACACGGGCCAGCCAAAGTTACCTGCCACTGGACCCAAGCCCATCCACCAAAAGCCAGAGCGACCATCCGCTCCAGAACCTGCCCCCAAGGCTTCCACCGCCTCGCCCCGCCGCAGCTATGCAGCTGCCGCCAAGCGTTCCCCCCAGGCCTCATCTTCCGATGATCTCGCCGTTGTGTCCGACTTTCTGGTAAGCTATGACTTGCAGAAAGTAGCCCAAACTTTCCTTAAAATCAAGGAACGCTTGGCAACAGCCTCGCCCCAAGACAAGTTCCTCCTCTTGGTGGAAGCCTGCCGAATTATAGGTCTGTTATGAACGGACAACCACGGCAATCCCTCAAGCGAGACCTCGAGCTCGTGGCGTGGAACGCCAACGGCCTCGCTTCCCGGCATTCTGAGCTCTTAGAGTTCGTTGCCCGACACAAACCCGACGTGCTTCTTCTTGGTGAGACGCACCTGACCCCGCATCGTCGTTTCCGACTGCCCAACTACGTGTGCCACCGGGATGACCGGTCGGGTCGCGCAGGAGGGGGCACAGCCATCGCGGTGAAGGCGAGTCTTCGCCATCACCGCGTTGTCCTGCCTCAGCGGCGGAACCTCGAGTGCACCGCGGTTGAGCTCCATGGTGCTCTCGGCGGTCTACTCGTGGTTTCCGCTTACAAGCCTCCACAAACGGAGCTCCTGTCGAACGATCTGGAGGCCGTCTTTGGCGCACACAGGAGGGTAGTCCTGGCGGGCGACCTGAACTGTAAGCACCCTGATTGGGGGAGCCGCTTGGTGAACCCAAACGGGGCCCGCTTACGCAGGTATGCTGATGCGGCTCGGGTCACAGTCATGGGTCCTACCGGGCCTACGTACTATCCCTCGAGGGCTAACTCCCGCCCTGACGTACTGAACATTGCCGCGGTCAGGGGCGTTTATTGCCCGGTCCACGTCTCCGTCATTTCGGAACTGTCCTCGGACAATTGCCCTATCAGTGTGCATATAGCGACCCAGCACGCCACCGTCCGCGACGAGCGGCGGGTAATCGAGTGGGACCGCTTTGGCCCGGCGTTCAGTCGCCGCCTACCTGAGCATATCCCGCTCGACACTACCCAGCATGTCGACGAGGCAGTTGCCTTATTCGACAGAGCCGTAGTCTCGGCGGTAGACGTGTCCTTCCGGATGAAGCCGGAGCTCACGCCCGACTATCAGCGTATCCCCGAAGAGGTGTCTCTGCTCGCTTGCGAGAGGACTCGTGACCCGGTTGACAAGGCTGCGTTCAACAGAGCGTCCGGCAAGTTGCGTCGCGACATGCTGGCGTTCCGTAGACGCAACTGGGAGCTAGCTGTGACACAGATGGATGGCCCTGCCGAGGGCTGGCGGATTCTCAGTGCCCTAATGGGAAAGCGTAAACGCGCGCCTCTCCCCGCACTGGTCGGACCCGGCGGTCAACCCCTTGGCCGTCCCCTCGAAAAGGCAGAGTTCTTGGCTGACAGTTTAGAGCGACAGTTCGCTCCCAACCCATCCAAGAACCCGGCTTTCACTGAGCAAATCTGCCGCGAGGTAGAGCGCTTTCTATCGGCCGATATCACAGTCCAACCGGAGCCCATCTCCCCGGAGGAGGTCTCTGAGAGGATTGTTCAGCTCAAGCCCCGGAAGGCGCCTGGCCCGGACGAAGTCATGAATTCCGCCCTCCACCGTCTTCCGGAGCGAGGAACCCAGTTCCTCTCTAACCTGTTCAATTCATGCCTCAGACTGGGCTATTTTCCGGTGAAATGGAAAACGGCTACCGTCATAGTGATACCCAAATACCCAGGAAAGAATTCTTCTCGCGTGGAAAACCTCAGGCCCATCAGCCTCTTGTCCGCGACGTCCAAGGTTTTCGAGGGTCTGATCCAGCGTAGGATCCGCGACCATCTAGAAAGACTAGACGTGCTGATCCCCGAACAGTTCGGCTTTCGTGAACTGCATTCCTCGACTCATCAGCTGATGAGACTCGTGGAATGCATTACCAAGGCTGGCTGCCAGGGCAAACAGACGACTGCGATCTTCCTAGACGTAGAGAAAGCCTTTGACCGCGTGTGGCACGATGGTGTCCTTTACAAGCTCACGGAAGTCCTTCTTCCAGATTGCTACGTTCATTTGATCGGAAGCTTTCTGAGAGACCGTAGCTTCCGAGTGAGAGTAGACCACGCTCTCTCTTCGGAGAGGCGTATTACCGCTGGCGTCCCTCAGGGAAGTGTCCTTGGGCCTCTCCTGTTCTCGTTGTTTGTCAACGACACGCCCCGAGTTCCTGGAGTAAAATTATCGCTGTTCGCGGACGACACTGCGGCTTTTGCCTCAGAGCCGAACGCGAGTTATGCGGCAGTTAAGCTGCAGCGCCAACTCGACGCGTATGTCGGGTGGACCGATGACTGGAGAGTTGCCGTTAACGCTTCCAAGAGCGCCGCGGTAATATTCTCGCGCAAACGTAAGCGGCCTCGGCCGCTTAAAGTAGGCCCCGTCGAGGTGCCCTGGACCAATAGCGTCAAGTACCTCGGGCTCCACGTGGATTCCCGACTCACCTGGCGAACCCACACACAGTATATCAGACAACGCGCTTCGGCGCAACTCAGTAGACTCTGGCCCGTGCTATCTAATCCGGCAATGACCCCCCGGCTAGGTAAGCTCATAGTCAACACGTACGTGTTGCCCGTGATTACCTACGCCTGTCCTGTTTGGGGATACCTGGCTCGTGGTCATAGAACAACGCTCCAGCGCGTACTCGACCGGGGACTGAAGCTCGCGTGCAAAGTCCCCCGGAGGTACTCTTCTCGTCTTTTGAGGAGAGGACACAGTGTCCGCTCTCTTCATGACACCGTGAGACGCCTGGCGCGTAGATTCTACGTTCGTTCCGACAGAGTGACCCACAATTCCCTCATTGCCGGACTTGGTAAATACACCCCGCGACCAGGTGAGTCCTGGAAGCGACCTCGTCTATTAGTCCCGGTGGTATAATCCATCAATCGCAGGTCGCTTCAGACCCCCCCCCCCCGTAATTGATAAAACAATATAAATAGAACTCAAATCGACCCAGTGGCAGGAGTCCTTTCTGAGACTCGGGACACTGCACTACTCGCGACCCGCCCTTCGCGCGGGCCGCGCAACCCCCAGTTGTGACAAGTTCAGTTCAGTTTTAAATGTGCTCTTGTAATGTGTATTTCGAGTGTCCGTTTTATGTATACTTGCTACTAAACTGTTCCCTCAATGAAGCGTGTGTTTGCTCCTGTACTTAAATTATTCATTATTTTTACCCATACCTTAACAGGAGTAATATACGGAACGCTTAATTACGCGATTGAAACAAACAATTAAATTTGTATCAATAATGTCAGACGAAAATGTGGATGAAATAAACGCTCCGAGATAATAGTCTTCTTTGTCTGTTTCTTCGACACTAAGCAGCAGTTAGTCTTTTTGAAACACCCGACACCATATCATAACAGAAAATGGGTTCAATATTGATAGTAATGAATCTTCTTCACCTGGAAATCCTACTATTATAGGAAACTTTCCACGAAATACCGAAACAGGAGCAGAATTGAAACGAGAACACGCAGACACCTAGCATTTTCTGATATTACACAATCTTATATCATAATGTAACACATCAGCTGTTACATATTTTTGCGTTTAGAAAATAAAATTTACCGAGTATTAATTTGTTTAATGATTAATACAATAGCGCTGAGGAAAACACTCCTGCCATAAAAATTAATATTCTACTTCTAATAATAGAATTTTGTATTAAAATTTGTGTGTGGTTATTTATCCTATTAAAAACAACAACACACAAAAGTTATTATTGTGTCACGTAAGCAGAGAGTGTAGTTATGATGAACGCGTAAGTAATTTTGTGGCACCGTGTGAGGTGTAAGGGTTATCTAGAGATAGAGACGAGCTATGACCCGAGACAGGATGTCAAGCAGCTCTGCTGATAGCTGTAGCCTTGCATTCCATAATCTCAGTGTTTCACTGTATGCTGCTGCTGACAACTTTCAGCTACTGAAAAAAATATGTAGCTGAAATATATGTATATGCGTGTGTGTGTGTGTGTGTGTATGCTGTATGTGTGAATTCTAACATTAAAACGGACAACAGACAAATATTACCTAACCGATACTTACAATTTAAACAGATAAATAACATAAAAGAGCTTACTAAGAAAAATATTGGGGGAAAGGTAAAATAAAAATTTGTTAAATACACATGCCAAAAATAAATGTTATGTAAGATACAGTATAAAACACAATCTTATGAGGTGTTTGTAGAGTGTTGCTGATACATACGTAGAGTGTCTGGCTTGGATTATGGCTACATAACCATTGTTGGTAGCGGATATATTTATAGTCCTATATTTGGTTTCATCTGTGTACGTCAATGGATAGAAGACATATCGTCATTTTCTGTGCTCTAATACGTTCTCTACTGTACAGATAATTACCACATCTACCGATCTCTACCTGCATTCGTCATGATTCTATTACCACGTCTACATCAGTGAACTTCGTTCATACTTCTACTGCATTTAACGGTCAATTGCTATAAGCTATAAGGACCTTCTCTAACAACGTGATGAATACAGAGACTACAAACAGTAGCCGATGCACGAGTCAAGGTTCCCAAAGTGGCCACCTATTCATGTACACGTATGTAGCCTATAGGCTAATTATGACGTGAAACACGCATGTTTATCGCATTAGCTGGAGAATTCACTCAGGGATGGGAGGGAACTCTATATTTCTGGTGCTTACATGACAGACAGGGTTAGTGAAAATGATGTCAGGCTTGTCAGGCTTCTAACTAATGATGTTTTCAATATTACTGTGTTTAAACAGATTACAGGCGATGTCATATGTTAGTACTATCGTGACTGAAGGTCCTCTAAGTCAGTCATGTTTCGATACTCTTGTTGACTCGTAGCTTTCTCTTGAAGCGTACATGTGTGTTCTCTATTTAGTCCATTGCTTTGTATTTAAAACTTACCACATTCTAGTACAGTTCGTTGGACCTTAAATTGTACTTTGGTGACAGACACTTCAGAATCGTTTTTCCATTTTATAGTAGAGCATGGTTTTTTTTTAGAACAGAGGGAATCTTTAAACATGCTGTTATGAAGATAGTTGTGGGTCAACACTGATATATATATATATATTCTAACTGCAAATGATGGTGTCGAAAGTCGTGAAGTGTTTGTACTAGAGAAGCACAATCTGCAGTCAGCCTTTGCTGTAACACGAACAATCCGTGCTGTAATCTTACATCCGCACTTACAGATAACGTTTGTTAAAGGAATTCGTTTGCGATTACCAACAGCTGCATAGTCAGACAACACTCGTCGTAGGCCTACACTCAATCTAATGCGTGTACATTTTCCCTCCTTGGCTTTTGTTAATTTATACTTATGTTTTTAATGTACAAGTGGTACGAGTTATTTGAAAACATCACGTTTTGGTAGCGTGTGATCGACTTCAGCAGGTGTCAACTTTGGCGGCACATCAGATGCATGCATGCATGCATGCGAACCACTCGGGATACGTTGTCCCACTTATGTTCTTAAAGAAACTACAGTAGTCAAGGTCTAAACATTTTCTGTAAAACATTATACTTACGGACTTCGTCAAATCACACGGTGAGTTTAAGTGTTTTGTATAATTCAGTCCGACTTAATAAAACGCGTTTAAACCAGAATTTTCAAATTATTGTTTTTACTTTCAAAACAGAGATATGAATTTTTAACTAAATCCTAAGTTTTCACAAAATTACCACTGAAAATGTCTTAATTTGCTTTTTCGTATGTATGTAGCAGTTTCCGCCTGTTAACTTAAATCAAAGTTATACACTTTAAGATCTTTGGTAATGTTTAAAAACAATGAAGGTGAAACTAAATTACTTTAGCAGTATGGTACACGAGTGGAGCAATTTGTCTGCCACTACGCCTAGACAGTAGTCAGACATGACAACAGAGCTGACAATTGGAAATTTCAACAACCTCCCAACTTTCACCTTAAATTTTATATTATTCTTAATTGATACACTTTTAAATATTACTTTTATCACTTAAGCTTTCGAGACGGTATAATATTTTATTCATTTTTTAAATGATATCAATTAATTAGGCCTATATACCTAAATTGAATAGAAGAATATGTGGGAAACTGGATGCCACGTTAGAGAAAGAGCAGTTCGGTTTCAGGAAAGGTAAAGGGGCTGCTAAGAACAATTGGAGAAAGATGCATAGGAAAAGACAAAGAGGTATATGTTGTTTATATAGACGTTGAAGACATAGTACAGTGGGGAAGACTATTAGATATTGTGAGGGACAAGGCAGTGGATTGGAAGGATAGACGGTTAATTCGTAATCTGTACCTTGGGGAGAAAGTGAGTGTGCAAATCGGAAAGGAGAGTTCAAAGGAATTAAAATTGGAAGAGAAGTAAGGACACTGAGGAAGGAGGATGAGAAAAGATTAGAAGCATTTGAATGTGTGTTTGGCGAGCAGTAGAAAAAGTGAGGTGGGTTGATAAAGTTTTAAGAAGAATAGGGGATGAGAGAAGAATCCTGAAGGTAATAGAAAATAGGAAAAGGAATTGGTTAGGTCATTGTTTAAGAAGAGACTGCTTGCTTACAACTGCCATGGAGGGTGTCATAGAAGGAGAAAAAAGAACAGGGCGTAGAAGAATGAAGTTAATAGATAGCATTAAAATCAGAGGGTGTTACGAAGAAACATACATTTTAAATGAAAACCTTTTACTTTTAATAAACCAATCATTATAATAATCTCTTATAATGTTATATGGACGCCTTCTAAAAACTAGTTAAGGACTTTTATAACGTTTGATGGGCGGAATTATTTACTAAACACTTTGTAAAATCTGTACACTTGACGTTAATAAATAAATACTATGACTAAATAAATAGAATAATATTAGTAGAAGGTCTTTTTTTTTTCGCTCTGGGCTTTGCGGTTGTGCGTCGCAGAGACGAACCGCACGGTAACTGAGTTCCGAGCTACCTTCTGGAGCTCCTGCCTCGTGGCCCTGCCCAAGTAGGGCGCGTGCTCTATAGCAGGCCGATTCTCGGCTGTTGTGCTAGCCTACGCTAGCGCAGTATACACCGAGGGCGTTTCCACGAATCACCTGGGCGTATACGGTACCTTCCCAGCCCAGTCACTAGAGGATTGCCTGGGAACCTCGCCGCACGTGCATAAAATTTGCGTGCAAGCCGCCTGAAAGTGTCGTCTAAGGAGCGGACGCCAAGTCCTCTCCTTAGAAGGCGAGATGAGAAGCGACGGGGGACTTTGGCCGCTAGCCGAAGCCCCCTGTCGAGGACGCTCTGCAACTTCTTTTTATGCATTGCGGCGAGGTAACCCCAGACCGGGCAGGCGTAGGTAATGACCGGCAGCAGATACGCGCCGACGATCATCCTACCCAATTTCCTGGTCATGGCTGAGCTGATCAGGAGTGGAAACAGTGCGCACAGGCGAGTGGATGCTCGCTTAAGAACTGTCTGTGCGTGGGTACGCCAGGTGAGCCGACGGTCAAGGTGTAAGCCGAGGTACTTGACCTCGTTGGACCAGCGCAAGTACGTTCTGCCGATACGTAGTTGCCTAACGGGGTTCTTCCGTCGCTTGGAGAATTCGACGGCTACACTCTTGGTGGCGTTGAGTTGCACTCTCCAATTCTCAGTCCAGTCCACGAGCGTGTCGAGCTGGCGCTGCAGTCGTAGGACGGCCCTTTCCTCATGACGATCGGCCGTAAATACGGCCGTGTCGTCAGCGAAGAGGGCCATCTGGACTCCAGGCTGTCTCGGCACGTCGTTGACGTAGATCGAGAACAGAAGGGGGCCTAGAACACTACCTTGAGGGACGCCGGCTGTGATTCGTCTCTCGGAAGAGACAGAATCGCCAACTCTCACGCAGAAGGTCCTCTCCGTCAGAAAGCTAGCAACCAGATGGAGGTAGCAGTCCGGGAGCTGGACTTCCCTAAGTTTGAATAAAAGGCCATCATGCCATACGCTGTCGAAGGCTTTCTCAACATCTAAGAAACAGCCAACGGTCCGTTCTCTCCGACACCCGGCTTCCGTGATGCTTTCCACCAGTCTCATCAGTTGATGAGTGGTCGAATGCCCCACACGAAAGCCGAACTGTTCGGGGACCAGCACGTCAAAGTTGGTTAGATGTTCTCGTACACGACGCTGTACGAGGCGCTCAAAAACCTTGGACGTAGCGGAAAGTAGGCTGATAGGCCGGAGGTTTTCCGAGCGGGTGGTATCCTTTCCCTGCTTCGGGATCACGATAACCGTCGCCTTTCTCCATTTCTTGGGAAAGTAGGCCAGTCTAAGACACGCGTTGAACAAATCAGTCAAGAATTGAACTCCAGGCTCGGGAAGAAGTCGTAGAGCGGTGTTGGTAACACCGTCCGGGCCTGGAGCCTTTCTTGGCTGAAGTTCAGCGAGCCGATCTGAGACCTCTTCCAAAGAGATGGGTTCGGGCTCCGCCGTGATCGGAAGAGACAGAAAGTCTTCCACAGCCATCTCGACTTGTTCGTCGAAGTCCCAGTCCATGGGCGGGTTGGGAGCGAACTGACGCTCGAAACACAAGCCCAAGTACTCGGCCTTCTCCTCCGGGCGACCCAGGAGTCGACCGAACGGTCCAACAATGGCGGGAAGTGGAGGAGTAGAAGGTCCAGAGTAATAACACCGTAAGTAGGCCTAATGTTACCAGAGGTCCGGATTTAATTAGGGTAAAACGTTTTTACCGATTGTCCCCCTTTTTTTTGAAAGTCGAGTGCAATTGGTAACTGAAACACAGTACTGGCCACGCTACCTTCCTTCTAAGGTAATAGGCTTACCTTGTCTCTCCTAAACTACTTCGGTGATACAAAAAGGAGTAGGAGTCATTATTATTATATTATTATTATTATTGGTGTTGTTGTTGTTGTTTCATCACACTTCACAGCCAGGATCAATGGCTGGAAACGTTCAGTCAACCCAATTGTTGAGATCAGGTGGCAGTCACCAAGTTTCCAGCCTGATTCACCTAAAGGTGCTGCTCCTCCGCCGATTCAATTATGTACCCTACATACTTTCTATCTGTGTGAGCTGGGTTTAAGATAGAAATAGATGAACGGTTTGAAATAGATGTGTACCAGGTAAGTTACTTAAATATGTAGTAATGTTGTTACTAACTACTCCCGAACTCCTATGACTACGGGAATTATCCGCGTTTTTACCTTCCAATCCTCTAAACTTCTATTAAAAGATTTCTATTCTTACTTAATTTTTCCTCCTCCTTCTGTGTGACGTTATAATCAGATGGAATTAGTAGACAGGTTTTATTCTGCTGATCCCTTACAATTATATCAGGTTTATTAACGCCTATTGTTGTTATTATTGATATTATTAGTATCATCGTTACTATTATTATTATTAAAATTATATTATTGTTGCGTCCGGATGTCAAAATGTTCCTATTTTCAAATTTCATAAATATTCGTTTTCATTAGGTATTGAGTAAATACGGAGCATTGAAGTAGTGCCAATGAATAGCTTATGGACGAATGATAAACTCATGTGTCAGTCAGTACAAGTACCTACGTTTAAGTAATCTAAATCAATAAGGTCAACCATCAGTAAACTTGATCGATAGTTAACAAAATATTGTGTGATAAACAGGATCTCATAACAAAGATTGATTCATCAGAAAAATACCAGTAACACAAACCAAATTTTATACTGACGTAAAAAAATTGTGTATTATATACTAAGGTACTTATCTTTACTTTGATTAGCTGCTGCCCTGGCGTGGCGTCACGATTTTGAAGTGTGATAATGTCCCGACTTCGTGAAACACGAATAGGTATGCTTAGGAAGAATGTTACAGGCTACTGGGAGTACGTATGGGTTCGGTTAAGCTGAGAGCGACGTTGTTTGAGATGCGGTGGGCAGTGAACAGTGTAACGGACGGCTGCAGTTTCGATCACAGCAGTAGGCCTGTACACCCTACCTCTCTTGGACAACAACAATAAACATTTTGTGTTACTGTTACACCTCCCCCCTTCCTAAATGTTACGTATAAACACAAACACCGCATTATGTACAAATTTTTAAAAGTAACAATCATTCGGAATTTTATGTATGAAAGATAATTGTGTTCCTTTTACCTATATAAAAAACATCAGGTGTCAAACTAACCTGAAGTTAATCTAAAGTTAAACTTTCTCACATGCAAAACACCCACTTCTTAAGGTTTTCACTTGCAGCTAGTTTAAATTTTATTATTAATAAATTTAAATAATAATTTAACGATAGTGTAAGTAAATATATATCATGGCAGTGTACACTGTCGTAGAAGGGTGTATATTTGTCGTTTCCAGCGGAGTGCGGGTACGTGGATGTGGATAACAAATTTCTGTCAGGATAGCGGCAACTCAGTTACGTAACGAGCCCGACGCCGACGAACCTTGACTGGCCCACGGTTCGTGCTCGCTGCGGTTCTGCTCTTTTTGTACTCATCATGTGCCGGGGTTACGCTTGATCACGTTGCACAAAACAAAAAAATTAAATCTCTCTCAAGAACAAACAAACAAACCACAAAAGCGATTTATTTTTTACCGGCAAACTGATTTATTTACTCACACGTAGTGGCAGCAGCGTTAACCGTAACGCGGAAGTTACGTAAGTGGCTGCAATCGCATAGGCCTACATACGTGTTTCCACACGTCCATGTCTTACATTATACCACGCATAAACGTTCTTTGTAATTTATTATTATTATTATTATTATAACTTACCTAGATTTGCAGTCATAGCTTCCAAATCTTTGGGTTTTCTTTTCCTGGGCCGTCCTTTTTGCCTAGGCGTGGGAGCACCGTTGAAAAAGGTGTTGGCTACTTTAACTGCATCTTGTGTCGCAGAAGGAAGCGATGGTGTTTGGTGAGATCCTAGACGAGGATGAAAAGGATGATCCGTAGTAGCTGCGCTGGAAAACGGTACCCGATCGTCGGGTGAAGGTGAGTTGGGCCCCAGTTCCTGATAATGAAGGCGGCAGAATACTGCGTTATCTCGCATCCCGAACGTGTCTCCCTTGATCAGGGCCGAGGAGCAAATTGCGCAGGTGAAACAGTGCACGTGGAAAACCATTTCTCTGGCTCTCATTACTAGTTCTGTGGACAGTATAGCCGCCTGACAGCGCGCGCAACGTTTTATGCCAAACAACCTGCAACAAACATCAAACACAATACAGATCACTGGTACAACTGTTATAGGGATGTAGATACAATTGTCATGATGTCTTACAACATGCGTACATACGTAACATAGCCTAATATACATAACTGTACAATTGACAATGTGTAATATGAACACATAATACATAAATATTTTATTACAGAGTGGAAGTCCTTTTAAGAAGAGCCCTGCCAGTCTTGTAACCAACTCATGTAATGTGAACCAAACCGTGTCTTGTATCAGTAGTACACGGTATTTTGTAGGGGTAGTTTAGCGATGTTCTTCCTCCAGTAGTTTGTGGAATACGAAATAAGGAAAGTACAGTGAGTTTTTTGGCATAAAAGCCTATTTCGCAGTCATCAAAACTGCAATAAAGGTCATAACATGAGACTGTCATTATTGGATTCTAAGGACAGATGGCCTTGTAATTGCAACAGGAACCAGGGTACAAACCTCTTCAGACAAATCTGGATTCAATTAAATTTATTATTTAAAATATACCTTATTTGATCCGTCTAGCGATCTTGTTTATTATTCTACTACATGTTTCAACATCACTTGATGTTGAAGGAAGAAGAAATTTTACCTGAGGATGGATATTTAATTCCCGAAACATGCAGTGGAATAATAAACTACAAGATCGCTAGACGGATCAAATAAGGTATATTTTAAATAATAAATTTAATTGAATCTTATAAGCGATCTGGAGACCATTTATATGATAAATCTGGATTGATATTAACTTACATTGGCCCTTTGAATAATAACCAGTAGACCTACTGTTACAATTCGTTACCTTTACTTTAGTTTAGATTCCTTTATTCTGCGATAGGCCTGTATTATAGATTTCTGAGTATTCTGGTTCAAAGACAAGTCACAAACATCCATATTATATAGCTTAAACTATACAAAATATTTTAAAGACTGGCGCGGCTCTTCTTAAAAAGACCCCAAAGTGGATCGTAAATTACTTGTGTGTGTGTGTGTGTGTGTGCGCGTGTGTGTGTGCGCGTGTGTGTGTGCGCGTGTGTGCGCGCGCGCGCACCTGAAAAATTACTTATACTTTTTTACATTTTATATTATAATATAAATAAATATTAACTCTGACGATGATAAACAAAGGGTTCAATTGAACGTGCATACGAAATTGAAATAACCAAATATTTGTATGGTAACTTTAGAATGCAATTATATATATATATATATTTGATTAAACTTAAAAAACATTTTATGAAAGAAAAAATAAATAAATCATATTATTGTCACAATTATGGTGTAAATGCAAGGAACGATATCAAAGACTTGACTATTTTACTGCAGTAAAGATTAAGACAGAAGCCCGCAATCGTTTATAATTGTAATAACTGTAAGATTTGTTAATCTAACTTGTGTTCGTTAATTCTGCGTCATGACAGCAGCCTATAGACGCATTGCTAGGGCGCAACATGACTTCAGCAGTGCCGGTATGAATATTTATACCATACGATCGATAGACACTGTAAGAGTAAGTTATATAAACGTTCTGGGTATGAATATTTGAGACCTTGTAGCCGCAAATATAGACTCATGCGAACCTTGAATGCAGTTTAATACGCATGAAATACATCGAGTTAAAGAAGCTAATGCATCTTAAAAAAAACGAGAGAAAATTCTTTTTCATTACTGAAGAATACTGAAGACATGTTTTTTTTATTAAGCCTACATGCTCCCTACGGAATCTACGGATGAACCACGGAAGTTATTATTCTTGCTAACATAATGCTTTATCTATGTTATTCTATTAACATTATCATTCTCACCTAATACCTGATTTGCTTAACACCATCGTTGCCTACGTGATTTTTATATTTTCACGTAACACAACGCATACAACTGTCTGTACACGGATACACGACATGTATGTTGTTTATCTTACACTGTACCCTATACACAACAATCTTATATATTTCTATACAACTTCGTATACAAACGTAAATATCTTTCTCAGACGCAGAGATCGTTCGTGACACAACACCAGTTCCAACTTTACTGAGCAGTTCTCAGCTATGTGCTCTTCTGTGACATTACGTGATTATCCTAAAAAGGAGCAGACTGTGAAAAAACAAATTCGTTTCTTCATTAAAGCTTTTCGTTTGCACAACTTACAACTACAGAGTTATTAGTCGCATAAGCGTTCAAAGTTGATACAAATTGTACGTTGTCGTTTTGAAATGTACATTCTTTCTGGAACATACATGGGCTGCATGTCTGTATAATAAGTATGCACTTTGCGTATGGCTATACTCATTGGCTGCAATACAGAGGAATTGATAATTTATTACTAACAACTTAGTCAATTAATTACCAATTAAGTTTACCCATTAGACTCAACAGGATACACAGACACCCGGATTAAAACACAGACACATTCCAAAACAGTTACCTTACCAAACGAATTATCTTACTCAGCAACTGTAGAGAACTCGTGTAGTTCTGATTACTTCGATAGTCAAATATTATTAGCCTCTCTTTAAGCGTTTGTAATGCGTCACAAACACCGGAAACACTGTCTTCTTCTTCTCTTCCTCCTAATTCTTCCACTTCTACTTCTTCTTCTTTCCCTTCCCGTGGCTCTACAGCCCTATTTGGCTCCATTACCTCGGCCATGCTTCCTGCGAGATCAATTCTCACAAATCATTTACCAGTTCGTTCCATTAATTTAACTGAAATACTCCGGTTAGTAGAAACATAAAGCGTTTATAATAATAAATTGATTGACATAGCCTATTTAAACAAAAAGTCGTTTACACAACATAAAATATCTTAAAAAGTAACTGTTGTTCTTGATGTTCTGAAGTGAGTTATGTTTGCACTTCATTTTTATACGCTGTAAAAATTACAGCATAGGCCTACATTTCATAGCTTCCATCGAAAGGAAAATTTTAAATATATTTTCATTAACGCTATAAATTCTACACACCCTAGAGAGTTTCAAGTATTTGGATTCAAGAAGGAATGAAATGAATTCAACACGAAAAAAGGTGACGACGAAAATTAAAAATTTTTGATTTACGTTTATAGGATATTTACAACTTGATAACCGTATAACTGAGAACAGTAAAGTTATGCTATGCAGTCTCGTGTTGTAGTTTTGCCAATACTCTGTGCGGTGACATTTACTATCCCACAGTTGTCACTAAACACTGAGACTTTTATCAAGACATTTTTAAAACTGTTTAAAATTCTAAATTTTTTGTAATGAAACAATTTATAGTTAAAACGTAAATGAAGTTAAACACACACGCTCTACGTGGGGTCGCACAGCAAGCCATAAAAATATGAATCCTGTAGGCGCGGGAGATGGCAACAGGTGATATCGGGCAGGACAAGCAGGCGTTACACCTGCCACCACTTTAATGACACCGACACTCCGTTTAATGTTCATTCCTACGGTCTCATCATAAAACGTTTGCTGTCTTGTACACACAGCCTCATAAAGCATTGGAAAGTTGTATATAAAGCCGTCGCCAAGATATATCTGACGAGGCATCGCGTAAATCTGTACTGAAGGTGCCGTAGGCCTACCTCGAGGAAGACGCTCATGTACGCTAATTACTTGTAGTACAACCCGGCCAGATAAAGTAGTATTTGATAAGTCAATTACTCCTTTACACGTAGGTTTCTGCACAGCCTATAATGTAAGCCTTCATTTATTTCTAATAGGTATAGATTTTTTTTTAATTCACCAGCTAACAGATTTTACCGTTCGCTTTTCAATTATTTATTTTGATTTTTTTTTTACCTCACTTTCACCACTATTTAAAGGAATATCTTATCATTCCGTCAGTCGGCTAGCGTGTTCTCTGTTTTCGTTACTTCCGGTCTTCCATTACTCTTGTTTTTGGGATTGTGAAATCTACCAGTTACCGTAGCTATCCTCAGATCAACACAGGTAGCCTAAATCAGATCATTACGACAATAATGCTCTTTAAAGAAGAGCAGAGTGCTGTGCGTTGTTACTTTGGTATAACGTAACTGTACAATCAGTGTGGAAGACGCCTGATGAAGCGTTCAATCTCCAGAAAGTGATCACATTCTCCAGTCGTAAGCACCGAGTCTCCAGTCTCCAGTCACCGATTGCTACAGTATCGTATAGCCGGCACATTCACCGATTTTGTTAAAAATACACGTTTCAATTTATGACTTCAAACATTCATGAACGTCTTTAGCGTTTCAACTTTCTCCAAAGTTACGACGCTGTCCTAATGCTTAAATTACGAGCATTATTGTACGAGCAATGCTTCAACTCTAACATTCACTGTATCGTTAAGACATGAACTAGGATTTAAAAGTTATAAGTTTTTACTTTTGTCACAATTTTGTTATTATTTTAACTCACCATTTTCAGGTTTTACGTAATATTTAATCACACTGTACGACATATGTATATGTGATCTACAGAAAGATGTTCTGACCTGTATCATTTCCTACCATGAACTATTGCACACAGCGTGGTAAACATACACCGGTTCCTTACAGTTCATTTTGCATTATTCTAGTATTATTTTAAAGATGAAATAAAATGTATAAAAGATTTTTTAAGTTCTATGGAAGTAGTACTTACTTTTTTATACGAAATTTGTATACATTCTCCTAACTCAGAATCAATAATACGATTAATTATAATATAATTAAGTAAGCAAATTATATTTAATAATAATAATACGTTTTTAAAGTATGAAACTAAAAGTAGAATTAATTATAAGAAAGCATTCTTCATTTTAGGAAATACAGTGTACACACATGAGTGGATCTAATGAAATCACTGAACTATCTAACAGAATGGGTACGTTAACAGTTTGATGTGAACAGAGATGTTTAGTGACTGATAGGCATACAAATGATTCATTCATTTATCGATGCACTTGCTGATTCTTTCAGTCTACTTACACAAAACGCACGAAGAATGGTACGCCATTTTTATTATCGATTATTATAATACATTTTGTATAAGTACATGTTACCGATAGACCATAGCACGATCGGAGCTGTCGCCTCCTGTAGCCTACGTGCGAGTGCAAGAGAGAGAGAGGACGCTGATTATTGTGATGATTGTCTGTAAATAGTGCGGTGCATTATGGTCGTGTGTGGTCAGTTGTGGTATGCTCCGACTGGCACGATCTGCCCTGATTGCACCGCAAGCCAAGCCACGACAAGGAGGCAACGCTCCGTAACAACCAGCACTGCACTGCACCCAACGGTGTACAGAATACACCTCGCCTCGTAATTACTACCGCCCGTCCGTACATGTATTAATTATGTACTTACCCATCATCTTACACGCCAATGATTAATTTGAAAATTTTTATTTAATACAGGAGACTGGTTCGTGAACGGTAGTCTACACATAAGCTAGCTGCTCAGTAGTAAACTGGAAACACCACATTTACATAGGTCATAATTATTTCAAACGTACGCCTTTAATTAGAGTAAGTTACGTGTTTGGTAATATAGGTGAACACAAACAAACTGATTGTTATTTTTTCGCAAAACGTCAGTTACTTCAGTTAAAGTAAATAGCAGATAGTCTGAGAGCGGAGTTAAACAAACTCATCACGTAGCATTCATTCTTGTCGATGTCGTAAACTTTCGGAGGAAGTGTTCTCTATACGTAACGGTTGTTCAAGGGGGGCGAAAAGATTTAGTTCACTTACTAAACATCTTGCATTTCGGAATAACAAATAACGATTTAAAAAATTTTAATTATAAGAAGTAAATTCATGTTGGAGTTGACAGTGACTCGATCTACTAAATCTGTAAATATTTTGGCTGCCGCCATAAGGGGACGTATTCACTGACGTACATGGTTCGAAGTAAATCTGGTTGACCTGTATCCGTAGAGCGAATGCGAATACTGGTAATGTTTCGCAACACATACCGCAGTGCACGCCACGCCAATCGTATATAAAGGGAAAACATTTTCTTCTGTCAATTACATTAAAACGAGGCATGCGAAAGGCATACCAGATGTGCGCAGAATCAGTAATTAACACTGAACCAAATCAGAATCTGAACTCTCCACACCAGTTATGTAATAATGAACATTGCTGGTACATTCGGATCTGGAATACACTGTTTAAACTTTACCGACTCTGACGCATATGGAACCAGCATCTCGTCAATGAATCCGTAACCTGCCGTCACACGTATTTGTATTGGCCGGAAAAGTTTCCTGCAATCAGTTTTAACTTTACTAACAATAATAAAAAAAGTAGGCATCTACAAGTTTTTTTCATTAGTGGATTGTGAATGTAAAAAGTAATACGTGCAAAGTAGGCGGACCTTGTTTTGGAATGCCGTGCAAGAGCTGCTCAGAAGACAGGTTCAGGAAGCTGCCAATAGATATGAAACTGGTTTCACAAAACTACAGACGCTATCAAATGTAAATGTACTGTCGTCTTGCCAAAATCCTGTTTCTTCGCCAAATCATTCATTGTTGCATTTTAAATAAATATTATTTTTTTACTTATGTATAATACCGATAAGGCCAATACAATTTCTACCTTTTAAACTTTTCAGCATCTTGTAACGGGGAATAAACATTTTCAAATGAAAAATATGCCAGTTATCTTATAATTTTAACTAAATCTGTGAAACTCAGACACTGGCTATAGTAAAAATATTACTTGTGACACTTAGTTATTGTTACAAAAAAAAAATAAATAAAATATCTTTAGTACAATATATTTAGAGGATAATATTGCTAGTAGGAACAACAGTAACATTATCTTCGAAGGTAATACTGTAGTGACTAGATTTTACCACCTAACTATCCTCCCGTCCATGTTGTTTCAGTCCATTCTTAATACTGTCCCCCCCCCCCGTCTACATCTTGACTGCAACAAATTTATTTTCACGTGTTCACTGCAAAAAACCATACAAGATCACTAAAGTCATTGCTACGTATATTAAAAGACAACTTTTCTACATTGCCTGTCCTCTGAAGCCTTCGAATGCCAGAGATGCTTACGAAGCATTTGAGGAATCTTCCATCACCACTTTGCACTAAACTTATCTCTTTGGTTTAAAAAAAATCACTTAGACATACGTATCTCATTTTTACTTGACATGCTGAAGACTAAAACGTCACGTAGTGTAAAGTTTCGTATGCCTATTTTCTTATTTTCATGTTACTGAAGAACAGTGGAGAACCTAATATTTTACCGAGAGGGAAACAGTTCGTATTACCTTCGTCTTGAGTGTCTCTTACTTTTATTTGTCAAAATCCACCTTCGAATGGCTACCTGAATCGCGTATCCTCAAAACTATCATGTACCCCGTAGCGGCCGGTAGGCATGCTGCAGTGTTGCGTAACGCCTAAATTTTTCATGAAAATTAAACCACTAATTTAATTACGGAACGTTTATTTACAAACATGCAAAACAAGCGATAATTTTCATCGTTTAAATTAAACATTGACAATATCAGTTGTTGTTAACTGTTGGTAGCACTGGTTGCTAATCCAGGTTCCCATGGGTGTTGCTCGCGAACTGCAACAGCCACTCTGTAATATACGAAATGTTCCTTCCGTTTTTTCCGCTGCTAACGTAACAGGCACATACATGTTGCACCCGAAATGCATCAACCAGCTTGCTTGCGTACTACTCGTACCCCTTTATGCCACTGATATATTCATCTACAATATTCGAGCAATAACGTTTTCTTTAAAATTGTCACAGACACGTGTACGGGTTTTGTTAAGTTAAACGTTTAACGTTAAGTGATATTTATTAATTTTTTGTGTGGTAATAATTTGTTTATTATGTCTGTATGTTTGTTACTAAAATTATATTATGTTTACGTTAATGATTAAATTTGAAGGTAAATGGCCAAAATCTGTTTTCTTTTCAGGCATAAAACATTTGGAAACCAGTATCAAAAAACATGACTCTTCTGCCTCTTATATATAAAATTTCTTAAACTTACCGCTTCTTAGGACTGTTAATATAGCCTAACGTGGAGACAATGTCTATAGAAGGAAGGCGTACTATCCTAACGACGAATAAAGCACCTCTGTTGCACATCCATTTTCCCAGATCACCCTCCGCCACTGCATGTACCATATTCACTATCACTGCCAGTGATTTTCCCTTGACCTATGATGGGTTATTCCGATTATCCACATTCTCCTCAAATTGTCTTTCAGTGTATGTTTTTATTAAACATTTTAGTATTGGAATTCTATTAATAAATATTGTAGTAATTCCATAATAAAGTAATACTATGTTCTTTACAGCATAACAGTTGGTAAAAGGCATCAACTCTTACAGGCCTAAGGTGTGTAGGATTAAAGAAGCAGTAGCGGTATACGAAAATTGGTAAATAATCTCACTTCGATATCGCTCACAGACTTACTCATGTGTCTAAAGAAAATGACAGCCCACAGTCTTTTGTCAAAAATCGTGAAGGACAAATTAACCCACTAATTTAATCCATGCTGTTGATTACGCTAGTAAACAATGTTTCTGTAACTTAGGTATTAGGCCTACTTTTGTTCAGGTAACTTAGTACACCTAATATGTGTTTCTTGTATAATTTTATCTGGTTTAATTCAAATACGAGCTTGAAAATATTCCATAGCGTACAGTTTTAATGTTATAATACCATACATTTTTATAATACGGAAATTTATTGTTTCCGTAGAGATATTTATTTTTGTTTCGCTACAGTGCAGAATCTTAGTAAACTGGATCATAACATCGTGTAACCGATCAGTAAAAAACCCAGTTCGAAGACACCAATCGCCACGCTTGTGTCAATTCGCCTGTTAAACATTCCTATTTTTCTGGACAGTTTACTATCACGTCTCAGTATCATTCAGTAACAAAATCTTTTAAACCGTTTACTTTCATTACTTTACATAACGTGATAATGAGTAAGGCATACACTATATAGACCTCTCGTGTGAATCTGCTTCTTGACTGAATTGTTGAAAAGAAGAACAAGTGTATAGAGATTACTTCCTGTGGTTTGGGGAGATACTGTAACGTACCTACAAAGCTGTTGTTTTTGCCTCACTGAGACAGAGAAAAGAGGCAGGTAATATTTCTTCAAATTTACAGCAGCTACTCGGTTACTTCCACATGGCGAGAGTTTACCAGCACTAAAACTACCATCAGTTCGCGCAATATAATCATGAACTAAAGAAAAGCACATGATACGTTCCGTTAACACTAGAGTAGGTAGATTTTACGTTGTTTGGATCACAGATGAATACTTTACGACTGAGCTATACGAATGTGAAGGTAAAGATATCTTGGTAATTTCGATTCAGTATCTTTTTGTACATACAAACGAAAAGCTATGCTTTTAACATCATGTTTGTGAAAGTAAAGACGAAGTATCAGTATTTAGTAAGAGGTACAGAATCCTATCTTACTATGTGTTCCTATAGCAGGAAAATATATTGTGTTTTTTTCTGATGACATTAATGAACGGTCTCGTGAAAAAGGTATGTGTACATAATGATCCAAAATAAAGGATTTCAGTAACTCGTCAAAGTTCTTAAGATGGAAATGGAAAATTTTCACTTCCTGAGACACATTCTGTACAGTTAAAATACTTCTGCAAGATTATAGAAATAACCATAAGATATAGGCCTATTTCTTATGAAGAATATTAGTAATAACAGTGTGATGATTTGAAACTCATAACATTGTCGTAGGAACTGCAAGGAGATGTCACGAAGTACCATTGACTCCTTTACCTTTCAGACAGTACAGCACCAAGTAAATAACCCGATGAAAGCTTTATAGTAATTTGATAGATGTAGGTCTATTGTTGAAGGAACTAATTCATTCCTGTGGTTTAAATTCATACATAACCAAATATTAGGTACAAAAATAAATAAATTTTTATCACGAATAAACAAGGTTTAGTTCAAATGTTTTGTTGGCCTATAAAATTTTTCATGGCCCATTTCATATCAAATTCGGCTAGCTAAAGAATTCTGTGACAGTTATTAACGATGAACGAAGAAGGAGTATCTCAGGGGAAAACTTGCAGATCTCACTAACGTGAAGAAATACGTATCGGTCCTGACAACGTAAAACTGCTAGACGTTTCAAAAAATCCCTTTCACCCATAAAATTGCTTTCGCGAAAATCTTTTGTGATTGTGGTAAAAAGAATTTTATCAATATAACTTTTGATATTTTGCAAAATGCAGGAATATAGGTTCAGAAATTTATTACAAATTCACTTACTACATTTTTATCTGGATTTTTTTTGCAGACCTACTTAAGGTGATGCGCAGGAGATTCCCATTGCAGATAGAAAGTACCAGGGTAGTTAGAACTCAATCTTGACAGGACGTGAGACTGTTCCTACTTGACCAGGAGTATAATATAGGCCTACAGCACAAAACGAGAGTGAAATATGAACACAACTGATCCATTAGGTTAGTTTTTCTAATCTCAGTTTCAAATCCCAGTACTCCAAACTTTTATCTGTTTTTATTAATTTGTTTTTAGTAACTTTACTATCAAACTGTGCTGTAGGCTATTGTTAGAAAAAGCTCGCTCACAACAGATTACTATAAATACGATAGTTTTATATCACACTGACCAAATTAAAAGTGACGTTTTAGTATTAAAAAAGTAAAATGTTTTCATAATAGAACATTCTCGTATTCCACATTATTTTATAGCCATACCACCGTGAAAATTACTTTGTGTTTTTAATGTAAACGCTTTAGAATACAGAACTGAAGTCAAAATTCGTGGGCGATGTGACAGAGTTTTTGTCTCTCTGAAAATTAGTTTAGAACTGTTTGCGTTTACCAGTGTCGTTGCTAAACACATATTCTGTCACAGTAACACAGATCGTACAATGTAACACCTGCTCCGACAAGACTATCACTGAGGAAAAGAATTCAGGTAACGCGTCTTGCCACATCCTAGCGTGCTACAGTATTACCGGAAATAAGGAATAACTGATTACAAGAGTGGATTATACTTTACCATCCAGTAAGAACTGAACGCCAGCAGCGATAATGGTAGTAGTAGTAGTAGTAGTAGTGGTGGTAGTAGTAGTAGTAGCTCCAGTAGTAGTAGTAGAGGTAGTAGTAGGAGCACCAGCAGCAGTAAGGAACATTGTATGTACAAAGTCAACGATATTTTGTTTCAGGTATGCTGACAGAAACTGCGATTCAGAAAATTATTACCTTTACATTAAATGTTTATTGTTAAGGAATATACAAACACGATGAAAGCTTTATAGTGATTTGACAGATGTAGGTCTATTGTTGAAGGAACTAACTCATTCCTATGGTTTAAATTCATACGTAGGGTTAAGGGATGTTAGAACCCTTCCGAAAACCAGTTACATATTATTTTTTTTTTTTATAGTAAGTTTGCATTACAAACAAGAAACAAACACAAAGGTTGATCACCTGCTGAGCGCATGCACGCCCTAAAAACAAACAAAGGAAAATATCACAAAGCGGTTGCCCTCATATCGCATTCAACAAGCTCCACCAATTCCAAGCGAAACCAATAAAAAGTTTTTAATGTGTATAAAAAAAAGGAACAAGATTACAACAAAAGCTGAACAGTTGTGCATTCTGCTGCAACTGTGGTGTCTCTCGCCATTCGCGGTATGAAGGACGTGATCGTTCCAACACACCGGACAACGCAGAGTATTTTTAACACTTTATCCAACTACGTGTAAATATCACCACGTAATCGTCCCTAGCAGGAACGAATGTTTTGGCTTCTAATCCAAAATTTTGATTATATTATTACATTATACTGGGTTAAACAAAATGTATATCTATTAATAAAAATCCCCTAATATAAAACATTTCATTTAGGCATATACACGTTAATTCCAAGAAGAGAACGAAATGTAGGCCTATATGAGTCAAAGTTAATGTAATCAAAAAACGAATATCGGAGTATGTGAAGAGATAACAAGACCATCTAAAAGTACTGGATTATTTTTTATGTTGATTTATTATTATTATTGTTATTATTCCTGTGAAAATCGACAGTTTTAATAGGTATTTTTATTACTAACAGTACATAAAGTAAGACTGACAGCATGGTCACACAACATTTTTACAGTAGTCTAGACTAAACACTGGAACACAATGTGTTATATTATATGTGTACTGTATTGCCAAATAAATCTACTCAAGTATTAAAGTGTGTAATATGAATTTAACTGAATGACGTAATTAATTGACGAACAGGCGTAGTAGTCGAGATGTGTTTTGGTGTCTACAATGGAAGGGAAAGGCCAGACCGCAGACATTGTGCTATACAATTCTCACGGGCTGGCCTTCATGTAGGGAATATGTTTGGACAACCACAATAGCCTAATCCCGTACCCTGGTCAGTGGTCATTCAGGTGTGCATAAGCCACAGCCATTAACTGAAGCGTGATATCTTATTCTGAACAACGCTTTTATTGTAACACACTTTAAATACTACGATGAGCATGTGGACTGTCTAAGCTTTGTAGCCTATATGAAGACGTTCAGAATTTCCTAACAGATGTTTAAGTCGAAACAGATTAGAGGAACATACCATTAATAATAAATATTCAATACTTCCTTTGTATCAATATACTGACAATAACGTTATTTTCATACAGCTGTACGAATTACTTTTCCATGTTAACGACAGATACCATAAGCTAGTACTTATTCACAGCAAATTATTCAGAACTTCACACCCCATTACTTATTGGGGCTCTGTGCATTAGTATATCGGATTAGTTTGTTTAACTGCATAATAAACAGGTATGTAGAAACCAGACCCCTTGTGTTGCTAGCGATATTTTAATATATTTTTCTTCCTACATATAGAGTCATCGGTAGACTCTAAGCTACATTTTCACTCTAACCTACAAATAATTGTTATTGTATGTAAGTGAAGTGACAATGAAATTAGTATTGGACTAGTAAAGTCAATCGAAGAAAATTATTTTTAATATAACACATATAATGTAGCATAATGAGACAGCTTTTTCAGCGACAGGTTTATCAGCAACTTCGGCAGTTTAGCTTTGCTCTTATTGGGTCCAGTAATGTTGCTAGTCCTCTTTGTCGCCCATCAGGCTTTTATAATATTCACACCATCATCACTGAGCTGCAGGTGCAGTGACCGTTCCTTGGGACATAGCAATATACCATTAAGTCCATTACTATTTCTGGTTCAATAAACTACTCTAGAAATAATGAAATTGGAATCCTTGAAATTCTGCCCTGGTTGTAGCTGATACGAATTCCGTAAATCACTACTGCTTCAGCAACGTCTGCGAGCGAAGTCGCCAGACAACACAGGCCTATAACCATCGTTGTAGTCGAAGATTCGTAAACTATGAAAGAATATGCTCACAATATCGTTAATTTTATGAAGATCATAAAATAGTACGTTTACAATATACCTGTAACAATTTATTTCTGTATTTATAGAGTGATTTTTTTTTAATCTCTTACAGAATTTTCATTTTTCCAATGTGTGTTGTTAAATCCCTTTCAACACTCTGTTTCCTATCTTTCTTGTAGACGGTTCTTAACGCATATAAGACTATGTCTTTTCTGTGCTATTCCCCCACAAATGTAAAAACAATTTAGGCTATGTACAGTTACGCTAATTTAGGAATACAAGAATCTACTAAAATAGTAACATAGACCTTCATGGAAGACTTGCAAGAAATTTTAACGGTAAAGAAAGAAAGAACAACACTACATACCTACAGTCAACATTACCTTACGTAGACCTAATGTAACCTTAGGGATGAAAGACAGGCCAACATGCCGTAATACGTAATCTGAACTATTTGACCGAATAAGCAGGAACGTGCATGTCGTATCTGCTACAAAATCTTATGCAGAAAAAGTTCAACAATCCCCTACGAGAAAAGAATATTTTGTTATTTCGAAGTTTAGCGGAGCGGTAAGACAACCAAGGGGCCACTTATATAGGCCTACTAACATAACAAACCATTTATCCACAATACCAAATTTAATTCACTACTTCAGTAAGCATATCTACGTGCTTAAACATGGCTGAATACGTACTATTACTTAACCAAATACCGGTGTATTTGCTACGGGAGAATGCGAAAGACCCTTTTCCTTCAGTGGTCACCTCAACACATGTGACTTTACTTCAATTACGTTCGCACACAATTAATGTTTCCATCACCCAGGCATTGCACTAAGAAAGTGCATACGCTGAACTTACAATTCGCATTCACAATTTGTTTATTTTTTCACCTTGATTCTAAGATTTTTATCGTATTTCAATACAAGCGCCTGCGCGTGCGTACTCCTCTCTCTCTCTCTCTCTCTCTCTCTCTCTCTGTACAAGTATAAAGTCATATTTAAAAATCTGTGTAACGTTAGCAAGAGTTTATAAAATTGTGAAAAATACAAAGGCCTACTGTTAATTCTCGCGATCCCCGTCTCCATTAATTGAAACTGCAGACCTAGCAAAAAAAAAACAAAATACATCTACCAGTAACGTACGCTAAGTCTGTTGAGATGTACAAGAGAAGAGACACCGTAAATATCCCACATTTACATCGCAAATTTGTCTACTAACTGAATAAAGAAAGGTTTAGCAGGAGAAATACTTCGCCTACAAAGGTTTGCGTAAGTTGCAAGCAATAAATTATGATTGCCTGTAGCTGTGAATAAACAAACAACCAAAGAAACGAATTTGAAGAGCGAATGTGTGTTATACAATGAGTTATGTGATAATGTTGAGAAAGTATTAGCCGGTGCTCATCAATAATAGTTTAAAAAAAAAGGTTTATTTCGTTTATAAGAAAGCGACTACGGTGAGCGCGCGGCAGGCATCGGTCGGCGTCTTTGTTCGGCGCTCAGGGTTGTTTTGGTCTGCTGCATGCAACAGTTTTTATGGGTCAACACAACAACCGTAATAGTTCACACGTTGTAAACGCATGATGATGGGCGCTGCCTATCGTAGCTCATTAAATTGAGGCAATCTTGGCGAGCGTTCGTTTTATGACTTACGAAAAGTAAAATGCAAGGTACATGTGCGTTGTCTGGCAGTAGAACATGTAAAGTGGGGGACAAGTGAATCGAAACGCCAAACCACAATATATCTGTTTAGTATAATAAAAGTAAAATAAAAAATGAACTATCTATTAATAATAAACTAAAAAGAAACACACAGTTCATGTCATACCAATAACTCATAGTTAAATTTATTTCTGAAGCGATACAAATATTTTAAAGAGTTCAAAGCCGTTGTAAGCTACATCAGTTTTCAAAATACTTGTTACATTTGGTTGTGGCTTTGTTCAGTGAATTCAGTAAGTAAACAGTATAAAAGATAAGTTTATTTACTTTCATAATGATCATAATATTAATGTAATAATTACTATCATCAGCACTAGCCTACTACTTGGTTTCAGCTTTCAACAATTGCTAATATTACAAGAGCGGAATTATCGTTTCATATGTATAACAAAAGAAGATTTAAATCGTTCGCAGACATTTAACGCACGAATAAAATGGCTTTCCTTTGAGAACATTCTAATACAGAATCGTGTTTGGGTTAACATATTTGTGCTCACAGACGAGTGCTACATCTAACGAAATGCAACAAACCTGTTCAATCATTACAAAAATCACATTTTTTCAACTTGTTAAACCAATGACTATATTATAGAAAAACCAATGGTCAAGCCTAAGAGTGGCGTAGCCGAGGAGAATTGTTATGGGGGGGGGAGGTGTACAACCCCCTCTGTTTGAATAGGTAATTCAATGAGATCTTACGTCAAATCTGCATGAAAGCAGTTATGCCGCTAGCAGACATGATGAAGGTACTGGCGGATTTCCTACTTCTTACTCCCCCCCACATTTATCATTAAAAACCTGGTACCATGGAAAAATTCTGGTCTATAAACCCCCTCTCCCGAGGGGAAAAATCCTGGCTACGCTACTGATCGTACACAAATCTACGTGATACCACGCTTAAGTTCTTTTTCATATGTCAAAAACAAACACTTTACCTGCAGCAAAGGTAATTTAATTATATTAACAATTCCGTTAATTATGCAAACATCTGTTTGAAATGGTACTAGCGAAGGTATTTGGCTTATAGATTATACTGTAAGCCTATATACAAAAAAAAAAACGTGAAAATAGAGCATCAAGTAGGAAGGTATACATATTTAAAAAAAACTAGAGCACAAGATCAACAAGCACCTGATGGCTGCGATCCAAGAGTCAGTGATTGATTGCAGAGGAAACTGATGTGCTGCCGTTAATGGCGGAGACTCTTGCTGACAGTCTCGGGCGCATAACGATGAGCAATCTCTGCAAACAAAATATTTACTCTAGCCCACGTTCAAAACCATATTGTCCGGCTCCGTGCTCATTAACTCCCAACAATCTGAATGGTTTTTGCCTAATTGTCTGTTACTGAAACAATTCTATAGCAATTTTAAATGATTTGTAAATTATCAAATAACGTCATTTGGACGTCATTCCGCAACAAGCTGGTTATATACCGTACATACGTAAAATATAGGGACATATACATCACTATACATCGTTACATGTACTGAAGCTTGAATCTCCTTGTCTCAGGCGTTTCAAGCCAGACGTTAGAAACTTTTAAATGGCCTCAGCTGTTTCCTGAAATTCTGGTATTGCCACAATGCGGTATGTCTGAGCTAGTCATGTACTGAAACCTCAAACGCTTCACGAGTTACCAGCACGCAAATGTGACAGAGTAATACTGTACACGATTCTCTGAAATATTCTCATGCCCTGCTCAGCTCCACTCACCGCAAAAAGCATAAAAGTATTTAGGCCCTATTAACAATTCATTTACTTTTGTAATTTAATTTCAACAATGCTTTTCATAAATTTGCGTAACTTTCTTGCATTAGTATTAGTAAGTTTCTTGCATAAACAAATTTCTTGTATTTAGTAATAATTGGGTTTAGGACTTTTATGTGATCTAATTGTCAAAAATATGAAATTATGCTAAATATGCGCTAAAAAATATGTAAGAAGACTCGTGAAATGGTAAATAAGGAATTTCTGCTGCAAAGAAGTCTTCACGCAAGTCTACGTGTGCCTTGATATTCACTGATTGAAGTACTACAGCAAAGTCTTGTCGAACTGTCACCAGACACACTATTTACCTATTTTGGCTCTGTAGGCCTGCATGTTGCAACACTTGCAGGTTTCCTACACAGCTGACAACACTGAATAAAAAGCTATATAAGCCGATGGTAGATCATGAATCGTGGCCACACGGGGAATAACGTGAAGAATCTGCCGCGCGGTAATTAACAGATGGGAAATCGTCTCAATCAGACAAGTGGGTAATTTCCAGGAAAAAGGAAGAGAAGATTTTTAAATATGTAAAATCAGATTTGTCTGTAAGCATCAACAACGATACTGACCTTTCACAAAGAAACTTCAAAAGCATTTGAGTTTTATGTTTGCGTCAAAATACGCGACTTTATGTGGCAAGGCTCAAAACATGCATTTATACAAAAACCCTGGCTGTAGTAATAATTTAATAATTACTAATCCTAAATATTATTGACACAGGTGAGAGAACTGTTAAGGTATGGGTAAAAATAATGAATAATTTAAGTAGGCATACAGGAGCAAACACACGCTTTATTGAAGGAACAGTTTAGTAGCAAGTATACATAAAACGGACACACGAAATACACACTACAAGAGCACATTTAAAACTGAACCTGAACCTGTCGAGTGTATCTCTATTTATATAGAAAAACAGCTTCCAGATCTTTCCTTTTATCTAAAACTTCGAGAACATTACTTTTCTAGACTCTCACAGTAAACGCGCAGTGTCCGGGTTGAGGCCCCGCCCAGGCAGCTAGACCTCCCACCGCACAATACAAACTTTCACTTCTACAATGACAGGTACACTTACTTAAAAATGAATGTAGAATTTTCCAGTATATTCTCAAAACCCTCCCTAAAACTCTACATTCTCACAATCACATTAATTTTTAAAAAATTATTTTTACTCTTAAGTCCAAGTTTAGATTTTAAATAAACAAATTTTGGTTTTGACAAAGCTTTCGTAAGTATATCAGCGACTTGTTCATCACTTTTAACATAATGTACATCAATTTCTCCATTTTGAAAACAATCAATATTTCACATCAATATGTTTTGTCCTTTGATGGAATTCAGGATTACTTATAAGTTTTAATGCACTCATATTATCTATATATAAATCATATTTATCAGTCTTACAATCGCATTCATTAAATAGCTTCTTTGACCACATTATTTCAGTTGTTGTTAATTCTGCACTTACAAATTCTGACTCGTTTGTTGATAATGATACAGATTGTTGCTTCTTACTTCGCCAAATAATTGCAGCATTTGCATACATACAAGCTACGCCAGAAGTTGATTTACGTGTAACTGTATCGCTAGCATAATCAGCATCACTATAAGCTTTAAAGTTGCCATCCTTACAATATAATAATCCAAAATCAAACGTACCTTTTAGATAACGTAAAATTCGTTTAACAATTGATCAATGAGCTACACTTGGTTTGTCTAAAACTCTAGATACAACATTTACAGCAAAACTTATGTCCGGACGACTTACAATTTGCAAAAACATCAAATTGCCGACAGCTTCACGATAAGGTACATTACTTACAATAGTTTTTGATAAATATTCATCATGATTACAATCAATTGGCGTGGATACAATATTAGCTTCTGACATATTAAACTTTTCTAAGATTTTGTTAATATAAGTACTTTGATGAATGAAAACAGACCCATCATTCAATCTACAAATTTCCATTCCAAGATAATTAGTAACTTCTTTAGTACTAGTAATTTTAAATTTTTTACTCAAATCATTCAACAATTTATCAATCAAACTTTCATTTGAAGCTACAATAAGTCCATCATCAACATAAATTGCTAACAAGATCTTATTATTATTTTTGTTATATATGTATAAACATGGGTCACCCATACTTTGACAAAAATCTAAATTTACAAGAAAATTAGTGAAGTGCTCAGTCATCTTGGTGCTTGTTTTAAGCCGTATAAACTTTTCATTAATTTACATACGCGTGAGCTTCCATCATCAAAACCTTCAGGTTGTTTCGTATATATATATATATATATATATATATATCTTCCTTTAAGTCACCGTATAAAAAGCCGTTTTTATATCAAATTTACAAATATGTAAATTTTCACGAGCAGAAATACTAAGTATCAATCTTATTGTATCAAAGCGAACAACCGGACTAAAAGTTTCTTTATAATCTATATCTTTCTGTTGCGAATAACCTTTAATAACCAACCGCGCTTTATAACGTTCTGTACCATCTGGATTGAGCTTCTTCACAAAAACCCAACGATTGTTAATCACCTTTTTATCTTTTGGCTTTTCCATACAAAGAGTTCATTTCGTCCTGCATTGCAGTTTGCCAACTATCTTTTTCTTTACTTGTAATTGCTTCGTTATAATTAGATGGTAACTTTTCAGCAATAAACGTGATCGGACATCCATAATATTCTGTAGGTTTTAATTTTGTTCTATCGCGCAATTGTCGTCCAGTTTGATTGTTATCGATATTTGAAGATTGTAAAGGTTCTCTTTCTTCAAACTCATTTGATTCATTTTTAAGTAAAAGTTCATTATTTTTAGGAGTTATAATTTCATTTTCTTCAGTTTCTTTATTATTATTGTTCAAAGAATTCAAAATAATTGAATCAGCTAATACTCTTTCAGGTTTAAAAAGTACATCTCTACATATAATGACATCTCGCACTTCCGATTTTAGTTTTTCTATTACTTCAGATTTTTCTCGAATAAAATGAATTTCTCTATAACTTGAAAAATCGTCTTTAAAAGAAACAAAATATAACTTTCTACCGAGAGACTCTACTTCCATAGGACCACAAACGTCAGTATAAATTATTTCGCGAGTTTTAGTGGCACGATCGATCTTTTTGTGAAAAGGCAATCTATGATTTCTGCCATAAGCGCAACCTTCACAAAAGAAATTTTCATCCGTAAATTTTATATTTAGATTTTTCAAAAAATTCTTCACATGTTTTACATTTTGATGGCAAAGTCTTTCGTGCCATAATTGTAAAACATTACCGTTGGCAATACTCGATCTACTCTTTTGTTCTACCACGTTACATTCTTTTGGAATTAAAGTTTGAATGTCTAATTTTAGCAAACTACCAGGCTCATATTCGGAACCAGTTACAAGAATTTCATTACCATGCTTTAAAGTACATCTCGTAGCATTATGTGTTATTTCATAATCTATACCCCTTTTACCCGCATATTTAACAGAAAACAGATTATACATTGAATCAGGAACATATAATACATTATAGATAGTACCTTCTACTCGTTCACTATTTTTATAAGTTTCAAAGTCAATATTACCTTTACCATATGCAGACATTGTCATACCGTTGCCCATTCTTACACTGACTGGTGTTGTATATTCTTCGAACGTTGAAAACCATTCTCGATGCTTCGACATATGATCCGTCGCACCCGAATCCACAATCCAGAGATCATCCCGATTGCCACAGCTGCCTTTGTCACCTATTAGTGTTATCCTCGATGTTGATTTCTTCTTTCCAGAAGACGAGTTACTTCTTTCTTGATTATTCGACCATCTTCGCTGTCCATTATTCTTATTCATGAAGCAATTGTTACTTTTATGACCTTTTCTTTTGCACGTATAACACCTGAAGCAGTCCCTTTTTAAATGACCTTGTCTTCCACAATTATAACACTACTCTTGTTTCAAGTCATTCGTCTCATATTTATAAGAGTCATTCTTCTGTTCCTTATGACCGATTTTCAGATTAGCTAGCAACGCTGTCGTCTCTTCGTGTACTTCCTTTTGCTCTTGTAATCTAAATTCTTCTGCCATCAAGCGCTCAGTCAAATTTTCGAGATTCTTCTTATCGTCAGATACCGAATCCCAAGCACTGTGAAAATGATTAAACTTTTGTGGCAAAGATGTTAAAACACGAGTCATCACCATAGTCTTTTCAATTTTTCCCCCGAGATTTTTCATTTTTCTAGCCAACTGTTCTATTTTTGAAATATTATACGTAACATTTTCACTCTCTGTCCACTTAAACTCAAAAAATTGTTTTTGAATCATCGACAGATTTTCATCAGATTTTAGATCATATGCTGTAATCAATTTGTCCCACATCTCCTTGGCAGTAGAACTTGGCGTCACGATTTTCTGCACCTGCAGCTGGCTCGGCTAATCTTCCTTCGCAAACATCCAGCACATCATCCAGCAATGTGCGTACTACGAAGCGCCATTGATGCCAATTATCTTTGTCTCGAAGTTTTTTAATTTTTATATTCGGTTCCATTTTTGCACAAATATTTTATACTTGCACTCAAATTACACACTGCACTCCGATTTTAAAATGCCACTGGGCCCATAACCTGTTAACGTATGGGTAAAAATAATGAATAATTTAAGTAGGCATACAGGATCAAACACACGCTTTATTGAAGGAACAGTTTAGTAGCAAGTATACATAAAACGGACACACGAAATACACATTACAAGAGCACATTTAAAACTGAACCTGAATCTGTCGAGTGCATCTCTATTTATATAGAAAAACAGCTTCCAGATCTTTCCTTTTATTTAAAACTTCGAGAACATTACTTTTCTAGACTCTCACAGTAATCGCGCATGTGTGCGGGTTGAGGCCCCGCCCAGGCAGCTCGACCTCCCACCGCACAATACAAACTTTCACTTCTACAATGACAGGTACACTTACTTTAAAATGAATGTAGAGTTTTCCAGTATATTCTCAACAAGAACAATATGACCTGTGCTGTATTCAATTCAATTAGTAGCATGGTATGTAGCATACAGTATCAACACTTTTAGACAATGTAAACTAGAACAAAAGCTGGTGTTTAGAGGACCTGAAAATATTACTTGTTTCGGAAATTTAATACTTTAAATAAACTTAAAATTTCAAGCAACACGTAAAGGTTTAAACACAGTCAGGTTTATTTGCAACGTTGCCGAACGTCCAACTGCCGGGTAGCCTGCTGTGCGAGAACTTCCGGTGTCCATTATCGATCACCATACAGTATATTACAATTTTCGAATAATATTTCTTTTGCTGAAAATCAGTATAAAGCCAAAATTTACTTAGAATAGCTCAATTACAGTTCTAAGTGGATAGAATCACTTCCTACTAACCACTGAACCTGTATTAGGCCTATGATCACTGGCTGTACACGAGGAATGGACAGGCCTACGGCGGAAGTGTTGCGTAATAAACGTATTCTCTCTTATCCCTTACTAAGTGATATGTGGGACATACCTGTCCACAAGTCTAAAATAAACCTGTGGATGCCGATCGACGGCTTATTTTAGTCAAGCGAGCTTGATCCAGTATTTAGCAAAATAGTCTCAGTTTAGTAGCTCAATAGACTAATTTCTTTGGTCGAGCGGTCCGTCAGCTGTCTGAATCGTGCTAATTTATATATTTTAAAAAATTAATAAAATGTAACGCATTGTTAGCAAGTTACATGAGGTACTGGACGAGCGTTTACTCAGAATCACCAGACCACGCCGAGATGGTTACAATGATGCAGAACCACACAAAATGCTAATTGAGAACAAGCTAGGAAGGGAAAAAGCCTTCAAAATATAAACGTTTTTAATTTCAATCGTATTATAATTCAGTAATTATGATTTCCGTAGCGTAGTAAGTGTGGCGCGACCTGACGGCTGGTACACACGCCACCTCGCTCGCTACTACAAACTTCATTAAAAATAATTGTTTGCTTTCAGTTGTCTTGTGCTGGTGCTGGCGCTGTTGCCTAAATTTAGTGGAGTCCTTCGCTACGCTCCGCAGGTTTCTACCTAGCCGTACGAGTCTTTAGTCTAAATTTGTTCAACAACCTTAAACAATAAATTTTTAAAAAACAGAGTGCAACGCCAGCAAATGCAGCGCCGTTTGTTAAGTTCACTGTTCCCTTTAATATCGATTCGCGTCATTATCAACGCAGTTACTGTACTTTGTTAATAAGGTAACTGGTGGGGTAAGGAGCGCGGCGAGACGCCGAGCAAACCTTGTAGTAGATGCACCTGTAAGATGTAAGCTAACAGATAAGGTGTCACATCTCTTATGCAGATATCATGTCAAAATATTATGTTTCAACGTTTTAACACGTGTCCGTGCTGGTTGTAGAGGAAACAGGACCCATGCCGAGTTGAGATGTCCACCCATAGAGCACTCTAGGAGCTATATAAATAATACGTCTTGACATCTAGGTACATATCACTTGAGATCTCCTCAACATGTTTCAAGATAAATTTCTGCGGGGCGTACTAGGGATACACAGACTCGCTCACGCGCGCGCGTCTCCGTGAGAGCGTTACTTGTCAAGAATACAATATTGTAGGTGATATTTATAGTTTTGTGTAACACGTACAAAATTTACACCGTGACGCAGCCAATAAGTTAGCTGTTAACCGCTACCTCACTCACTCGCCATGCAAAATGCTTTTAGTGAACCGTCCGTCCTCGTCCGTTGTTAAAATCAGACTCGTCACGCATTTCGATATGCCTTTACAACTGTGAAATGTAATGAATACTTAAAAATCATGAACAAGTGGTTAAAAGGTAAATTTATGCAGTATGTCTACAACGAATAAGTGAAAATACCTTATTTATGTGACAATACAGGCATATAATCTGAGCAACATAAAATTAACCTGTTACTCACGTATGTTAATTTGGAAACAAAATCTCTTTATTTTATAATTTCTTCAATTTATAGTAGAATAACGTGGGCCCGTTGAGGAGTCCTCCTTAATACCATGACCAGGATTTCAACGTTTCTCTTGTTGACTTCTTCAAGACAAATGATTGAGTTTTTCCCCTGCGGGCTTCTATTACACATAGGCCTAAGTGAGGCTGAGATACATTTTATCAATTACTGTGATTATCTCTACTAGAGTTAATTGATCTGAGCCTTGCGCAGGATTAGACGTTTTGTTTTTCAGGTGGCAGGGAATTTTGTAAACTTGTTCTCCATATTAACTATGAAGAGTGGTCATTTCTTTTCTTCTACTTTTCACAGACCAGTTGATTTTTATTGTTGACACCTACTCCACTGTTTTGGTGGCATCAAGTATGCACGACTGTACTCAATAAGCGTCTATCTACACTACTATAAAACACAAACGCCGGTAAATTCTCTCTCTCTCCTATCACACTCTCTCTCTCTCTCCTCTCACACTCTATCTCTCCCCCTCTCTCTCTCAAGCACACGAGCGCGCGCGCGGATACACACACACAATTACTCCTTTAGCGCTCAGACTTAACCGAGACACTATAGCACTGTAAACTACAGCAAATATGGTATTTGCAAATATCACACATTACTTTATTTGTCTATGTTGAGAATATACTGGAAAACTCTACATTCATTCTTAACTAAGTGTACCTGCCATTGTAGAAGTGAAAGTTTGTATTGTGCCGTGGGAGGTCTAGCTGCCTGGGCGGGGCCTCAACCCGCACACATGCGCGTTTATTGTGAGAGTCTAGAAAAGTAATGTTCTCGAAGTTTTAAATAAAAGGAAAGATATGGAAGCTGTTTTCTATATACGCGTAAATAGAGATGCACTCGACAAGTTCAGTTCAGTTTTAAATGTGCTCTTGTAATGTGTATTTCGTGTGTCCGTTTTATGTATACTTGCTACTAAACTGTTCCTTCAATAAAGCGTGTGTTTGCTCCTGTACTTAAATTATTAATTATTTTTACCCATACCTCAACAGGTTATGGGCCCAGTGGCATTTTAAAATCGGATTGCAGTGTGTAATTGGAGTGCAAGTATAAAATATTTGTGCAAAAATGGAACCGAATATAAAAATTGAAAAACTTCGAGCAAAGATAATTGGCATCAATGGCGCTTCGTAGTACGCACATTGATGGAAGAGGATGATGATGTGCTGGATGTTTGCGAAGGAAGATTAGCCGAGCCAGCAGGTGCAGAAGATCGTGACGCGTTTTTGGAAAAGTTCAAGAAGGCGGACAAAATTGCCAGAAAGTTAATTGTTACAACAGTGGAGAGAAAGCCTCTCGAACTTATAATGGGTTGTTCTACTGCCAAGGAGATGTGGGACAAATTGAATACAGCATATGATCTAAAATCTGATGAAAATCTGTCGATGATTCAGAAACAATTTTTTGAGTTTAAGTGGACAGAGAGTGAAAGGGTTACGTATAATATTACAAAAATAGAACAGTTGGCTAGAAAAATGAAAAATCTCGGGGGAAAAATTGAAAAGACTATGGTGATGACTCGTGTTTTAACATCTTTGCCACAAAAGTTTAATCATTTTCACAGTGCTTGGGATTCGGTATCTGACGATAAGAAGAATCTCGAAAATTTGACTGAGCGCTTGATGGCAGAAGAATTTAGATTACAAGAGCAAAAGGAAGTACACGAAGAGACGACAGCGTTGCTAGCTAATCTGAAAATCGGTCATAAGGAACAGAAGAATGACTCTTATAAATATGAGAACAATGATTTGAAACAAGAGCAGTGTTATAATTGTGGAAGACAAGGCCATTTAAAAAGGGACTGCTTCAGGTGTTATACGTGCAAAAGAAAAGGTCATAAAAGTAACTATTGCTTCATGAATAAGAATAATGGACAGCGAAGATGGTCGAATAATCAAGAAAGAAGTAACTCGTCTTCTGGACAGAAGAAATCAACATCGAGGATAGCACTAATAGGTGACAAAGGCAGCTGTGGCAATCGGGATGATCTCTGGATTGTGGATTCGGGTGCGACGGATCATATGTCGAAGCATCGAGAATGGTTTTCAACTTTTCGAAGAATATACAACACCAGTCAGTGTAAAAATGGGCAACGGTATGACAATGTCTGCATATGGTAAAGGTAATATTGACTTTGAAACTTATAAAAATAGTGAACGAGTAGAAGGTACTATCTATAATGTATTATATGTTCCTGATTCAATGTATAATCTGTTTTCTGTTAAATATGCGGGTAAAAGGGGTATAGATTATGAAATAACACATAATGCTACGAGATGTACTTTAAAGCATGGTAATGAAATTCTTGTAACTGGTTCCGAATATGAGCCTGGTAGTTTGCTAAAATTAGACATTCAAACTTTAATTCCAAAAGAATGTAACGTGGTAGAACAAAAGAGTAGATCGATCATTGCCAACGGTAATGTTTTACAATTATGGCACGAAAGACTTTGCCATCAAAATGTAAAACATGTGAAGAATTTTTTGAAAAATCTAAATATAAAATTTTTGGATGAAAATTTCTTTTGTGAAGGTTGCGCTTATGGCAAAAATCATAGATTGCCTTTTCACAAAAAGATCGATCGTGCCACTAAAACTCGCGAAATAATTTATACTGACGTTTGTGGTCCTATGGAAGTAGAGTCTCTCGGTAGAAAGTTATATTTTGTTTCTTTTAAAGACGATTTTTCAAGTTATAGAGAAATTCATTTTATTCGAGAAAAATCTGAAGTAATAGAAAAACTAAAATCATTTTGTATCGGGGTTGAGAATCAATTTGCAACAAATATTAAAGAAATTCATTTTGATGGTGGTAAAGAATACGATAATAAAGCTGTGATCTCTTTTTTAAATAGTAAAGGTATAAAATATTCGATTAATGTTCCATATACGCCCGAACAAAATTCAATTGCAGAGCGCGATAACCGAATCATTGTAGAGGCTGCTCGATCAATGTTATATTCAAATTCAAACTTACCTCTATTCTTATGGGCAGAAGCAATGAATACTGCTGTACATGTAATTAATAGAACAGGCCCAACAAAACAAAATAATAAAACTCCTTATGAGTTATGGAATGGAAAAACAGCTACTGTTGATATATTTAAAATATTTGGAACCATGTGTTATGTACATATATGAAAAGAAAAGCGTAAGAAACTTGATAAAAAATCGATGAGGGGTTATCTGGTTGGATATCATGAGGATTGTAAAGGTTATCGTGTATATGTTCCGGAAGTGCGAGATGTCATTATATGTAGAGATGTACTTTTTAAACCTGAAAGAGTATTAGCTGATTCAATTATTTTGAATTCTTTGAACAATAATAATAAAGAAACTGAAGAAAATGAAATTATAACTCCTAAAAATAATGAACTTTTACTTAAAAATGAATCAAATGAGTTTGAAGAAAGAGAACCTTTACAATCTTCAAATATCGATAACAATCAAACTGGACGACAATTGCGCGATAGAACAAAATTAAAACCTACAGAATATTATGGATGTCCGATCACGTTTATTGCTGAAAAGTTACCATCTAATTATAACGAAGCAATTACAAGTAAAGAAAAAGATAGTTGGCAAACTGCAATGCAGGACGAAATGAACTCTTTGTATGGAAAAGCCAAAAGATAAAAAGGTGATTAACAATCGTTGGGTTTTTGTGAAGAAGCTCAATCCAGATGGTACAGAACGTTATAAAGCGCGGTTGGTTATTAAAGGTTATTCGCAACAGAAAGATATAGATTATAAAGAAACTTTTAGTCCGGTTGTTCGCTTTGATACAATAAGATTGATACTTAGTATTTCTGCTCGTGAAAATTTACATATTTGTAAATTTGATATAAAAACGGCTTTTTATACGGTGACTTAAAGGAAGATATATATATATATATATATATATACGAAACAACCTGAAGGTTTTGATGATGGAAGCTCACGCGTATGTAAATTAATGAAAAGTTTATACGGCTTAAAACAAGCACCAAGATGACTGAGCACTTCACTAATTTTCTTGTAAATTTAGATTTTTGTCAAAGTATGGGTGACCCATGTTTATACATATATAACAAAAATAATAATAAGATCTTGTTAGCAATTTATGTTGATGATGGACTTATTGTAGCTTCAAATGAAAGTTTGATTGATAAATTGTTGAATGATTTGAGTAAAAAATTTAAAATTACTAGTACTAAAGAAGTTACTAATTATCTTGGAATGGAAATTTGTAGATTGAATGATGGGTCTGTTTTCATTCATCAAAGTACTTATATTAACAAAATCTTAGAAAAGTTTAATATGTCAGAAGCTAATATTGTATCCACGCCAATTGATTGTAATCATGATGAATATTTATCAAAAACTATTGTAAGTAATGTACCTTATCGTGAAGCTGTCGGCAATTTGATGTTTTTACAAATTGTAAGTCGTCCGGACATAAGTTTTGCTGTAAATGTTGTATCTAGAGTTTTAGACAAACCAAGTATAGCTCATTGGTCAATTGTTAAACGAATTTTACGTTATCTAAAAGGTACGATTGATTTTGGATTACTATATTGTAAGGATGGCAACTTTAAAGCTTATAGTGATGCTGATTATGCTAGCGATACAGTTACACGTAAATCAACTTCTGGCGTAGCTTGTATGTATGCAAATGCTGCAATTATTTGGCGAAGTAAGAAGCAACAATCTGTATCATTATCAACAACCGAGTCAGAATTTGTAAGTGCAGCATTAGCAACAACTGAAATAATGTGGTTAAAGAAGCTATTTAATGAATGCGATTGTAAGACTGATAAATATGATTTACATATAGATAATATGAGTGCATTAAAACTTATAAGTAATCCTGAATTCCATCAAAGGACAAAACATATTGATGTGAAATATAATTATGTACGTGATTGTTTTCAAAATGGAGAAATTGATGTACATTATGTTAAAAGTGATGAACAAGTCGCTGATATACTTACGAAAGCTTTGTCAAAACCAAAATTTGTTTATTTAAGATCTAAACTTGGAGTTACGAGTAAAAATGATTTTTTTTTTATATTAATGTGATTGTGAGAATGTAGAGTTTTAGGGAGGGTGTTGAGAATATACTGGTGAACTCTACATTCATTCTTAAGTAAGTATACCTGTCATTGTAGAAGTGAAAGTTTGTATTGTGCGATGGGAGGTCTAGCTGCCTGGGCGAGGCCTCAACCCGCACACATGCGCGTTTACTGTGAGAGTCTAGAAAAGTAATGTTCTCGAAGTTTTAAATAAAAGGAAAGATCTGGAAGCTGTTTTTCTATATAAATTGAGATGCACTCGACAAGTTCAGTTCAGTTTTAAATGTGCTCTTGTACTGTAATGTGTATTTCGTGTGTCCGTTTTATGTATACTTGCTACTAAACTGTTCCTTCAATAAAGCGTGTGTTTGCTCGTGTACTTAAATTATTCATTATTTTTACCCATACCTTAACAGTCTACTTTTTTTCTTTTCTTATCCACAGTACGAGGAACTCTAACTCACTCGTTCTTTATGTGCTAACATGTAAACTCTCCAAACTTACAGTAGTCTTGAACAGTTACTGAGGATTATCCACACAAATAAACACACGTTCACACACACACACACAACGGAGGCCTGCATGGCGCTTGTTACTGAGGATCAGACAAGTCTTCTTGTGAAATTAACAAACAGATACCTACGAATGCTGGCGCGCACACGCACACATTTATCGTTATGAAGGTAGGCCCTAAATTCCAATATCTTAATTTCAATATTATTTTTCTAATTGCAACTTATTATGTAGTTTCACACAGATGTTAGTCTTAGAAACTGCAGAAATATTTTTTAAACTAACTAAATTATTTAAAAGGAATATTAACTGCTGAAAAAATATACTGTATAGTAGATACCCTATTTAGAACAAAACAATGTGTACATACGTTTATACAAATAGCCAAAAAGTATATTCGATTAAGAAAAATATGCTTTGAATTATAACAGCTATCAAGTGTTTTACAAATTATCATGGAGTATTAGAGTCAGTGTTGGGTTGACTGTACAGGCTACACGCTGTGTGATAAGATCAATGTAAATGTATAATAAAATTACACATGATGAAATCTCCGGTTGTGTAAGGTCTTGGCTTTACCATAAGTTGCAGAACTCGCTCACTATTTTCAACGAAATACATTTATTATTACATCAATTACAATACTATTTAATTTTGTAATTGTAAGAAAAATTACAGAACACGTGATTATTTGACTATTATTTTGTAAATGAGACAATCATCTGATTATTTGTAAATAAACTCTAATTACAAATTACTACAGTGGTTATTAGTTACATTTATAACCATAACACCTAAATAACAAGTAATTGAGTCCTAGCTTTATGCACGTTTCACAGACATTTATAGATTTATATTTAATAGATTTCACAAGTAAGCATAACTGACAACAATATAGGCTATAAAGCTTTTTTTTTTGCAAACAGATTAAAAACGTCGCCTATCACTTAAACGCCGCCGATCACTTAAAAAATTAATTTCCGGGATGTTGAGCCGTGTTCGATTGCTCACTGATGCTGTCATAACTACACCCACCGAAGGCCTTCTTCAGTAGTGAAAATTCTTCTTTTTTTTGTAATAACGTACCAAATAAAGTAGTTTGCTTTCGCCTCAACTAGGAGTAAGTTCGACCTGCCATCACTTTTTCGGCGGTTTATAGATTTAAAACTTTCCAGAACTGAAGACTACATCCATATGTTCATTAAAATCCTCTTAATTTGATACCCCACATGGATTTTTTTAATAACTTTGACGCCTCATATTTTTGTTTCCCGCCCCCTATTTTAGGATCAATCTGTGGGGTATATGCATGCGAAGTCTTATACATATAGTACATTGCTGTATTATCGTTGAGATAGAACCCGAATATATAGATAGACAGACAGACAAATGCCAAACGGTCGAGTTAAAACTGATAACTTTCTTCGTTAGTTCAATAGACTAAGTCACACGTAATGCTTTGGGTAATTTCGAATTCCCAGTTCTAAAACTGTTGGTAAATACTAAAGTTCAGAAAGCAGTCACAAGCAAACCATTTTTTGGAAAAAGAGCAAACCAAACAAATCGAGTTTAGTATGAAATTTATTTTATACTGGTATCAGTCGATGAACATAAAAACGAAGTCTGGAACTTAAGAGGTCAGTGAAACCTTCTTCTAAAACGTAAGTTTTATGACTGTGTTTTCGAGTCATTAAGAATAAAGCGACCACACACCAGTAGCACTAAGAAAGTGAAGTGTACTCCGCGTATGATCAGTTAAGATAAGTATCAGATGCTTGTGTCGTCCACTCCGACGGTCAACACTACAATTTTGGAAAGGAATTTCTAAATTAGGTCCATGCCAAGTTCGTTAGCTTCACAAGCCAACATTCAACTTTTTTTCAAACTTCTAAAAATAACAACTTATTTCCTCTTGCCTGGAATAAAACGTTTTGGGCCAGAATGTTATATCCATGAAAGCGATATAGGTTTAATTTTTAATTAAAGTCACATTAGCATAAATTACATCTGCGCAGAGTGTAAAGTTACACTATGTCAGGACGAGCGTTTAGTAGCTGGCGTTTGTTGGCGCTTTGAACCTGCGCCGAACTCACTTGGATTAATATACCGTATTCTTCTGCAACAAAAATTCCGTCTTACAATTTAATGTAATACTACTAACCAGTACAAACTATCAATATGTACGATGCGCTAACACAAACGCACGCGTTGCCTGGGACATTAGTCTATAAGACTCACAGTAACACGCACGCTCCTTGAATTCTGTAAAAACCAATATTTCATTGTGTAGTGTTCCATTAACATGTCTGTACTGATAATAATCTATCACTGAATTAAAAACAAATTAAAGCCGAAACTTGAAACCTATAGCAGATACTATAAACTAAGATAGGCATACGGTAATACATTTAGTATGATTTTTACATTGTGTACGAATAAAAAAGTGTAGGTTATAGGCTACTAATTATAGGTAAATCTATTGTATAGACTACTGAATATAAAAGTTGTACGTAGAATATAATTTGTAAATAATAGTAGTCAGAACTAAATTGCCAGAACTTTAGTTAAGAAAAAAACTCGTGTGAGTATACATACCGAAGTGTCAAAAATAGTTCCAGATGTTTTCAACAGATAGCGGTAGACGTTATTTCTGTTGCGTCCTGGCAAAAGAAGTGGCACCAAAATAAACCGTAAGTACTGCGCGCAGAGTAAGCTGTTTGATTTTTATCATAATTTATTATTTAAAGCCTGCTTTACTAAAAGCGACTTTTCACCATTTTAACATGCTTTATGTTTTTTCTAATCCATTTGTCTTGTCCACTGTACCCGCAGTATCAGATATTAACAATTACTAATTATTGCTAATTACTTTAGTATACAATCGCAAACATACGTGGTGTAAGCACCTCTTTTTATATTTGGAGCAAACACTTGGTACAGTTTCAAAAATAAAAATTTTAAAGAAATTTTAAAATCAAAATATTTCCATTTACAGATGTAAATGTAAATTTATCATATTAATGTATCTGTGTATACATTAGGCGGCCTTGTAGGAATTAGAGGCAGCCTACAGTTTCTCTTTCGAGCTCATTGGACTCAACAGCCCAAAGGTAGTGATGATTTCACCCCTATTTTAAATTATAATTTTAACTTTAAAAAGATGTGTTTTAGACTAAAATTTGAAGGCCTGTTTAAAGGCCTACACATAGAGAGCAGTATACGCGTATGTGCATTTTTTCAAATGCTCCTTTTTTAGAGACAACGGTGTCGGACAAACCCCAAACTGTATAGCCTACTACCGTACAGCGACAGTTCTACTAAAACTATAAAATTCGTTACATATTGCAGTATCGTAATATCTGTTTAGTTATCGAACAAATGAACGGATCGTAACCAGACGTGGACCAGTGATGGATCCCACATAGGCGTACAGGGGATGTGGAACACATTCCATACAAGAAATGATGTGTTGAGAGGAGAGCCAGTGATAAGGTGGAAGCGTGAGTGCGTGCACAGTCGCTACAAATTACTATTGCCGTGTCAGATAAAATCAATGTCGAATATGAAAAGCAAGTTTCCAACAATAGTCGCTGTGAGCTTTGTCCAGCTCGTGAACAGAGCACAATGGCGCTCAGGCAATGGCGCCAGTCTTCCCTGTACTGCCACCAGGATGGAGCCTTCTGCTCAACCTCACCGCCGCCGCTACCTCTATTTCTTATCGAAGACGTCTACAAGTAGTACAGTCGTACAGAAAATGTATGTGTCTGAATATCAATTGTGAGATCTGCTGTGCGAATAAGAAAAGACTTACACATCAGTTAAGAAACAAATTTCGGTTTTTATTCCTACCGTATGGCCTTTGCAACCAGTAGTGAAAGTCGGAGGTAGGCTACTTTCCTTACTTACCTATCTACGTCTACAAACTCACTGTATGTTAGTACTTGCTCAAATTTAAAGTCTTTTTTTAATTTTCTTTAATGCTTAATTGCCCGAATTAAAGCGGTTACCTAGAATATAAATTTCGTACACGGCTAATCTACACAGTTGCATCTACAATTGACAGAGACTACTTGTCACTGGACATACCGTATCTAACCACACGGTGTCCACATTCAACTACTACTTAACTACTAATTTCACACTTAATAAACCTTCTGTTTCTCTAACAGAAACAGATAATTTGTAGCAACCGAAATAATTGTGATGACTGTATTTAGCTAGTTATTGTATAAATGCTCACATAGCTTGAGCTAAGATAATTGCAACACTAACTAAAGTGCAAGTAAAATCCTACTGTTTAATGTTCACGTTGATAGGAGGAGTGTCCTTTCTTTTCGCCCTGTTATTTCACATAATCATACGTTGTAACGTCAGAAACACATGACGAGTCCGGCACTTCCTTATTCTTCAAAACAATCAGCGCCAGCCGCAGCCGCAGCCGCACTCCTTCATTATCTGTACCCTCCTTTGTAGCCGCAGGTATCAATTATCGGCTTACCACGGTTCAGACTACCGCATAGGCCCATGACGGCCTTTAAACGTTTCTTTAGTATCGCGTATTGACTACGTACGCAAATTTGGAACTATGGAATACACAACAGTGACTAATAATTCATTTATCCGCGTACAAAGTAGGCCTACTTGTTAGTTAGGCTTACTATCTACTTCCAACTGAGGCAGCCTTAGAACTCTAAAATTGGACAGACAAGTTTTAACCGTTCTATTAGAAAAGCGTATATGGTATGCTGGTGAGAGGCCCCACGGTGTGGTAGTTCTAGCATTACAGATGAAATCGTGGTAGTTTTCGAGTACGCGTATTTGACGACAAATGGGGCTAAAATTTGTCGTTTCCCTCCCACTATTAATAATAAAAAAATATATTGTGTTATAATATTATTATATTTTAATAAATTTTATGTATAATTTCAAGCGTTCGAATTTTATGAGAAACATTGATATTTTATGTTACAACCACTTAGGCCTAATGTAAAATAAAATACCTAAGATGCCTCATTAAAGAAAGAAAACAATAAATGTCAAGTTGACATTCATTTCATCTATAAAAATATTACAGAGAGAATATATTTATAAAATCAAACTGAATACAACGCCATACTCGTTATTGTTATAATAGGAACATTTGGCTTTTGTGGTTAACACGCATTGCAAACCTGATAATTTTTAAAAATTAACAACAGAGTAAATATACTTTTTATTCTGTACATTACTATCCACATTGTGCCTACTATGTGAAATATGGAAATTTAAATGTAGTACAGTCTGCTTTAGCTGTTGAAATTTACGCCCTATCTCAAATACTGTTCTATTCCTTTTTTTAAGTCTACGCTTCGTTTGGAGTGACAAAATTTTGTATACAGTAAATACAGATAACAGTCAATTAGTGTGTTGTTTATTGAGGTGTTTTTCTGAATTCATAAGTCCAACAATCCGTGTTTATTTTATGCGAAGACTTTTCAAAACCTTACGTTTCCCCATCAAGAAGTAGGCCATTGGCATTTAAGCACCGCGACCTGGCACAACGATTTGTTTTTGTCGCACTGAAGCATGGCACACAAAATTCATAAACACCACTATACAAGATGTGCTACATTTGCAGAAACGTCAGCCTGCCAATGAGATAAGTTTAATAAATATTAGTTTATTAAAATGAACCTAAATCTCTTTTTGTGTTTGGAAAAATAAATCTTTACAGCCAATCTTACGCCAGTTATTTTACATTTTTTCAATTCGGGTATGTCACACACTACACGGAATCTGATAAGGTCAGCTAAGGATCAATATTTTACTTATATAGCTTATATTTAATATTTATAATAACTTTACCTCATGATGTTTTTCCTCATTTGGAATATGTTTCGGGACACTAAGTGTCTCGAAACATATTCGAAATAAAGAAAAAACATCTTGAGGTAAATTTATTAAAAGTATTAAATATATTATATACATCAAGAAATAGACTGCAGCAAAAAAGTGTTTGAATTATATAGCTTAGTAACCTCTATTCGCACTAAAACAGAAATATTTGAGCATCTACACACAATTACTGGTATGTTAGTTTAAACAGAAAGACTGCTGCTTCTACCACTGCTATATGGCATATCTATAGCTCCACGTCATAGTAACAGCCAAAATTAAAATTAAATTGTTGTGCTATTCCTTAATAAGCGTATGAGACTGTAAATAATAATAAAAGTCTGTATTCTTTTATTAACAGAAATAGCAGAATTAGCAAATAGCAGAAATTCTTTTTAACATACCTGATTAAAGCCATCAGAATGTGTGCTCTGTTACCGGTAACAAAGACCCTTCCGATTCATAGACATTAACAATTTCGCGCATTCTCGGAGAGCTTTCAGGTCCGAAGTAATCTGTTTTACTCATTACATGCACTTCCGCATTGTAATCCCTTTCCATGGAAAAGAAAATCATCCACTAGATTTATTCGGTGAAGTAAGCCTACCTGGGCATACTGCTAGTTCGGCGCCTCAAGTTCTTCGACCACGTAACAGACATCCTGAAAAAACTCGTGGCGTCAGAACCAAACTTTTCGCCACTTTTCCGCACGGCTGTCCGCACCAAGATATCATTATATCTTCTGTTTCTATGGGCAACCATCACGTAGGCGCCCGCCTTGTGGCCACTCATATCAGTCATCAACAAGCATAGGCTAGCAGCATTCCAAAACAATACGATTCCTTTCGGAGACCTTGTGGTATGTCAGAAATTATGTTATGTAGAGCCCTCTAAGTACTTTTCCTGGAGGATTTCTTTCGATTCCTAGACTCAAACGTCTACGGGCGCTACTTGACGATCCACCGTAGACATAAACCAGTCTGCATCACCCACCACCGTCCTAATCCCCTTTGATGATTACGAGCTGCCTCGGCTGTGCTGGCGCTCAGGCACGCAACATCGCGATGTGTGCGGGGAGCTGTTCACCTCGGCGTGGCAGCTCATCGATCCGGCCGACACCTTATGGCCGTCCATAAGGCTGAATCCTTAAGAGTACCACGCAGCCGCACCCTAGGCGTAGAGTCAGGTCGGAATAATCCCTATGCACATCGCTACCGTGCAAAGCGAACCCGCATTAGAACTCGTACTGTGAATACATGGGCGTGCTGTAGCCTATCGCAAGAGACTGGCGTTCATCAGACCGTGACCCGAACAACACACATACAAGGGCCGCTAAGACGCCCCGCGCTACTTCTCTCGTATAACTTCAAGTTTCATAATATAATTGGAAAACTGTACACGTTGGCCTACATTTTGTAATCCATAAACATCTGGCTGTATTTCCTAATCGAATTTCCGGAACTTCCATAAAGTTCGTTAGGGCAGACTCCAGTATCGAGCGGCATACCTGATGTAGGGCTATTTGCTACTGCTAAACGCCAGATTACCTGTAGGTCCACACTATGTAAATTTACTAATACGTACCTACATTATGAGATCCGTTTGAGCCAACATTGTTCTCTACCACTGAGACATTTAGTTCTCGGCAGGTGTGAACGTTGACTTATTATCCCAGACACTCGAGCGTTGTGAATTACGTTACCTTTCTTTTTAAGCCTTTTTTGGGACAACCTTATTCAGCCAATTTGGTTTTTCTTTTATATGGCGCGTCGTTTCTTATCCCTAAGAGTTTAAGAATTCTAATAATACGCCTATTATGAATGTATTAATATTTTATTAGTGGGATCGCTCGTTGCTAATAACACCACAAACAATAAAAAAATGAGTCTGCCAAGACCGAAGGTCTGAGGATATTATTAGACAAGTGAGCGCTGCGACTCGGCTACGTTTAGCCAACAATTAGTGTCTTATGCTTCATATCGTAATTGCAGGGAGGGAATCACATGGTTGCGCAATTGATCATAGCCAAGAATGCAGAGATAGCACTGGTGTGTAATATCGAACAACACGCAATGCTCAGATGTACTAAATGTATGCACACATAGGAGGGGGATAAGGAAATTGCTACATAGGCATGCAACGTAATAGCCGGCCGACTCTAATGCATGAGAACCGAAATCCCATCCAACTTTTTAAAAAGTTAAAATTATATCATTATTTCACACTGTAAAGTGTACTTTTAAGAATGAATTTCACATGGGAAGAGTTTGGTATGCGACTACGGCACCGCAATCTTCGGGTGGGAAAACAAGCCAAGCCACTGTACACCCTTAATTACTATACAGTCGATTGTTTGCCAAGCCGCTAACGTTACCATCCCGTCTCTGAATAATTTACTTACAACTCACTCGTTTTGTAATACAAAGTATATGCTCAACTCACACCTATCATTTTTTTTTACGTGATCTTATAATGAACGAAAGTTGCATAAAGTTGCACATACTATCAATTTACATAGAAGTGACAGGTCACTAAATTAAATTACATTGTAAGATCTATGTATTTCATGCACTTTTATACCAATACCAACATATGCATATCTTTTAATAGTGAAAAATGATACTGTTGATGTATTTCCAAGATCACCAGGACTCTTGGTTCGTCCGTAAAGCCGGAAGGAGTCAGAGTTTGCGCGTACGTATGTTCCGTTCAGTAGCGTACCAAGGGGGGCGGGGGGCGTACCGCCCCAGGCCCCCGCCTGGGAGGGGCCCCACGACGAGACGAATTTGTATTTAAAATTTAAAATGTGTCTCATAAAAAACTTAAATCACATTTTTTACAACCCATTCTATTCATAGATTATTGCGGGTAATTCTAAATTCTAAGAGGCCTTCGAATATATATATTTTTATGACATAAGAAATAAATCATATAACCTAGTTTACGTTTCTAACTATAAGGAATATTATTATTATTTTATTTATTTATTTATTTAACATTTTTACGGGATATACCCATTTACAATTAAAACACTAATCCTACTCGTCATTATCGGTCATAACTCCCCATAATGACGGGTCCTACTGCTTATAGTGGAATCCGAAAAAATTAAAAAATCAAGAGAACAAGCAGAAAAGTCAATCAAAGGATCAATTTTGAAATTTGTGCGTCAGTCTTCGAACACTAGTGATCAGGGTCAGGGAGAGTGCAGCACCAGCACGTCTATTGGTCTTGAAGTGCCAGCCGCCGTAGAAGAAGAGCTAGGAGCTCCCCAAGAAGGGGAAGATTATTTAAGTGAACAAGACCCAGAAAACAGTGTTAACGCACCACCGCAGCAATCTGACGAACAACATGAAGGTCTAGTTATGCCACAAACGGAAAGTGCTGATGGTGACTCAACAGACGGAGTCAATATCGACACATTGCTTCTTGACTCTGACGTAGGAAATTGGCCAATCCTTGTTACAGATGGTCTAATAATTGATATAGTAAAAAGAGGATCCGAGTATTTTCAAAACCGAGAGGGTCCATTTGAATCTGTACAAAGAATTGGGACAAACCTGAAAGGATTAAATCGCCAGCTAACCAGCAGTTGGTTTTACAAGCACCTTCCGAATGGAGAAAAAGTTTTAAGAAAATGGATGGTTTATTCTCCATCAAAGAAAAGTCTGTTTTGCTTTTGTTGTAAACTATTTAATACAGATGAAAAAACAGCTGACACATCAAAATTCATTACAGGATTTCAAAACTGGTGGAAACTAAATCCTAAGGTGTCTCTGCATGAAAACTCGGACCAACATTTGTCCAATCTCGAAAAATGGAAAACTTTAGGATCAAGGCTATTGCACAATAAAACTATCGATCGTGTACAACAGGAAGTTCTAGAAGGAGAAAAAAAAAGTGGAACAATATGTTACATAGACTACTTGATATCACTATGTTTCTAGCAAAACAAAACTTACCTTTCCGAGGACATAGGGAGCATCAACTTTCTGAAAACAGGGGAGACTTCTTAGAATTAGTCGAACTCCTTTCACATTATGATCCTGTGCTAAAAGAACATTTGGTGAGAATCCAGCAACAGACTGTACCAAAAGGGGAAGTTTTAACGTCATATTTGTCCCCTAAAATTCAAAATGAGTTTATTTCACTTTTGGAGAAAATTGTCAAAGAGAAAATCATTGAAGATGTAAATAAGGCGATGTACTATGGAATACTTTTTGACAGAACACCTGATTTATCTCACCAAGATCAGATGAGCGAAGTAATCAGGTATGTGCATATTGAAGGCGGAAACGTTGAGGTGAGAGAGTCGTTCTTAGGATTTTTCCCTCTTGCTGGTAAGAAGGCTCTTGATGTTACAGAAGAAATATTGAATGCACTTAACAGTGACGGACTGGAGTTGAATCTATGCCGAAGTCAAGGCTACGATAACGCTTCCACTGTGGCAGGTGTCCACTCCGGTGTTCAAACAAGGATTCGCCAGTTGAATTCAAAAGCAATGTTTGTCCCATGTGCCAATCATTCGCTCAATTTGTGCGGAGTTCACGCTTTTGGAAGTGTCCCTTCTTGTATTACATTTTTTGGTACACTAGAAAGCATTTACAACTTCTTTTCGTGTTCAACTCACAGATGGGATGTATTAGTTGAAACCTTATGAGTAACAGTAAAAAAGTTGTCACAAACTAGATGGAGTGCACATCATGAGGCAGTAAAACCTGTGATGAAATACTATGAAAAGTTGGTAAAGGCTGTAGAAAAGTTGTGCGAACCAACTGAAATGTTGACACAAGAGGTTCAGCAGAAATTTTATGATTTCTTTTATAAAGTTGCTAAACTGCTACAATTTTTTGTTTAGACAAAGCTTTTCGTCATCTCTGACATCATCAGGTCTTGACGATGTAGGTTGTTCAAGACCTGATGATGTCAGAGATGACGAAAAGCTTTGTCTAAACAAAAAATTGTAGCAGTTTAGCAACTTTATAAAAGAAATAGTAAGGATGGCTGCTAATTTAATAATACGAAGAAATTTTATGGACGAACATCTGCAACTTCACGTTTCTTGCCTACCTTCATTTGTGGTGTCACGTTCTTGAAGAAGTCAACCATGCTCAAAAATATCTTCAGATAAAGGGGATAACACTTGACAAAAGTGTACAAAAGTTGAAAACTTTGAAACTTCTTTACAAGAAAACCGAGAAGAGATGGTTGGAAGTGCGCTTGATTTTGCAACAAACAATTGTAATGACTTGGACATACCAGTTGAAAAAAGTGGACGTAGAAGATTCAAGAAAATGATGCCGGGAGAAAACGCAAGAGACGAAGGCCTCTCTGTACAACAAGATTTAAGAAGATGCATGTTTGAATGTATAGGTAAATTTTATCAAGAACTGACAATGAGATCGGCTTCAATGGAAACTATGAATGAACGATTCGCTGCTATACAGTCTGCTCATCTTATGGAGACAGATGTTGAAGAACTCCCTCAGCTCATTTCAAACCTAACCCAGACATTTGATGAACTCCAAAAGGAAGAAATGTTACCCGAAATACAGCGGCTACGACGTCACGTTCAAGCTGCAGACATCAAAAAAGAAGTGGCAAAACAATGGTCATCATTGAAAATGTTGGATTTTATTATCGAAATGGACTTACAAGAATCAGTTCCCAACCTTTGTGTAGCACTTAGGATATTTTTAACGATATGTGTATCCATTGCTTCTTGTGAAAGAAGTTTTTCAAAGTTAAATTTAATAAAAAGTTATCTTCGCTCAACAATGAGTCAATCAAGACTGAATAGTTTAGCCATACTTTCTATAGAACGTAAAGTAGCTAATACAATAAATTTTGACGAATGTATCAAAATATTTGCAGAAGCAAAATCTCGTAAAAAGCAGTTTCTATAAATCATTGAGAGTATTTTATTTTGTGTAAGTTTTTGCTGTCTTATAATACATATTTTGTAGGACATAATTATCAGTACAACACTTTCATTTACAACTAACAATGGTTGAAAATGTTTTTCAGCAAATAATGCTCACAATATACGGATTCAGTACTGAAGTTAATTAAATATTTTGCCTAGTTTTATAATACGTCAGAACATGTACGTAGTAAGGATTTAAGTTGAAAAATTAAGCATTTTTCTACATGTTGTCATTAATTTTAATTAAAATAAAAACTACATATTTGAAAAAGTAATAAAAAAAACGCAAAATCTGTGTTTTTATTTCAGTTTTCCTTTAAGTTCTATTAATACTTACATAGTTAGTTCTTTCCACATATTTTTTTCCAATAGTTTTTATGGATATAAGATTATGACTCAGTTTTGTGGTGCCGATAGTAGAGGCACAATATGGGGAGTGATTAATAATGGGGGGGGGGCACGGCCAAGAACTCCCGCCCCGGGCCCCTAAAGGCGTTGGTACGCCACTGGTTCCGTTGTATAAAAATGATACTGATATACACTTTCCATTTGTCTCCTTAAATCTTCTTTATTTTACTTATATGTAAAGCTACTGTAAAGCATACTGAACTGTTTAAGACAAGTAGGCCTATCAATTGTTAGACACTGGACTTCAGTAAGCAACACTATGCTGCAATATTGTTACTTCATAATGGAATCATAGTGGCCGGAAACCTTGGCGAAAGCAGCATGCGCAGTGCTGTGTTTCGTCAGGAAAACCAGAGGTATCTGTGCTAATCGGCCACCGTAAATTAATATGACTGTATTCTCGTCAGTTTCCATTATGTAAAATAAGGCTATATTTCAGAATGTATACAAAACTGAATGTATTCAAAACTATAATTAAAAAACTTAAACGAAAAAACTAACTATCCTATTTGTGGATAGTTTATACTGCTGTTAGCTTCCCCAAGGATTGTGCGTTTAGTTTCAAACGAATACTAAACTCTGTCAGAAACGAAAAATATGGATCTGGCGAGCTGTGAACCATGTGACGGGTAAGCCGTTGACGACGAACTATGTAAATTAATTTACAAATAAGGTCAATCTAGATAACGGAATTAGACATACGAATGCATAATAGCTGGTGTCTAGAGGATGTGCACTGGGCTATTGTTGTGTAGGCCTAGGCTAGCGTGAAGTGGAAGTGGCCTGATGTGACTGATAAACGCGATAAGAACACAGCGGGGGGCGTGATTCGCACTCGGAGCTGCACTCGCTTTATTTTACACTGCATTCTTAGTACTGAATAAAACTGTGTTCGCTATACTGAGTTTGTAACGTGAACAGGTTTACTTCATACCACACACGGTAACCAGTGAAACACTCGCACGAGATTTCATTCTGCAAATCACTATTTACAACTGCAGAACGTGACAGGCAGCGCATGTAGATCCTGTACAAAATGCTCTACCATGTATGCTCTTGATACAATAGTCTTTAGCATTGTAAATATCCAAAAGTTTGTAGTACGAGCCTTAAGCTGCCTACACACGATCATTTCGGTGTGTCACACCGATATAGCACACTGAAATAATCGTGTTTATGAAAAAAATGATGTGAGCTCACATCAAAAGTGCGATCTGACGGAATGATGAAATCGCATCAAGCGGTATGTCACTTGGGCATGACATCAGGAAGAAATGAGCGTGTGTCAGCTGAGTTCAATCCATTCAGTCCTTCACAGTGAGAAACTAGTGACAGCAGTTTTAAATAATTTCTCCATCTATCGTTAATCTTTCTTCATCTATCGTGTAGCTTTAGCTCCGTCAAAACATTTATGTGCGAATATTTTGCTCGTTTTGAAAGCCAATATTTAACCCACAGTTTTTGTTTCTTCTTCTTTCTTTCTACAAGCTCACAGGCTACTGCACCCCACAATAGCAATTCCTCTTCCGTTGACATGGCAAACTGCAAAAACAAACTTTTGGCACAACACACAATTGCTACTACACGGCGAGTGCGTTCCAACAGAAGACGGCGGTAGGCTGATAGCATAGCGAGGTGACACACGATCTGCCGTGTGTAGGCAACGCATCACTTCAGTCCGGTGTGGCACATGAAAATAACCACACTGTTGTGACACAGCGAAACGATCGTTGCAAGGTTGTGATCGTTGTAATAGTAAGGTTGTGTCTTAACTGATTTACTGCTCAAAAGGGCCTACATTTAGTAAATGGTAGCTGCTCAATTTCACTGCCTATTCCTCAAACAAAAACAGCTTGCAATAATGGCAAGTGCAAATGTGCTTTACTGTTACTGATCAAACATGAAGTCGGATTGATATTCAATTTTTACTCGAATCTTAGTTTTGTTTACAAGGCCATTTGTACACCAGTTTCGTGTAAAACGTCGATTGAAAATTCAAAAACACAGACACATGGACGGAAATATGGGCATAAGCAGTAGAAACAATCGCTTGTTTTTATTATATTAGTGAAATTCAAAGACGGCGAACGTCCTTGTAACTTATGTATTCACAAACAATTCACTACTTTGCAAATACATTTGTAGAAAACAATATTCTTTTCCTGTGTATTGGCTACTGCGATTAACATTACTTTAGAATTATTCTTATTAATTGAGACGTTACTTTAAAATTTAGAAAATGAAGTAAAACAAAGCTCTAAGTTTTTAACAACACTTGCCCACACGTTCGGGCCTATTCTTTACATTTACGTTAGGCCCATAATAATCAATTGTAGGCCTACGTCACGTGTGGAAATAAAAATTCACATCGTTTGGACCGAAAACAATTTTACATAAATCTCTACGAAAGCTATAATATTGTTATTGTAAAAAATATTCCTCATGCAATAAAATACACACACACACCTGCGCGCGCGCACACACACGCATAATTTATATTTTACTTCATGTTTTTGTAGAAACAGGTGCATGTTAAGGGGATGTGTCCAAAAATATGTGTAATAAAATAGGGACAACTCTTAATCATCGATTCTCTAAGAACATTGTTTCCCAAGAATATGTAGCCTACGCGTGTGAAGGTCCTAGGAAGATTCAGAATTTGATCGCCTATATAATTTTCAAAGTTTGATTGGTTTTTAATTGTTGTTTCGTATTTTTTTCTTATTCGTGAGCAGTTATAGTCGACTGTTGTTTTGAGCTGTTCACTAGAAATCCCCTGAAGGCTATCCAACCGTCGTCAAAGAATAAGAAACTAAATGAAATAACACTTGCCTATAACAGCCAATTTCGATCACTCTTTTTTTATTTTTATAGTACTTAGAACTTAATCGATTGTTTTATTTTGTTGAAACTAAAAATTACATTATCAATCCTAGTAACGTCAAATATTAAAGTCTGATTTCTGTAACTACCTTAGTTACGACAAGGTAATTTGAAATAGTTTGTCTGCTTGTAATTCTTACACGAACTTTGACTATTTAAGAGTACACATCAGCCTTAACAAGCTGCATTAAAGAAATAATTATTATTTTCACTTTTTATAACGAATAACTGGAATCTAAAAAAGCCGACTACAATTATAAAACCTACCTGGAGAATAATTTTGAATGTAATATATCCTGAATCAGATAGCTGGTATCTGGTAATCAGTTAAAACAGTTAATTTAGTATGCAGTGAAATTATTTAACACGATAAACATACAATTATTTTACAAATATTTAAATATTTCTTATAATAACAATATTACGTTACCCAGAAAGAATTTACCATTCCATTCATAAGCTAATAATCAATTAGAGTTCAACTCTGCGATGGAAAATTTTATCTGTACTTAGTCATTCGTTATTTTATAGCGGAACTTTCCATAGCAAACTCTATCCCTTTCATTTCAACTTTGTGTTTCCGGACCCACTGAGCGCTTAGGCTCCCTCTTTCCAGAGTTGTGGGGGTTTTGTGGCTCATAATGCAGCGTTCTTTTTACGTAAATTTCAGCTGTGCAAATTTTTTTTAAATAAGTTGAACGTTAATTAAGACTCAATATAGATTCCATTTTATTTGGACACGCTTGTGGTATGACGAAAATGGCAACAATGAGACAACATAAGGAAAGTGATTAACACAGTTGCAACTTACTATTCAGAAAAAGAGCCTTCCTTACTGGCCCCTGAAATAAATAATAATCCTCTGAAATAAATAGAACTCAGCGCTGTGTGTGTGAGCTCAATGGTGTGAAAACAATGGATTTTCAAGAGAGATAGGCCGCCGGTCATTCATACCAGCAATGAGGGTGACTCATTCCGTGACACTAATCTGGCATACTCATCTACCTGCTCAGGTCGCCCTGTCAAGCAGGTATGGCCTACCACACTCTCCAGCTCTCCAAGCTTCAGGCAATTCTTCGTCGTAGTCAATAATGCATTTTGGAAGCTATTATGCGTTTGTGATTACAGTAATGATATGAATTCCTAACTTATCATTCTGACAACTCTGGATGTAGCACCTTATCAGTGACAACAGAATTTAGTATAATATTTCTGGATGAGTAAACTGCGCGGCTTAGAATCAGAATTTAGTAGCAACCCTTGGATAAGGCAACTGAACTCTTTAATGCCGAGATAAGGCAATCTTTAATGCCGAGGCAATTGCTAGATTTAGAGAAGTCGGAATAAGGATCTTCCTTGGATAGGGATGATCATTATCACCAGTATGACAGTTAAGATTCACTATAGGCCTACTAACCATAGATAAGCCATGTATGTGACAAAAATGTTAAGAATCTTTAATCGTAATATATATACTAGGTATTCCCAGAAACTAACAATACATTAATTTTCTCGGTAAACAAAAAACTAAACGCAGTCGTATTTTGATCTTCTAACAGATCCTGAGCATTAACCTCATCAAAGCGTCGCATAATTTTTCAAATACTATTGATAGCAACTATTAGATAACAATGAACTTTACGTTACATAATATCATACGAAACAACGATCATTACGAGGTAGACCTACAAGTAAACATCAATTGTTTCTTTATCTATTCTTATCACAGAGAATTAACTGGCCTACTGCAGCGAAACAAGGATGAGAATTGTAATTCGAGGCACGAAGGTAGTTCTGGTCTGAGAATGCACGTCCAAAGTTTGATTTCATCATAACTTAATAATACGCCGGTGAGGAGGAAATGCTTATCCCACCCTGTAGTTATCGAGTTGGCGAACACTGCTCTCCTTCCGCGTGTCGCTGTGTGAACGGAAGTAAACGTAGAAACAATGAATGAATACACGACGGCCTGGCCTGGCAGTCATGCTATCTGGGCTAGCATGCCGCCCCGCTTCATGAATATTCACCACTCGCCGCTCACATTTTATTCAACTAAAATATCAGATACATTACAAGAAAACTCAGAAAGAAATATTTCTCTTAGAAAGCTAATACTTGCTTCTGTCTGATTTGATAGTGAACGTTCCACTTTATTCTTTATGCCAGCGTACGTGTAAGGGTCACGAGGTAAGCACAAACCTCGGTAGATGCCAATCGTTTGCTGGAAACATTACGGTCTTCAGGCAACATAATCTTCAATTTTGCTACTCACGGTACGGTCCATTTATCGAATTTTTAACAGCTCGTATCCGAGAATGCTTTTAATATTTAATACTTCTTATTGAACCACTCCAGGTCGATGTATTCTCCTTATACCATACAAACCTATAATCCTAGCACACCCTAGCACCGTAGCACCCTAGGTTATAACATATAAGCTTATAACCGAACAACAGTTTACACTTTCGCATTAAATGGACAGGTTAATTGAATTCTATGTCCAGTTAAGCACACTTCTGTAACGCGATATCATCTTTGATCACAATCAACAACAATCGTCACCTTATGGATAACAGAGAAATTCCAGTCCTTAGGCGTCGATCTCAATTAACTGAGATTCGTCAGTAAACAAGTTACCAGCTCTGTCGTGTTTACTTGCTAAACTGCTACGTGTCATGTTCCGGACGAGGCCTTTCAGTGTTTCCACCATTTTCAAGTCCTAAACAACGACTTGTTAATTCAAATAACAAGATGAACAAAACAACAAGTTCTCTTGTAACCTACTCAACACTTCTCACTCATCTTCTCCTGCGCAGCCACTGGTGCACAGGAAGTATAATATGACTAGTCTTACGTCATAGAGATTTTAGAACCGAGTAAACTGTTATGCGGACGGGTGAAGACTACCGTAGGTTAAATAAAAATTAATAGAATTTTGCATTTTAAGCCAAGATTTCCAAGCAGCAGATTATCCTAACATAGGCGTCCCGAGTTCTATTCCCTGGGGCACCACAAAATAGAGATGCGATTTTCAGCCCCCCACGTTAACTCAGAACGTATAGGTTAAGTACGCGGGATAACATTTTATGGCAATAATGGTGCCGTATGGTATAGACTCAAGCTGGCAGCCTACCCTGTCTGACTAGTAAACTATTTTGCAGCCATTGTTTGTCTTCTTCATATCAACTAAATTATTTTGGCGAAGTATTCTTCAAGATATAAGAATTTTATGAATTAACAATCTGTTGGTTTTTTAATTTTTGTACTTAATTGAATAATGTTTATGCAAACTTGTGTGTTTGTGAGTGTATGGGCGCATGCGCGCCTTTATCGTTTTATTATTCTTAGATTAAGGTTGTGTAGCCTAGCTACTGTATTTCTATTTTTAGAAATCTATTCTAAATAACTAAACAGAAATATGGGGAGAAAGTTTTTTGGAGCTATCTGTGGCTTTTGTAGCTTAAAATGTGATGAGAGTTCCACATGGAGGCAAAGTATTGTTCTGCAGGCAAATACGGTCGATACTTGTATGCACTGTTTCGGAAATATAATCACAGATTTTTGTGGAGAAATTCTATGTCGATGTGGCTCCGAACCGTCCGAGAAGGTTGCAGAGTGAACACAACAGGGGCTGATATCCAAATTTTGAACATGCGAGGGAGCAGCTTTTATTCTGCCTGCAGCGGTTAAAATTATTTCTTTCTCCAGTTGACAGGCTCTGGTCTGCTAGTTAGCTCTTTTACATGCGTGTTGTCCGACAGCCACGATTCTTCTTATGTTCCGGCGTCTTAATTGTGAATTGTGTGCGGTTGCCTTTGGCCGCAGTACTGTCAAGTATGGTGCTAAGGGCGGAAGTGTGATGTTCATTAGGATCTTACGTTGGGATCGGCTCTCTATTCCGCTGTCAATTTTGGAGGTAGGCCTATCGGAGGTGAACTCTTGTCTCTAGTCAGAATGAACCTAAAAAAGGTCACTTTAAAGCCTCGATCACAACGATGTCCTACCCGAATCTACATTGAACAAACCAAAAGCAGCTACCTCCTTGATATTACATGAACTCTTCATTAACTATTCACAGTCGACTGCTGCAACATCTGTCCCTCCCTAAAATTTTTCCAACGGAAACTCTTGATATGATCCAGAGTCCGCAGATGGTCTTCTTAAAGGTTCATCTGACTTCTTATGGGTACAACTAACAATGGACCGGAGGCATCGGATTCGGGCTCTAACTTGGAAACAGATGTTGAGCCGTCCCTTGTTGTTATCTACCGGAAGCGCCAATGTAGCAGGATCGGCATTTCTTACATTTCACCAGCTGCACTGTTGACCGGTTTCTGAGTCTGCTTATGCTAAACCGTAGAAGTTAGAAGTTAGTGCCTAATTATAATTGGCATAATCTATTCCGATGCTGCAAGAATTGATCTTTCTGAGTGATAGGAATGCCAACATCCAAAGCTTTTTACTTCAAAACCGCCTATTTTCTTATTCAGCTTACATATTTCTGGTTACCTGAAGGACCGTAGTGACTTTATTTGCGCTATTTAAAAGCTACAGAAAACTGCAAACATCACCACGATCCCAAAGACCTCGAAGATATTCTCCACATATAGTTCGTACTATCGAACACCTGCGACCAAACGTTTATGTAAATGGAGAACAGTCTACCATCTCTTGCCAACTCATCTAGCATCCTCTGAACGTTACCGACGCATCCCACGCTACCACGGCTTGTCCCACGGCAATGCAGCTTTATGCTTCTCCAGATTAAGATCGGAAAAGCAAGAAGCCTTATGGCGCTGCACCTCCCAAGAAGTAGAATCTGCTAGCCCCTCTCGACCGCCAAACATCCGGAATACAATGTCAAAGTCGTCGGTCAAAATGAACACGATTCCATGGGGACTCTCATATTTCAGTTCACTCTCTCACATGCAGCGTTCACTTCCACACTCTGTTTCCCCCGTCTGCACATGAATGAGTCCGTATAGAAAAGACCTACTACTTAATATCCTTGTGATCGGTGAAGCACAATGAAGTACACACAACATCCTGCTACGACTATGGCAGCACAGAGAACTCAAACAGGTGCTGCGTTAGGAAATCTTGCCAAGCAGTAGCTCTTAGTTTTTGCAGTCAGTAAGAAGTTAATAATGACACTAAAAGCTCAAGCGAAGGAGCCGGAATATGGTCGAAATGTAATCGCCATTCGCATCTGAAAAAAGAACGGCTGTCTCGTTCAGTAACACCTGAACTTGGAACGAGGTCGACATCGCTCACGGGTTCGTCCAAGTGCGTATACTTCTATTTGCCATCGTACGCCTATATGCATCATTTCTAATATAAACGGTAAAATGTAAGTTAGATGATGTTTGACATTCCCAACTGTAGCATTTCTGAGGAGGGAACCAAATGTAAATTGTACTTACAGCGAACTAAGATGATACTATATTTTTATATAAGTTGGAGACAACCATTATTTTTAATTACTTTAATTATGAATGTTTTTTAAACCACAGAAAACATCATGAAGATTAAGAAAAAGAATTGTTATTATTATGAACAGGCTTAATAAGATATGGCATCGTGTGTTTGCGAAAATATAGGACTAAATTACTCTCTTGTTACTTACGCATATTTAAAAGTGCACGTGCTTTAGTTATAATATAACATAACTTACAAAATGAAACTAACATTTAAATAAACAATGATGACAATTACTCGCGTGTTCTGATACTGGATAGCAAATGCTCTTCCTTAAATTTACAGACGAGTGGAAACTTTAATAACCTGTCGAGAAATGTGTTCAATTAGGCAGTTACTGAGAATCTGTACTCAGTACAGTACAGACAATATTAAACTAAAATAGCATGTAAACTGGACCATGTTGAAGAAAACAGGGTTTTACAAGGTGCGCGCGGAGGTCAGTTCTGCTCGCTCTAAGCCAGATTTGAACAGAAAAGAGAATCGCTGTTTTATAATGTGTTATGTTGTTATTTTGTTGGTTCCGTATAAACGAATAAAGCTAAAAATTAGTATAGATATCCGCTGGGGTTTTATTCAAAAATTAGCAATTTGGCCGATGGAAGTGCTAATAGGCTATAGAATTATTCCAAGTTATGAGTTACAACACACGGTTTTGTTACAATACCTTTAGTATATTGTTAGTTTGAGTCATCAGTCAATACAAAACGCTATAAAAATACGTAAGCAAAACAGTTATCTTTCCTCATATGCTCTGTAGTTTCCTCACCCTTCAGCTCCATATAGCCTATTACAGTATTCTCCAATAGTGTTTTACATATTTTAATTTTTGTTTCGGGTCTTAGTAGATTGCTCCATAAAGTGGAATGCACTATCTCGTCACCTGTTACCCTTGTCCTATACGAATTCTTATTTCTCCTACACTTGTGCTGTCGTTTGAAACCACGACTCTGCGAAATGCAAAGTGAAGAACTCTTTTCGTCATTGATAGCTATTCCAAAGTTCTCGCATTCACCATTCAGCGTCTCCAGCGTTCTAAAGTTGAATTCAAGTATACCTTAAACAAAGTGAATGCTATAGCACAAATTTGTCGCAATCCCCTGGTGACTGAAAATTCATCAGGCTATCTTTATGGTGCTAGTATTATTGGTGTACAGCGTTTCCACAGCTCTAACACATACAGCGTTGACACCAATTTTTCATAACATCGCCACACCTTATTGAGTGGTACACTGTCATATGCCTTCTTGAGGTCTATAAATACTAAATGGATTTCAACATTTTGACATTCTTTTTTCAAGAAGTTTTTTAATGTAACGATATTATCTAGACAGGATGCGCCTGCACAAAACCCATTCTGCTCCTCAATACAATCATATTGGCTTTCAATTCTTGCTTTGATAAATTTTCCATATAACCTTGAGATGGAGTTGGTTACACTTACTCCTCTGTAATTCGTAATAGTATCTTCTGCTGCTTTTTTTGTGGAGGTTGGAATCTTGTATAGACTTTTTGGAGGTTGTAAAGTGTCCCTTCAAATCCCTTAGACCGCCGAGCGCACCTTCTATAAGCCCGAAGCAAACAATGCTGGAAACGACCTAATCAATATGAAGAAGGTTTTTCAGAATCATCTCAGTCATTATAAAAAGAAAATTGAAAACAAATCTGGTTATGATATGATATTTAATAATTTGGTCATTCATAGAAACTATAGGCTACTTTACCAAAAAGAAGTAGCCTAATTTTTATATCGTTAGAGGAGTTGATTACAACTTCATTACTAATTTAAAAGAGAAATTAAAATAAAAGAGATCGGGGATTTTTTTTACACTGCAACATTGGCGCTTCTTTGTCATGTCTAATTCACTCATAAGCTGTTGAACATATATTTAGTTATATGGTGATTTAAAATAAATTCTATAGTGATCTGAATCCCATGCATGTGAAATGACATCGTAGATTGATTATCACTAAGTGTATGTATCAGTTCAGGTGCTGTACACACCCATTGGCACGAATGTCTTCATTCTCCCCCCCCCCCCGGCCATAGTGTTTTTTCTCCGGTTGTATCTCAATGACCGTACCTACAGAGTGAGTGTCGACGGGTCCTGTTCTACAGTTTGACCTGTCGCCACTGGTGTCCCGCAGACATCTGTCCTCGACCCCGTTGTGTACCTGGTGTACACGAACGACCTGCCTGTTTTGCCCGGAGTCACGTTGTCTCTCTTTGCCGACGACGCTATGTATCATTGCAGCTCTCTGTCCCCGCGATTTGCAAGTACAAAGTTGCAGCGTCCGTTGGATCTGCTTCCGGACTGGCTACACGGAAAAATCAGAGGCGATCTGTTTCACGCGTAACTCCATTTCCCGATGCCAGCCCCTCACCCTAGAAGGGAGGCCCATCGCCTAAAAGGAGTCGGTGAGACCGGCGCCTATGCTTCAACGCCACGTGACCGAAACCCTCGAAAAGGCTCGCGGCATTCAAGCCACATTATTCCCATTTCACTCGTGTCGCAGCCGCTTGACCATGAGTACGAAAGTCACGATATATCTTATGTTTCTCAGGTCTGTACTGACCTCCCGCATGTAAGCTGACAGTTGTAGGCTGGAACGTTTCCAAGCTAAACCCTTCGTTCTTTGTCTCTTTGTCAGGATCTCCTTGGTTTGTCAGGAATGACGTAATCCGAAGAGGTCTTCAAGTTCCTACCTTGTCTGCATTTGTTCGGTCGTTGGCTGGAACTCTCCATGCTGCAGCTACGACCTTCTCATTCCCTTACCTGCGAACCATCAGCGCCTCAGAACCTCCACCGCCGATTCGGGTCATAACCACCGCTTGATGGCCTGCCATAAAGTCATCCTCGCAAGAATATCTGTCCCCAGCCTTAGAGTTTACCTCTGAAAACTGTCCTTTATTTCATCCTTGCCCGCCTCCTAGTACGCTGAGTCAGCTGTTTGTTGCTGTAACCTCGGTCACAGGCACGGAGGCTCTCTGCCTGCGGAGAGCGACCGACGCCTTACGCGTCTGCTTGCTGAGCTTGAGACGGGCAACACCTGTTGTCTGAATCGGTTCCAGCGGTAGTGCCACGAAAAATCAAGTTTTCTTTCTTCCCCGCCTTATGCGGAAAACGGGTTGGCGGTTTTCCTTCCAGTTTAAGTACCATGTCGACTTGAACCAGCCTATGTTTATCATTTTAATATTCATGTTTAATCTGGTATCCAAGTCACTTAATCGAATTAATAAATTAATTTACCTTTCAATAATCCGCCGTGTGACTTCTTATAAAATTCTTCTATTACGCGTTTCGGGGACTATGCTCCATCTTCAGATAGTAAAATAAAACTATGTCACTCTTACGAGATCGTTAATTAATAAAATGTCAATTTTTATAAGAACTGTACGTTCAACACAGAGTAGCAGATTGAACTTGAACGGGTGCGCACTCAACATCGCGTTCAGTTCTTACGCAAATTTACATTTTATTCATTAACGATCTCTTAAGAGTGACATAGTTTTATTTTACTATCTGAAGATGGAGCATAGTCTCCGAAACGCGTAATAGAAGAGTTTTATAAGAAGTCACACAGCGGATTATTGAAAGGTAAATTAATTTATTTACTATGTTTATCTTCTGACAGCCATTGGGCACGTCACAGATACTGTAGTCATGCCCCGAGTGCACACTCAATGCAATGCAATAGACGACCCATAGCCTTACTGTAACCAGTAGTTGTGGTTAAAGATGGATAAAGCAAGTTAGGCCTATGTATTAACGTTACAATCACATGTATAGGCCTACAGTAGGCCTATATGAAGTGCAGTACATGAAACGTGTAATTTTAATCCATTACTACCCCTGTCTTACAGACTACGATAAAAATTAGGCCTACATAAATTATTAAAAAACAAATAGGCCTACTACATTACAATTACTCGCAGTGCCATACCTTTATTGTCTGTTTACAAAGTATAAGTACCCTACGTTAGACGAGGGCTGTGTGTGTGTTCATGTACAGGTACTGGAAAGGAAAGATTTCAAGTTCCTATTTGTGCGTAAACTGAACGATAATGTTATAAGCACGGCCTGTAGGCTTATATGATAATGTATATACAGAAATTATTGTTCTGTCCATTTATATAGGTGTAAGAACATAACACGAACGCTCGTATACAGAACAATAACAACTACTGTACGTACACCAGCTTTGCTGACGCGACGCCTGAGGAGCGGGGGGTCTACTGAATGATAGTGCGTGCTTGTGTTGGTGCGGTATTACTGGTTCTGAAAACATTGTTCATACGTATTTAGTTGTAAAGTTCTGTGCATATTAGATTGAACGTGTTAAAGTACACAAGTAGGCTACATACAAGTATATACAAACAGGTATATTTTTGTATGTTTACGTATGTTTTCTTCCATTACGCGCGCGCGCGCGCACGCACGCACGCACACACACACACACACACACACACACACACAGGTACACGTCCCAAAAAGGATGCTATTAACGCTGAATAATACTTTAGGAATTACAAGCTGCAGTCCAACATCATACGGCTTTATGTAGGCCTACCCGATTGCCATATCTATTCGTATAATGGGAGAAACCCTTAAATTAGGTAAAACCCAAAAAATGAAATAAATTTAATAATTTTTTAATTTACAAATTAACTTCACCAATTTTAGGCCTATATTGTTTACCTTTTGTTACTAACCAAAACAACACACTTGCAAAGGCTAATTAAGTCACTTACTGATTAGAAAATCTTGTTTTTGTTTTGAAATTTTTGAAAAATAATTTTCACTATCACTAAATTAATCGTCATTTGAATATAAATTTTCTGTTTATTATTCCAAATGTTATCTTCAGTGCCATAAATTCCTTACACTTCTTAAAACTCTTACCGTACACTTGCAGTTTTCACAAGTGGTGAACAAAATTGTGATTGAATTTCTTAATTTTATATGACGGGACGGGGGTAAAACCGTGGTTATTATTCATTGTTCAGTTACTGCACGTCTCTTGTAAACAAATTTTAAACCATTTCGTATTAAGAGTGTAAAAGTATGAAAATTTGATGGTATTATATAATTTTATTACACTCCAACAATTTTATAATGGATGTTACTTATTCACTCACCCTAATTTTAATATGCATATTTTTCCTTTAAAAAATGTGTACATTCCATGAATAAATATGTTAATTAAAGCCTAATATAAGATCTGTTTTCGAATGGCGAGAGAAAGCCTAGAGGAATAACGGAAACAGAATCGGTTCTGTTTAAAACATTCCTGCAAATTCTGTGCTATCTTATCTTCAAATGGCGCAAACGGGACTATGCTCAGATAGGAACTTCAGTAAGACCCAGATACATTTACATTAAACACTCTAGTCATACCACAGCGTGCTGCAAAATTCAAAATACTTCACAACATCAAATGACAGTACAAAATCATTACGTTCTGTCATTACCATTACCTACAAAACAATAAGCAAGAAAGAGTTTATAGGATGAGAAACATTAACGGTATACGATAATAAAGAGCAAGCCATTAAAAAACAAGAAAGCACGTCGGAACAGAATCTAGAGATGAATGGATAAAAACGCTGAATACTAAGACAATTAAAATAATAAAGCATAAACGATAGACAATAAATAATTCATGGAACATGGTATAGGCCTATACGATTAAATAAAATAATGAACATACTTATAAACAATGACAACTGATACGCGATGACTACTGAGCGTAGTAACAAAGGAAGGAGAGTTATTTGTGTAGTGGAAGATAATGTTATCAAATGTAATTTGATGATAACTGGGTTCGCCTGTACAGCTCAACAATGTTTTGGACACAATGTGCGTTTCAGTCAGGATAGTATGTCTCATACCTACGTCTACCTATACATTATAACTACAGCCTATTGTTGGTGCAATAAATATCAACGGGGGTGCTACTTATACTGTTACACTGCGTTTCAGTGCTGTGATATTCATGTTAACATATACGGTAAATAAACATTAAGTAAAAATCCGTTAGGCCTTATACGTCTTATTCAGATACTTGACTCAACGTTATGTACATATTCACTTACATCAATTAATTAATTAAAACAAAATAATTTCTACATCTTTAGTAATAACGTTGGAAAATGTGTGAAATAACAAGTTTACTAAACGTTTGAGACGATTCGCTCATTTCAACTTTTGACGGAATACAAAATTTCCATGAAGCAACTAAACACATTTCAGATAATTAACAACAACTTGTAGTCTATGACAGGGATGCTCTGTCATTACCATTACCTACAAAACCATTAGCAGGAAAGTGTTTATAGAATGTGAGCATTAACGGTATACGATAATAAAGTCGGAGCCATTAGTCAAAAACAAGAAAGCACGTCGGAACAGAATATGGAGATGAATGCACAGAAATGCTGAATAGTAAATAAATTAAAATAGTAAAGCGTAAACGATAGACAATAAGAGTAAGTGAGATGTTTTCCAAAACTCTTCAGTTTTTTTAAGGACAGTTATAACAACGTATCACGGTTACTTTTCTATACAGAAGCTAACTGACATCACCGTCACAATAATTAATTCTGGTTTGTAATTATTATGGTTTGTGTATTAATGCAGATAACAAAAAAAAAAATTACTCAATACACCCACTTAGCGACTAGTAGCCCTACATAATCAATTATTGGTCTGTCATAGGAATAGTTCGTATTACATTATTCATATACCAATATTTTTTCATATTAATACGCAAGAAATTCATATAGGCCTACCTATTCTGAAGCTTCGAATCGCTAGATAACAATTGCATCCGATTTCGCTCCAATACATAATTCGTCATTCGATAACTTGTGAGACCGCATAAAACCCAACATCGATAACCGTTTGTCAAACTCAGACTGTTAGCGTTGATTATCTGATTTCGTTCCTTACCGAGAGTAAGGAAAACCGAAGTGTTTGAAAGTCGGGAATCTATTGTTGTTATCTCGGTTGGCATCTAAGTTGTCGGATCGCTCAGGTAAAGAGATATTTCGGTCACAATGAATGAGTGCTGGGCGCATTCACCACGGTCAGTACACATGGTTACCGTTCACGGTACTGTACGTGCTGTACGCTAACTGTACAGCAACGTATCACTGGTTACGCTATACGCTACGCTCCCTGCCAATACGCCTATACAACGTGTTAATTATTATATTTATGCTACAGTGGTGCGAATGGTTTGTTGACGGTTCCCACTTCCCTTCCACATGTTCTAAGTTTGCTTTAGTTTTAATGTGTATCCGTTAGGCCTATAACGTTTTAAAATTGACAAGTTTACTCTGAGTCTAGTTATACACCATACCGTTGTCAGGTGTATCGGATTAGCCTACGGGGAAAGGCAAGAAATATTTTTCTACTCACTAGGTTATTGGACTTACAGACAGATGAGTCTTCATTTTTTCTTCAATGCCATGACGAAGTAGGTCTCTGATGGAATAAACTAGTTTTTTCAAGCTAAGAGTGTGTTGTTTCTAATTAGTAAAAAAGTATACAGCCAATCGAATACTTGGATGAAATTTTACTTTAAGGTTACTGACAAAACATGCGCTACTAAAATTAGTGTGACTGCTGGACCAGTTGATAGTATGCACACTTGAGGGTGGAAGCAAATCAAGCAAACTGGAGATGTCGCCGTTCTGTCAGACCTGACGTCCTTGCTGACAAATAATAACAAAAAATGGTTTGCTTTGGATCGCTGCGAGGCGCACTAATTTAAACAAAAAATTTAGAAGCAGACACAGTTGAATAACAAAACCGAAGCTATATTCTTCACTCACTTTTTAAAACCACGCAGTCGGTTAAAAAAAAAATAAACAGATTAAATAAAATAGATAACGTCAATTAGGCCTATATTACTTTAGATACATCACATTTTATGTAGGCCTATGTATTTGTAACCATATTTTTAGACCGATTACAACGTCTTTTCCACATTCAAAATAAACATGTAGAAATCTTCAGTATGTGTTGTACGACATTCAAACAATAGCCTATCCCATTAAAAACGAATCAGATTCACACTAGCATAAATTTCTAGCATGCAGCTCTTAATTTCCTGTATTTGTTGCTACAAGCAAGTCTACTTTTCCCAAATTATATAGTAATGGAAAAATATAATTAAATATTGCTTGCGCGCGCGCGCACACACACACACAAGTGATAAATTATTGGTAGAAACAACTAAAAGGCCCCGACCCTCTGTGTCACGAGAGGTATTAAAAAAAAACAAGTCAATCTTAGCCTAAGTTGCCACTATCAGTTTTTCTCTGCCGAATTTACGATCTCATCCAGACGTAAAAATTAATCTACAATTAGATTACATTCAATACGTCTATCTTAGACATACATGTGAAAAAAAGAAAGACAAATGTTAATTAATGAAATTAATGGAGCTGCATTAAATAGAGAGACAGTATTATAGTTTATTAAGTCCCTTGAACTTTTTTCTTTAATCATGAGTGTTACAAACTTCATTTGTAGCTTATGCGGTCGCTGTCTCTAGTTTCATTCGCTAAACAACATCCAAGATACATGCAGAAATTCTCCACAAATAGGGGGAAATATATTTCAATTTCCCAGCAAGGCTGAATAATGATATCGACGAATTAGGAAGGTATGTAATATATTTTTCATATTACACAACACAAAGTACACGTATTTCTTTCTTCTTAATGTTCTACAGTACTACACTTCGATTTCCATTCTGCCCCCCGTTTTATTCTTCAAAGGGTTATCTATCGTCCTCAGTATTTATAAATTGCTCCTAAGGATGGCTCTTATGTTAGTCACATTGTCTTCTAAACTTCTTCTAAGAAAACTGGTCTTCATTCCTCACTTCAATCGATTTTGGGGAGGTTTTTGTGTCCTTCATCGTCAAGACGTTCTTCAATTTTAATTTTCTTTATGTGATGAGAATTGGATCTGAGATTGAGATCTGACCTGTTTAGGGCAAAATCTCACACAGATCCAGGTTCATGCATCCATGACTTTCCAGTACTTTTATATAAATCTTTCGTTTAAGAAGCGTACATCCATCAAACGGTTCAGGTGACTTCTGCGACATTCTTGCTATGTATTGCTATTTCAGTAGCAGTAGTATGAAAACTGATATGAAAAGTAGACTTTTCCTGATGTGACATCGATTAATTTAACCACGTTTGCCACAAGAGTGTATCATCAGAGTATAATTTCCATGACTTAATATCATGTAATGTGTGTGTATGCTGATAGCTTTCCAATCAAGAAAATAATGAAAAATATGTTCAAATAAATAATGTGAGATAACAGGAACAGCATTACACCTATTTGTAATATTCTGTTCCAAGAGTAGTTATATCTTAAATGTTGAGTTTTATAATACAAAAATGTCATTAAAAGGAGTAGAGGACATTAACAGGAAGCTGTCGGTGAGTAACGCCTACCTAGACGTGACTCCCCACGTTGTTCGCCTACTGCAAACTGCCCTGGGTGGCCACACTCCACTCTCTCTCTCTCTCATCATTATCACTCTTCGGTGCATACACCCTTCCGTTTCGCATTTTACTCGTCTTTCGTTTTTCGTTAATATCAATATTAAGTACTTTGATTAATCTCTGTCTGTCTATCTGTTCTCTCTTTTCTTCCGACTTCTGGTGAATTCGCCACTTCTTATATCTAAACGCACAACGAGCAATGAAGTCACAAGAGGTTAGCATACACTACCTCACGACAATAACAAGGTCATTCTGTACCCTTCTCAGTGAACACATTCTATCGTATACATTACGTGTATACGTATAGGCTTATATGAATACAATTATATAGCCTATACGCGTGTGAGTGTGCATATTCTGTACGACCAAGTCTACATGTCCCATTGCTCTACACCACATTATACCCAATAATCTTGAAGTGCGTTATTTTTACAGATATAGGCTACTTGGCAGAAAATAAATTAAAGAAAGACTGCTCGAAAAAATGGTTTAGTGATAGGAAGAATGTATTAGGCGGCTACTCGCGGAATGGGTAACGGCCGGGAGCTGTGTCACGCACCGAATAGCTGCGTCACCTTTGACCGTCCTCATTCGATTCACGTGTTTCTTCTAAAATAAAAAATGAGCAGCAACTTCGGTCAGCATTCGCGGTATCTTATAAATTACAGTGTATAGAATGTAATACAATTAATCATACCTATGGTAATCCTTTTTGCAGTATATGTTGCCGTCCCTGGCGAAGCAGGTTATCTCTCCGTCAAGCGTCCGCCGACATTGACAGCATTGCAGACACGACGAATGCCAGCGCCTCTCCACAGCAAACAGGTAGTAACGGTCTACAATCTTCCTTCCACAGCCAGCACACAGCACATGCTCCTCGTCGTCAGGCGTGTTGCCAGCTTGACAAGGTTCCTGCTTTGTTTCATACTGTACAGCTAATACCGACGTGTCTCGTCTTTGTTCACAAATTCTTTCGCTAAAGTTTTCCTGCTGACAACTACTTCTACAGCTCGAGAACACCGTAGTACCGTCTTGGTCACACCGTTCACGCGTCGGTTCGTACAGTTCTGCCCTATGCGCAACACAATCACGACAGCTATGTGCTGCTATACCAGTAATGTTCTCGTAACCCTCCCCAGAATGTTCAAAGTCGCGGACAGCTTCCGTTTTGAAGCCGCAGCAGCTGCTGAGTCCACTACTAGAAGCGCTGGACATGGACCCACCAGAGTCGTGACAAGTCGTCGGTAGGTTAGGCGAGAGGTCGCGTGATGGATCGTATGCTGCTGCTAGCATCTGTTGACGCTCAGGATGATGCTGCTAACATACAAACAAAAGAATGAATTAGAATTGTTCCTTATCTACGAACTATGCTAATACTAGGGCTATACTAAATATGCTAATACTAGGGCTATACTAAATATGCTAATACTAGGGCTATACTAAAATTTACAGTTGAAGAAACATTCGCCAGTAGTTGATAAAATTATCAGACTATCTGGAAATGGTTTAATTTTTTAAATGCTGAGCAAGCATCCTGAGTATTTTTCGACTTATCCTGAGTAAGCCATAGTCAGTGGCTTGGTCTTCTTTCTAGTAGTCGACTCTTCCTTCGATGTTAGGTCTCAGGGCGAAGGAGAGTCGACTAATTCAGACACACAAGAACATTTCCAGAGTGAAGCAGAAACGTCTGGAATTTTTACCAATAAGTTAACAATGAAACTCTATAAGTTAACAATTCCAGCAGCAAGTAACTCCGCCTTTGGTGTTTAAACATTATGATGATTCGCCAGTAGGCCTACAACATTATGATGACTCGCCAGTAGGCCTACAACATTATGATGATTCGCCAGTAGGCCTACAACATTATGATGATTCGCCAGTAGGCCTACAACATTATGATGATTCGCCAGTAGGCCTACAACATTATGATGACTCGCCAGTAGGCCTACAACATTATGATGACTCGCCAGTAGGCCTACAACATTATGATGATTCGCCAGTAGGCCTACAACATTATGATGATTCGCCAGTAGGCCTACAACATTATGATGACTCGCCAGTAGGCCTACAACATTATGATGACTCGCCAGTAGGCCTACAACATTATGATGATTCGCCAGTAGGCCTACAACATTATGATGATTCGCCAGTAGACCTACAACAAAATGTTTACTCGCTGCTTTATCATTTAGATTTACCGGATTTAGTAAAAAATAAAGAAATCCTCACCCCAATCTTATAATATTCTCCTTACTAAAAAAAAAGACATGAAAACATACAGCACAAAGTGTTATGATAATAAACTCCAACCCCCATTATCTTTACCACTATCAGTCAGTGCTGATATAGGTTCCAAATTGTAACGGAATCAAGAGTCGCTAAACGGTAGGTTAACAGCACTACGACCCATCAGTCGCAATTTACGTATCTCAGGCTATTTTTCCTAAACACAACGTCATCTTAAACTACACGATTTACATAGAGCTGGTACTTATTTATACGCTGAAGGTAAATAAGGCATGAAAAGTAGAAAGGGAAGATTTGATTTACGTGGCGACAGGGTAATTCTCCGCCCCCATCGGACACTGGGATACTAATTGTCCGGCTTTAACAGTTGTTATCTTCCACCATATCTGCTGTCGGAGGATAATTATACCTATCACCAGTGACAATATAGCCTACGTTCACTAACGCATGACTGGCACGTGAGTTACCGCTCCGCTGTATTGTTGACTCGTTAATGATTTATGGCGCTTTAAATCATTCAACTTACGTCTTTCAGTTTCATTAGGCACGGATTCACTTTGAATTATTACAATAAAAATGCTCTTAAATAAAAATAATCTGCAACGTAAACCACACATTCCGCAAAGGAGAAACTCGTAATCCTATTGTAAGTTTACATGAACTACGAATTGTTTGTTTCCTTTGCGGAATGGGCAAACCGCCGTAAAAGTAACTACTATTATTATTTAGGTTAAAATACGTATTTCCTTACAAGAAAAATAACACAAACTGTCACATTAAATTTTCAGTTTTATAGGCCTACTATTATTTATCTGGCAAGATATTTAAAGGTAACTGACATACATGTGGATATACAGTACGTACTTGCATTTGAATGATTAAATATGAATAGAGAACTAAATAAATATGTAGCCTATATATATATATATTGTGTGTGTGTGTGTGTGTGTGTGTGTGTGTGTGTGTGTGTGTGTGTGTGTGTGTGTGTGTGTGTGTGTGTGTGTGTGTGTGTGTGTGTGTGTGTGTGTGTGTGTGTGTGTGTGTGTGTGTGTGTGTGTGTGTGTGTGTGTGTGTGTGTGTGTGTGTGTGTGTGTGTGTGTGTGTGTGTGTGACAAATCATGTTATATTATGTTACATATAAAGTGTAAGTTTTGAACATGAATTTTCATTAAGAAGACACGAAATAATTATTCTCATGTCACCTTGTGTCCTATAAAGGTCTACAATACAGTTATATATATTACGGTCGGCTTTATAAAACGTTTTACAGTCAATTTACGAAAACTTTTGTATAAATTTTGTTTAGTATGCTTTACTGACGGAGCCAAATCACACCACACCACAGGTTGCCTGTAAACGCTGCATATAACGTCTACACTACACATGTAGCCTATAGTTAAATAAAACTCAACTTAAATTGTAGACGTTACTACAACAGTAAATATTTTTCCTTAGAAACGATTAATGCTTGAATGAGTAATTAAAGGCTTCATATTTCGATGTCAAAAAATGGAGCTTCTTAGGCCTAGATTAAAATTGAGAGCCCACTCAAATGGTACGTGATACGACAAGTACCTTATGGATGGTTGTTTGCTGGTTGAAACAGTGTCATTTGAATACACACATACTCTCTATCTCACACACTCTCTCCGTCTCTCTCTCTCTCTCTCTCTCTCTCTCTCTCTCTCTCTCTCTCTCTCTCTCTCTCTCTCTCTCTCTCCCTCTCTCTCTCTTGCGCATTTGTTTTCACAAGCCTCAGAGCAGGTGTAGGCCTACTCAGTGAGCACTAACGTCAGAATCTACTCACGAACATTCAACAAATACAAGTTTTAAGAAGTTTATGGTTGAAAAACAGGAAAACAAAACAAATACAAAGTACAATGATCAAAGTCTCAAAATATGAATGATGTACTACCTAATAGCTACGCAGTTAGGCTATTGTCAGAAGCCGAAGTTTTAAAACCGTTCTTGAATACCACATGTGAACAAAAAAAAACTGCGCTGACGGAATTTCAGAACATAACGATTACTTTTTCAAATATCAGGTATTTTTATAAAATTACCAAGATTAGAGACAAACGAAAAATGTATTTAAGACCAAAATAAGAAGAAAGACAAAAAGAGACAGACTGAGGGAAACGTGTGAAAACGTTGTGGGAAAGATTCTAGAGGGGAATGGGAATAATTGCTGGAATGCCGCGGAAAATAGACCATTTAGAATCATGCTAATAGTTGTGGTGTTTATTTAATTGTTAGTAGACTGATTAAATTTTTTTAATACCTGTGAATTAGTGTTTATTTTTTTTTAATTCAGAAATTATAGTTCAGTTCCTTTAGGAATCTTAATTTGTACTTAGGTATTATTTGTAATGTAGCCTAGTGTGAGCAGATATTTGTAAACTCCAACACCATATGGTAAAGGGATTCTAATTAAATAAATAATAATAATGTTACGCATATGAGACCACTTGGTACGCTCTGCACACACGTGTATACTTTAACGTGTATGTCTATGATGTGTGTGTTTATTAATGAACACGAAACAAGAAAGTGTATAATACGCTTGAACAGGAAGTGTATTCAAACTGCGCGTATTGCAAATATAGAATATTACGGAAAAAATTATTACAAAATTAAAATTAATATAATTTATCAGTTATTCGCGGCTGTGTAGCTGGAGGCGCACAAACTGGAGCCGGTGGAAGCAGGTGGATACGTTGTGCGCGCACTTACTGCGTTATCTGCCATCATTATCTTGCCTACATGAATGATTGAAGCCAAATCGTAGAATATTATATTTCCACCTGCAGTCTGTTAGGCCTACTCTCCTACTCTATACAGCAGCTATGAATTGTACCCAAACAACATAAACGTACTATACCTATTTTAAATATTTTCATTGGTAATATAGCCTCGTATATCACTGATAGCAGAATGAATCCTATACGCCTACGCTGTCCCCTCAGAATTGTGAGAACAAGTGAGTAGCTATCAAATGTCACGCCCCCTGGCGGATAAAGTCAGAATCACAACTAGGGAATAAGCAACAGACCCCATCCCCTAAACCAGGGGTCTCCAAGCTCTTTCACTCGAGGACCGAATTGAAAAATCTTGAAAGTCAGGCGGGCCAACAATATAAATATATATATACATACATTTTTTAAGTTTACAAAATAATCAAGTCAATAAAATAGGAATTTAAATAAAAATTAAGCAGACTTATCCATAGAAACAAATTCATTTATTCAAAATAAAGTAAACAAAAGTAAGGAAAAAATAACATTCAAAGATATTTCTTACTTATTATTTTTTGGCTTTCTTATGTATGTATGGGATGTGAGGAGTTGCTTCTGACACATAATGTCTGTCCATTTTGGTCAAATTTTGATGCTCCTATCACTAGAATGGATTTCAAGTGTTCGTCTGACAAGTTAGCCCTGTACTTTGATTTTACAAAGTTCATTTTTGAAAACGTTTGTTCGCAGATATAGGTCGACCCAAACATTGAAAGCATTGCTCTTTCTATTTCCTTGAACTCAATAAGATGCGAGTGAAAAGCGTGATTCATTCAAGGCAGCCAGACGAACAAGCACATTAACCACATAAATTTTTTAAACTTGTACAAAATATTATAACATTTTACTGAACTTATTTTTTGTTTAGTTATTTAGTAAAATGTTATAATACTTTTAAGTATTTTGACGATCTATTTAAAAACTGCACGCAGCATCGGCCGGGTTGCCGCGGGCCAGACAATGACCCTTCGAGGGCCGGATCCGGCCCGCGTGGCGTAGTTTGGTGACCCCTTTCCCTAAACCATGAAATATCTCGTCAGACACATCTAGAAACTAGACAAGAAAACAAACATAAAGACACACACACACCCGTGGTCACATTTCCAATAATATGAATTAAGTGCAATTTCTACTTATAAACGGGTGATGAAAGCTGGTTTCGATTCAGTGTGATTCCCATACAGTACAATAAATTTCTTAAGAATTTTATTCATAGGGCAAAATATTCTGTGACGTCATTATGGTTAAAATGTACTGGCCAGTAGATTTACTTGGTCCGTCTTTGCGCTGAGGGAAACGTAAAACAGAGAAAACTCGTAAGCCTATCAAATCGGATCACTTTGCGATGTACATTAAAACACACACATGTACGCACACTTGCATTGTATTTTAACAGTTTTGTTAGAACGTCTGTTTTAAATTAATTATAACTTGCTTTGTGGTAAATTGATTAGTGTGTTAATCACACTCGCGCACGTTTAATGTGTAGGCTTATACTCTTATGTTGAGATAATGTTAATTATTTATCCCATTTAAAGGAAGTATTAAGTACTTATTCTTGATTTTTAAAACCTGACTTTATGGACAGAGAGATGTTACTTAATCTGAATGAACAAACACGAATTGGGAAGGAAAGTAACCTACAGAGTGAAAAACGTGTGTACATTTGAGAAAGATGTTAACAATCCAACTTACTGGACACGGTCTCGTGTAATGTCACGCTGCAGTTAATGACCCTTATGAAGTGCCATTTATATTTTGATATCATTAATGTCTTGAGCTTGATTCAAAACTGGGATTTTTGTTAATTATGACTTAACGAACTGCGAGTTACCATGAATCACACACGTATGCACGTGTGTCTGTAGCCTACGTGGAGGGGGAAGTGCTGTCCACTTGATCTCATAACTCTTTTGCTACGCCTAATTAATTAATTCGTCATTAGGATAATTTCAATCTGCAGTGAAATTAATTTTCCATGAAATCAGTAATATCGTTATTTAAAAAGTCTAATCAACACTGATTTAAACATATGAAGGGCGTTATGAAAATCTAAAAGAAGATTATTTGGCAACGCTTGAAACGGGTAAACTATACAACACACAGCCCTAACGATCAAGCGGTTTGCGCGTACCGAAACATGTTATCGATTTCACACACAGCCCAACGACTTTCGGTTTCCCTACTGATCATTCGTCGCTTTCCCACGTAGACTTCATAAATTACTTGCCTAGTTCCAATTTTATTACGCGTACACATGTTTATGTTACCCGTGGCACGCTACAGTTTGTTTAACGTGCTTGGTCATTTCTTCAAATCTGCACGTATAATGCAGCAACATTAGGCTTACCAGAAGGCTTAAAATATTGTTTTAAGTTATGAAATCCGTAATATTAGTCAGCCACACACACACACTCTCTCTCTCTCTCTCTCTCTCTCTCTCTCTCTCTCTCTCCCCATTATTTGAGTTTTTTAGATTCTCAGTACTCATGGGCTAGCGCGGCAGCAGCCCGTTGTGGGCCTTGCTCTATCAGACGCCCTTTCTACGAGGGAATGGAAAGCGGTAAACAAGTTTTTTGCCTCCCCAGCCGTAACTCTGGCCTTCCTTGCACAATTTATAAATAAATAAACACAAACGCGCGCGAAGGTATATGCTGTATAATACACTTAAATAAACGTGTATGTGTGTGTGCGCGCGCGCGCGAGTGTGTGTGTAAGTTTATGTATAATTATGTATATAATATATGCTTTTGTATAATTCTTAAGTTTTTTGTTCCATAAATTTTTGCAGAAAACTAATCCTACCAAACGCAACCCAACCTAATTCGATTGACAATTCTGGCATCACATCTCTGGTTTCCAAAAACAGTCAATTTATACATCCTCTGTTAGTTTGCCTTGTTGCATATTTTTTGTATTATCCATTATGTATTCAAATTACTGTATAATTAAATACAGATATAAAGTTAAAAGAAATCTTAGTTTATTACCACAAAAGTGAGGATGAGTAGGCTAAATAGGAGAGAAGGATAAAAATTGAAATTTATTGCATGAAGAGAACGAAGTGTTCTAAGCAGACATGAAAACAGGCTAGCAATGCAAAGGGAAAGGAGTAAGTCCGGGAAAAGTTTAACGATAACGAATTTGGGGGGGGGGGGGAGAGAGAGAGAAGACCAAAAGGTGCCGTAAAGAACAAGACACGCTTTTTCATCACTAAAGAAAACGTACGTCTAATTGTATGTTGTACGTCAGTAATTAACTGATTTCACATTTGTAAGAGCCAAGCTGTCATTCATATCAGTATCAAAAGGAAAGATATAAAATATGATTCTATATCATGTGTACGAGATGTAAAGATATGATTGAGGAGGGTTCAGAAACTAACAAAATATTAATACACACTAACACATTAAATTCAGAAAAATTAGGCTACGAGAAGCAGTTACAAAGCAGGAACCTAACTTTTCAACACGATGAAGTAAATGTAGATTATTATAATAGCAAGTAACTGTAGCGTAAGAAACAGCTGAAGTACCAATGGAAAGCAATTTTAAAATATCGTCACATTCACACAAGGGAGGAGAAAGAAGAACGAAAAAAGATAATGAAGCAGGATGCAAAATTAACAGAATTCTGTAAATGTTAAGAAAAACTGAAGAAAATATTTAAAACTAAAAGTATCAAACAATGCAATCTGGACAAGTATTCCGTGGACGGTAAACAATAGGGGTAATGGAGATAAGAGAGGAAATATAATAAGAGACAAAAGGAAGTTAGAAAATTTGTGAAGACAGTGCATTAGATAAACAAAATACATTCAATAACCAAAGGAAATAATAAAAAAATTATGAGTTTCGAGATACTGTTTTGGATAAAGCTGTCAATTTGGAAAATATAATCCTAGAGTAGCAACAGAAATCTGCTTGGAAGAATTACAAGAAGCGCTAAATACACATACATTAACAAAGCGAGATCTTGACACGTTAGTGGATTAAACAACTAGATCACAGTACAGCGACAAATGAAATTCAGTCACTAGGCTACTAAACGTATGAGAAAACACTATCTAAGAGCAAGAACATAAAAATACATGGAACTTTATCTGACACATATCAGATGCACGCCCATAGACTAGGGTGACCAAATCATTTTCGGAGAAAACCGGGACACAACCAGTCGGGCTCCAATGGACCCCCCCCCCAAATGTACCCAGGTTTTTTAATTTCTTTAATTTTTTATATTAATGTTTTGTTAATACATTTTGTTAACCCGATGATAGCCTGCTTGCTATTAGTAAAAAAGATAAAAACAAATTCACTCTGATTTATTTCTATAATATCTGTTTAATTAATGATATTTAATATACATAATAAAAACAAATTTATTATGATTTTTCAAAATATTATAGCCATGAAATTTTTAATAAAGTAAAATTAACATAAGCTTTAACTATTACTGAGCGCTTGTAGATGGGGTTGATTGTCCTTGGAGAAACGGGTATTTTTCACTGCTTCCAGCCTTCTTGATCATGTCTTTGTTCTTTGAGACGTAGTGGTAAAATTCTACACAGTCGATTTTGTAGTTGTACAGGATCTGTAGGATTGCTTCAAGAGAGTCCACCTCCATTCTGTTCCTTTCATCAGTCCACTGGATATTCATGAACGAAAATATTCTTTATACTGTGATTACTGTGGGACTATGGAGGTTAGAGAAATAAGCTAAACTGTATTAATTTATCGTGTCGTATTCCGTTTAATCGAGCGAAATCTCTAAAAACCTATGAGCGTCCCGAAACAATTTTTCGGGACACCGTATGTTATGATGAAAAACCGGGACAATCCCGGTTTTCCGGGACGTTTGGTCACCCTACCATAGACCCATTCAAACTGCACACGATATCAAATAGGATACCAGTGGAAAGGACTACGACTGGAAGAGATGGCCTGTCCTGTCCAAAGTTGTTCTCAACATTGTTGTAAGGCTTGTACAGGCAAATGAGAAATTTTAATAGACGGAATACGTCATTTAAGTCAAAGATTTTTAGGTGCTATAATGATGTTTAGTGGAAGTGCATTAGAGGTAGAGAATGCAATTAATGAAGTGAACCAGATAAGAGTTTTCTGAGAATAAATGTGGAGAAAAATATAATGAAGCCTAATATGATTCCGGCAACCGAGGAGACGACAATTGATAGTAAGAGCCGACCGCTGTGAATGAAGTGAAATAAAATAAAATATAATATTTTTTTGCGATACAACAAAAAATAGGCTTAATTGGAAATTTCTTATTTTGGAGAAGTGTCAATCGACTATCAGAGAGACTGCATTGCGAAAGATGATAGGCCTATGAATAATAAAGAACTGCCCTAATTTTTAGAATTTAGGTTTGTACTTTCTATAACGACTTATAAGTCATAATAAATGTTGTGTATGAAATATTCTATTGAACGAAAAGAACGATTCAAAACTCCAGATTGAGTACAGAAGCAAACATGGAAATGCCTGTTCTTCGAGAGAGAGAAACGCCTAAATGGAATTTAGACTATACGTGACCACGATATAAGTAATTTAAGTAAATGGACCGAATGCTGACAGGTTATTATGGCTAGGCGATGTCATGGCAACCACAAAATTGCAAGCCAAGACACCACTACGATGGCCGTTTGCAAGATGACGAGATTATCTGCGCAGCACTGCTGGATAGTGATGTGCTCCGAGGAAAACATTTGGAGGATGACTGGAAGACATTAGCTCAGCGGGCGGCAGACAGTTGCTATGGGTAAGGTGTGAGTTTTATACGCTGTTAAAGTAGTAGTGATTTTATGATTTATGTGAACCACACAAATACGGTTTCAGTCAAAAAAACAAATTCCCTTCATCATATACCAAGGCATTAAGTATATATTTGAGTTTAGAGCGCACGTTACGCACCATTAGAAAGGACATATTTACATTACTCTTGTTCCAGTTAAAAATTAATTTTTTGTTTTTAGAAACCAATATATAAGTAATTAGTTCTCTTTAATACTCTAAGTATGTTTGTAAAAACTAATGCCGCCACGCACGGGCCGACAGGGATCCAAGACGCCATATAACAAGTCGGCCTAAGTACTTCCACAGAAACTTCCTCACCTTCAGAACTCTGCTTTTATTTGCGTTAAAGTAAGTAGGCCTACAGCCGAAGTCTATACTCGCTTAATCTTTAACAAATAAAAAAATGTCTGACTTAATCTTATTAAAACAATTACTTTTGCAACTATTTTTATGCGAGCGTATGTAACCTAATTTTTGTGTCGAGTGAGGTACAGGTGTAAAACCTCGTGACCTCGCCATTATTGAACTTTATATCACGCCAAAACTATAGTTTCTAGAAGAAATATGACCGAGCCGATAGAATAAGTAATTTACTTTTCATACCTTTTCATACCACCAGGAAGAATCATCGGAACAAAAGCAAATGACTACATGTAACCTTCTCCTTCTGCTACACTTTAAAAATTCGTCTATTACACATTCCCGGTTTACACCTTTGGTAAAATTTGTAAATTGAGGCAGGATATAATAACTTACATAAAAGTGTGTTTGGGGGGGGGGTGTTTGAAGATACTAATACCATTGACACAGGAGCAACTTAAGACAACATTGATCTACAGAACGTACCAATCAGACTAGCAGATACTATCGTTGGAAATTAGCATTCATCAGTTCTGTTGTAGTGAATTTGACGACCACAAAGAAATGAGGAAATAAAGCTCTGCCACACGGGTAACGTTTCGAGATCATAAGCAGCCAAGTTAAACAAATCTGAATTTCTACTGGTTTCTAGGCAGCCAAAGATGGGAAGAGCGATTGTACGAAATAAAAGGAGAAATAGAAAGAGACAGAGGCAGGCAGACATACAGATAGATAGACAGACAAACAGACAGACAGCGACAGGTAGTAGGACAGGCAGACACACAAGGTCATACAAAAATTCAAAATTTTTATCCTCTCAACACTCGGTCATTAAATATACTTAATATAAAATAATGTCATTATCGTTATAATAACCAGTGAAAATAAAAGAACATATTTTGTATGTAATTGTAGATGCGAGTATAAGTGCACGTGATCTGTAAAGCATGATACGTTTAAAAACAGGGCCTCGTGACCGGTTTTTGCAGTGACATAGGCCTAAACATGAAAAAATTATACACACAACAACCTAAACATATGAATGGCGTTCAAAACTCATGCGTGATGTCCAAACAGTGAAAATAAAATAGACCTAAAATACGTTTCAAATAAAATAATGAAAACCCGAATATCTTAATGGTTTGTAGTAGTATATTTATAGACGGTAGTTGGCTTTTTAAGTATAGCCTTTACTTGTTAAGTTAATAGTAATTTCAAACATTAAACAGTGACTACAGAAACTAAAATACCCACGGAAGCGTAAACAAAAGCAGATAAGAAGACGAAGGTGTTGCCTGTATTTGTAACATTCGTGTATCGTGAGGGCTGAACTAGTTTCTTCTATGGAGTAGGCTTTCCATATAGTGTGGCATGATATATAGGCTTGCTTTATACTACGAACTGGATTTAGTTTTCGACTCCGTTAACCGTAGTGTATATTCGTGGTTGTACTTTAGCAACCGAACCGTAAGTTGTGAGCCCGTTGAAGTTTCTCGGGTCCGTTTCCTACGTTATGTATATACGTAAACAGCCTGCCAACAGGCCTATATCCCAGAGTTACAGTGTTAGTGTAGGCCATATGCTTCCTTCCGCATATTGTGAGACCTGTTCCCTAGACCTAGACGACGGGATCCAACTAGCCGGAACCTATACAACCGAACCTACACGGTCCCTTGATCCTAAGCGTCCTCGCGATCCTAACCAGATGGACATCCAGCTCACTATCATGTTGTGTAAGAACAGAACTAGCTGTCGTGGCGCTTCCGTATAGAAGCGGCCATATCCATTGCCGCAGTGTAAGAGTCGCAGTCGTTTCCAATTGTCAGAGATGAACACATTTTGGGCGCCGAATTCTATACCGTAAGGTATGACAGAATATTCGAAGATGCATACTCTTAGGTTTTTGTTTAAAAATTGAACATGGGTTGGTTCTTTTCTCATTTTGCTGACAAAACTTTACTTCTAACCCAACTGCGACTATCCAGACACTTGTAACCACGCGCAATTGTCACTTTTAAAAAGAATTTCTAACAAAACAATTATTTTTTTATGTATTAGTTCAAGTGTATTTACTGGGATCAATTTTGAGGTTCATTAAATAATAATAGTACTTTCTGCAATAGAAATTTCAGTTTTTGTAATTTTTAATGTGTGAAATGAAAAAGAAATTGCGTTCATACGTAATGAACTATATAGCTACTGTATTTGCTCAAGATCATTTAAAACTGCTATTTCTCTCTAATAGTCTATTTCACCATCACTTTTACAAGCAATGTCAAAATCTTACAGTTGAAGGATTGCACTCAAACTTATTGAGTTAGCATCCAACAAAATTCCTTAGGCTGTGTACATTCTTATTTCTAGTTAATGAGCATCAGCATCAGTAGAAAGAATGCACAAATTTTCAACAAACTAACAAGTAATGCCCCCGCTTTTTTAAATGTGTGTTTAGAATTTAAAATTCTAATACAAATATTATGAAAAATTTGAATGAAAGAAGCATAAATTGAAAACAATTCGAATAATTCACTAACATTTGAATAATATCAACAACATGACAAACAATATCAGAAACATCTGCAACAAAAAGGAGGAGTTAGACAAGGCCAAGTATAAGCTCATCATTATTTGCAATATTCAGACCCGACGTAATTTAAAAAAATGCTCATCAGAAAGAAACTAAACGAAGGACAGGATACACAAAGAGTGAAGTATGTCAGAATGGGCATTTTGAAATGATGTTCTTGTGACCTGAAACGAGAAATATTTACAAAAACTTTTAGGAGTGTTGAACAGAATAGGCATACTGGAAGAGAGTGGCATGAAAATAAGTAAAAGCAAAAGCCAAAGTGACGGCTACATGAGAAGAAATTAAAACCATAACGTTGAAATCAAACGAATGAAAATAGAGCAAGTGAGAGGGTTCCGTTTAGGAGTATAAGTAGACATAGGCCTATACAATAAAGGAACGCAAGAAACGGAAAAGATTACAAAGCAAAACGGTAAGCTGTAATAAGCTATAAATAACAATTATATAGATAAGAAAGAAAACACAAAACAAAGGTGTAGGTATTTTATGCAATTTACAGACCCATCTAACATTTGGTTGCAAGTCCTGGTATTGACCGAAATATAGCAAAGTAAAAGTAGACCTACAACGTAGATGAAAAGAGTTAAGAAAAAGACAGGAAGATAGGATGAGAAGCAAATTAGAAGAGACTTTTAAAGATACAATCTAAGCTTGAATTTACACAAAGAAGACAGTTGAAATGGTGTGAAAACAAGAAATGGACAGACATGACCAGTAAGACTAATATACAAAAATGCATATAAATAAGAAGACAAAAGTACACAGACTGACCTGGTGAATGTATTTGTAGAAATTCAAGAAAAATTATGAAAAGCGAGATGAAAATTATGAAAAAAGAGACCGGCAGAGGACAGAAAAAGTGCAAAAAGTGCACAAGTACGTCTTAAGAATCGTATCGTTTGGTATCGTATAGTAATAATAACTTGTATTAGAATCGCATTACTATATCATATAATGACTGTATAGAATCGTATGGTAATAATGATTTGTGTCGTACAAATATATACGATTATAATTTAAAATACTTCATTGATAAGTAACCTCATTCACGAGGAACTTGGATAAGTATGGAAATTCACGCACTAATGTGGATAAACGAGTCTGTTTATCGGTGATGATAAATTGACAAGAAAATTATAAATTAACATTTAAAAATTTTTCCAGATTAATCACAATAGGCCTATACATTTCTATACGCAAACTACAACCACTACGGTTTCCTGAAATATTTATTCTTTTTAATTAATTTGAAGAATGTGCAGACAAAAGTGAATCCACCAGTAATGCAATCGGACAAGTTGCATAAGACCCTTCAAGTTTATATAATGGGAAACTAGATATCCCTACATGTACGTTATATAAGACGGAACTTGTAAAGGGTTCTCACAGACGCTGCTGCAAGTAACAGTCATTGTAGATGCTGCTGGTGCAAGTCTGTCGCAAAAGAATTGTTGTAGGCCTAGCCTATAAAGAATTAGGGATCAGTAGGCCTACCGTCAGTACGCGCTATCCAAAAACATCTTATAATCACAAAATGGGTATTTACGGAACTACCGAAGCGAATCAGAATTTAAAAATATAATTAAATATGTACAAACGCACGCACGTACACAAAATTAATAAACGAATATATTTATTTATTTGTAGAATAAACTCACATTCATAGTCTATTACGTATACGCTACACTTTGTGTTGTAACAATAAAACGGTAACATTAACTCATATGAACGTTTTCGAGTCTCACGGCTCATGTTCGGATGGAATCACTACCGTGAGGCTCGGAAGCGCTCATCGTGAGTTGATATAGGCCTACCGTATTAGTGGGTGCGACACAAAGTACAGTGTAGTTAAGCCCATTTATTGATTTAAAAAGTCTTTTGTTTCAATTCGCCCTTCAGTACCGATAAATGAGAAGGTATGATATTTAAAACGCATATCTCAGAACTGCCGAAGATAAACTTTTAACACTTGTCAGATATATCTTCTTCTTTACAATAACAAACATAAAGAATGTGCTTCTTCATATTTACAGGTAACCAGACAATAGCGTAGTCGGTTGCATAGTGAGAGTCGATACAGAGTAAATCTTAAAGCACTGTGTAATCCGGCAAGGCAGGTGTCCCTGTCCTGGTGTGAATATGAGAGAGCCGAGTTCCCGCCGCCTTATCTGGCCAATTCTAGTTTACTAGGTGATTTCTATTACCGGTGATACTCCACCAATCATGCGTTCACATCACGCAGCCTCTGCTGCTTTAACCAGTTATAATGCGGTATTACTTTAATTAGCCACTTGAAAATTTATAACATAAAATGGAATTCGCAGCGCAATAATGGAAACTAATTACAGCGGCCGTACAAACTCAAGCGTGTTCTACACGTGGTTTCTGCGATATTGCTCATGCACTGCTGACCGCAAGATAATACATTTCAATCCGATTTTATCTGGCTTTTGCCGACATATCTTATCTACGTCTGTCTGCCAATACATCTATTTTTTTTTCTGTTACTGCAATTCTCTCTCGTTCGTTAACAAATTTCCAAGAGTATTTGAAACGTAACATTCCACTAGACATTTATTCATAAGCATGTGTTAAAAATCTAGATTATAAATTATTAAATGAAAAATGTGACTTATATAACGGTAATATATAGTAGGCCTATATTTCTTGCCGTTGTTGTCATTTTAATAGAATTATTTTCATTCCACTAACCGAATGGGCCTATAAAACGTCGAGTTAATAAATAGTACTCACATTACGTGTTAATAATTTAATGTAACACTTCCAATTCACATGCATTCCTGACTACTGTTGCCAGAGAATGAATTGTTTTACAGGTTTCTAAAGCACGGTATCCGTAATGTTCTTCCATCCTCAAACCGAAGACTGATGGATGGTCATATTTTGTCTTCATTCCAATCATCTTCATGTCATTTCTACGTCCTCCGTAAAAAATGTATTATGGATATCGACTTATGACAAAAGTTGTGAGAGGGTCATCACCAGGAAAATTTGCAAAAATATTTTGACAATAACTTTTATGAGTTTATATTCCACCAGATTTTGTAGCCTGATTACTCTTCGCTCCCTAAAATAAAAACTTCTTTACAATATCATTCTGAAAGTAGTAAGTTCACTGAATTGCTATTAACAAGTAGGCCTAAATTTCCTACATGCCTATACGATTGGTGATAGTAAAGCAAAGTGTAAGACAGGCACGAGACGATTCTGTTACTGTCCAGTACTTCCACTAAAACTATTGTTTTAAATTTGCTGTTATAACAATAGAAGTTTCTTGTTCCTCTCAAACTCAAGTTGGCGCCTGTGAAATAAGCCTGTACTGACCTATGAATTCCTACTAGTTTCGCCCAAATGTCATCTGAAACTCTGAACGTGCTGATTAGGCCTACTCCCTATTTTATTTTGTAATAGGAAACATCTTGCAACATCGCTAATGCTCATGTTAACAGTAAAGGCGATAAGGCACAGCTCTGGAGCATCAATCCAGAGACGACTTATTATCCTCGCTGATTGCTTTTGTCAGTGCTTAGTAAAAATATTATTATCCGTTTGCATTATATTCATTTATGTGAAAACTAGAGATTTAGATAGATATTTAGAGATACCACAGAAAATTAGATATTTTTATTCACAACATTCGTTAGAAACAATGTGATCGTAAAAAAAGAAACTCAAGACTCTTTCACATACGAGTAGTTCATGAATAATTAGACTATTTACATATTTATAATTACGTAACAGTAATTTGTAACTGTCCTTGTACACCAACTAAATTTCAGTATTCAATGTATACTTTTAATTAATTAATCTTCAGTTCAGATTTAAATAAGAAAATATTAAAAATCAAAACTCCCGAAAGAAGTTTCAGTTATGTTAAAGTGAAAAAGGACAAACGCAGAAGTTCTTCAAATTAACAACACAGGAACACCAACATTCATCCTCATCATGCGTATTCAATAACAATGCATATTCTTACTGGAAGACTGGATATTCTTACGATCCTAACTTGCTGGAACTCCAGTATTTTAGTACACAGACTTTCCAATGACAAAAATTTACGAGCATAAGAGGTATCAGCATACTAGCCTCATTCTTGGGCCACATGATATTTTTAATTCTTTCATGTCCTCTCCGGATCGTTTCATTATAAAACAATATAGGAGTATACCATTAAAAATAAAAACCGTCTTCTTCCCAGAAAACGTCTTCTGATGTATGGACTAAAAATAAATTCGTTCATCCCGCAACGGGCATCTTCAGTATTTGCACTATTAATTGACATTCCAACCGGACATAAATAAACTTTTCTGTTTGAATTAGCAAACAGTAACGAATCAGACATAATTGTGCTCCAAGAAGGTGTGACTAAAGACCATGCTTTCGGCATGTCTGCCTATCCGAAAACATTCTCTCTCTCTCTCGTCTCACAGTTTTCCCTGCCTTCACAGTCTTCTTATTCCCTATTCATTTCTTATTTCTTCAGAAAGCTAATACCAAAGAATGCTTCTCCCAAATTTTGGTTATAGACTCGAACATCACTTAGGTACTTAAAACACTGCTGAATAATTTGAAGTGCTGAAAACTTTAGGCTCTGAGGGGCAAATGTTTTACTAAAAACGTTCCCTGAAAGACAACTCGAATAACAAGCAATTTTTTTTATCTGCTGCTTCTATTTTTCCAAACTACGGCAGTGTTTTCGTGCTCATTCATGGCGACGGTTTCTGGACGTGACCTTTCCATCGTTTTCTGAAATGTTGCACAAACTATACAGCCAGTGCCACTCACTACCGATATCCCAACTCGCTTCCGCGAACATCGTCTTGCGGAATTTCTTTTCGATGTCTTTATGGGGCTAGTGTATCACGCTTCACGCTAGGGTATATGGTTCCACGATATACGTGCAAATATGGTCATCCGTATAACATAATTTCTACAGAAAAGAGTACCGGCTAAGTATCAATTGCGACAAAAAAGTGCTTTCGCCTTATTAAAATTCTTGGGGCTTCTTAATGATAAAAAGACAACCTACTTTTGCTGTCTAACAACACAACAGTTCACACAGTAGACCTGAGTATTTTTCTATGCTTCACGACTTTGAACTGAAAAATTAACTGTTTATTTGCATTTAGGCTACATGTAATGCTTGAGACTTTTAAATACTTTTATTATTAATGCTATAATTCTTACCATTAGTCTATTATTTAAGGATCTCAGATTCTCGGATAACGGTTCAGCAAAGTTCTGAACTTGATCGATAGTTCGAATTAAAGTTTGTTGCAGGCCTACATAATGTGTATATAATTGATTTCGGTTTTAGTTTTTGAAAAATCAGGTTTGTTATTGCAAACATCATCTTAACAGCCGGTAAAAAATATAAACAATACATATTCAATCATAGAAAAAAATATGTACCTGTTTAAAAGAAGAAAAGCTTTTCTAAAAAAAAAAATATTAACCTGGCATGAGAAGTCATTTAAAAAAAATGATATTTAATTAGTCATGAATTGAATGCCACTGATACCTAAGGTAAAATCTCTTTAATCGAGTTTTTCAGCAGTTTTTAAGTCCTAGAGTGAAAAATATCAAGTGTAGGCCTATTAGGTCTATACTAGCAAGCTACCTGAGCTGTAGAACTCGCTCACTGCTTTGTACAGAATAGGCCTACAGTTATTATTAGTCAATATTTAATTAATAAATTTTATTTTTTAAAGCTGTGAGTAAAGTTCTTTTTATGTACGATCTTAGCATTAGCCGAGAAACGCCATGACCAGGTGACCATAGACCTACTTACTTACCACGGTTTTGCTGTACCTTGAAAAATGAAAAAGGCAAAATACAAATCACAAAAAGCCCGAAAGTTTCACTATTTTTCTTTAAGTAAAATAGCAATGGTAAATCAAACAATCATTATTATTGTACTCTCGCGTAGGCTTCCGCGGCCGTTGTCCATTCTGCATTTGAAGTCTTCTTCCGGTATGGACCGCGTCGAATATGTCATGTCTTGTAAGAGAACATTTCACCCATATTACAATGGGTATCTTCAGGTCTAACTTCACTACAGTCACGCAGACCATAAAATACAGAATCATTACTATTATTTTGTACTATTATGAAAACAACAAACGCTAAAAATTCCGAACAGTGAATTTTTTTTTTTTTTTTTGTTAAATTTACAATCGTAATGCCTAAATGACAAGTAATGGACTTAAAGTTGATGTATGTTCCCATATATAAGCCTATCTCAAGGCCTATAACTAATAGTTTTCATATATAGGCCTACACATTATAACTGATTACAATAGGTAAAATGTTTTTTTCCAAACATAACATAATGTTTTTGAAGGGCATCCAAAATTTGCAAGGAGTGTTGACAGATATTAATTATGTCAAAATTGTTCATAATTTTTGCCCCATGTAGACTGTTACCACGTTTGACAACTTTGAAAACTCTGACTTCCATTTTTGACCCGTGGGGCCGGTACACCGGAAATATTTTCAGTGTAAACATTACATTTGGAGCTGGGTTAAAATTGAGCTCAGTCTGATAACCGGCATGGATTTTTACAATTTTTCAACATTTTTATAGGTCTAAATTTTATGGCCCTTGGTGTCTTTGTAAAATTTTGTAATTTCCTAACCTGAGTAGGCCTACTACACTCAGATTTTAGTTAAAAATCTGTTTAATTTGAAACCCGGCATCCCGGCATCGTTTTTTTTGCTAGTTTCAAAATTTGACTCTAACATTTTTCCCCTGCCCCTCCATCTGAAAAATAATAGGCCTCTTTAGGTTAAAGATATGGACACGTATGCCAAGTTTCACGAAAATTGGTTAATTCATTGAAACATTATCGTGAGACATACCCTCGAACAGACGGATATAGCCTATAGACAAATGACAAACGGTCGAGTTAAAACGGAGAACTCGCTTCTCTCGTTGAATTATCTATCTAACAAAATTAAGATGCTACTGCTGTTAATTTTCAAGAGGCACAATGTATGGAAAAATTATTTGTCACTTACTTACACCATAATGGTGATCTGCATTTGCAACCTTGCAACTTTGCAGCCAGATAATGTTTAATTCTCTTCTTGGTGTGATACGAGTTGGCCGAAACATAGAATGAATGTGGAAAGTCAGAAGCGTAGGCTACGGTAATTATTGTTGTCGTAAGTGACGCTCCTGCTAAGATGAGTAATTCACGACATTCTTACTGAGCTAAAGCATAGTACTACAAATTAAATAACATTACATAACAGGAGGAAATAAACAAAACAAAAAAATGAAGAATACTCCTGAGAATATAGAAGTGCTTGAAAAGTCACGGATGTAATTAAGATTATGTGCTTGTAGGGTAAGTCGTTTTAAATAATTTAGGAAAGTACATTTTCAAATAACGTACTTAAACAGTTAGGGATGCTTGAGTAACATAAGAGAACAAAAGATAACCGGTATCCATTTTCATGAAACAAACTGTTGAAAACAACTTTATTAACAGTTTATAGCTAGTCAGAAAAGCCTTTTTAATTAAGAACAGCTGTAAAAATGAAAGATCGAGAATAAATTTAGAATACGAAATTCGTGTTTCTATGAAGTACTGAATTTGGGAAGAGGCAAAGTAAAAACCAACAAAATATGCCTGTTATGTAAAAATTATTAATATGGTGCACAACGATCAGCTGGTTGGGATCGCGTATGCAACAACGTCTCACACGTCTCCGCGTTCCATGTAAGCCTAATATACCAACCGTTTTTCCGTAGGCCATCGATTGGACATTTCTGGAGACCGGAAATTATATGCTTCATACTTGTACTGATCAAATATTTATTGACTAAATTATTATTTATACTATAGATTTCATACCAATAAACGTATCGCACATTCGCTAACAACAACTTAATGACTAGTTGTATGTAACTGGATTGATTACAGAAGTACAGTAGTTTGATAATTGTCACGAAACCGGGCGCAGACAGTTGGCGTCGTCTTCACATTCGACTGAACATTGATCTGCACGTGACAAGTGTATCTGCGGATCAACGCCATTCGTAAAAAAGTGTAAGAACAAAAACAGAAGAAGTGAGATGTAAATAGCATCGATATCTGAAGCCTTCGTACAAACCGCACTGAGCAGCACCCACGCTTCGCTCTCCTATACACAATTACACGGCAAATACGAAATGAAAACTATAGGCCTATAGTTTGCTGGAAGTTTAACGTTGGTCCAACATGACCCAGTCAACGTACATAACATGATTTATTGTTTACGAGCTGCTTATTCTAAATATAGACTCGTCATAGAGTGCAAAACGTTTGCCATCAGCTATGCTTATCACCAAGTAATGCTGGCCGTAAGTTGCATAATCGGAGTGTACACAGAAATCACAAGTTTATCATGGACATTTATCGCAAGAAAATAATCAACACGGCTAAATTGTTTTAAACGAAATTCAGTTTCGTAAACGGATTTCCTGTAGTTAGCAGGCCAGTATCTGCTCAAACATAGACTAATTACTGAGCGGGAACAATACCAGCACTAGGCGTACGTCGTTATAAGCATTCGAATTCACGAATTTTTAATACAAAATAAAACTTGTCGGGCTGCTTACAAAATAAAATTAATAAATTTATTGCAAAAACTCGTTTATGTTTAGATTCATATTCAGGCTTTAGTTGTCGACTTTACTAACGTAAGGCGGCGGGGCGGACTACGGTGTTGTGTAACCGAGACATCCACGACCAGGAAGACGTCAACCCATTGTCATAGTCATCTCACGACTGGCGCTGTGATAATCCTACTAGCGTAATCACGGAGCGTAGTTACCACGCGATTCGTCACCACCGAAAATGTCAGTGTTCAGTCACTGTTTAATCACGACTAACACTCTTTACAAGTACAAAGCAAATTAAAAAAGATACGGGAAATTTGAGCATTTTTTGGATTTGGTGTAGGTTATTGTAGTAGGCCTATGTAGGCTAGCTTGCGAAACTAATCGTCGTTGACAGTAGGCCATATGTAGCCTAATTATAAACAGTAGAGGTCTATATAGCCTACTATAATAAAATCGTAAGCCAGTTGATACGTATTCTAAAGAACGCATTTCCCGTGATACGGAAAACTCTTGTACGACCTGGATTATTATTGTAGGCTTAGTTTAGTACTCTACCATATAGGCTAACAGGCCTACTTAACATTGTTTCAAATAATCTATCTAACATGAATAAAATAAAAATATGTGGTTTTCTGATAACGTTAGTTAAGAAGCTAGGAAAACGTAGGCTGTAATATGAGAAAAACAGAGGGCTACATAAGTTTGAATTTTAAAAAAACAAAAATGTGTAGGCCTATATACAGTGTACGTTTAGCTTTATGTTTTGTAGTTAGGCTACATACAAATGTTCGGAAATATCTAGCCACACACGCGTTCTATATACGTAATGTAGAATTTCTATTGTATGCTAAAATATATTTTAATATTCTCAATGACCGCTGGCTTTGTGGACTCGCAGTCCCAAAACCTCCATTATATGATCCACTAAGTATACTCGGAATTCGAGGCTTTTTTATCAAAATCTATAGGCCTATAGTTGCAGATTGTGCCATGTTCACTTGATTCCGCTTCCACTAGACAATTTCGAATAATAACCCCCTCTCCGGTCGGCCACAGTTGATGACTGTATGTTATAAAAGTCTAGTCCAATTTTTATTTGGGTTTTGGGCATTTCTATTGGTAACAGGTAGACTAATAAATCATTGTGTACAATACAATAATGTAACGGATGGTAACCGTGTGTTTTACATAAATAAAAATCTTTTATTCCACTTCCTTTTAAATTTGATGTAAAATTGCCAGTCAGGTATCCTGAATCTTTAAAATTAGTTTCTAAATTGTTTGTATTAAAATCAATGAAACAAGCAAAATTTAAAATTTTAAAAATTCGTTGAAATTATTTGCTAGGGACATGTTGGGTGGAGTTACAGAAAATTAAATCCGCGAGGGTTTTTGATTGTGTGTCATATGCTGATGTTACAATGTAATGAATCAAATTTCCAATAGTTCTATGATTCGTGTAAAACTATGGTGATCTTTGTTGTCTGTTCAGAGGTTAAACGAATATAATGTTTTTCATAATCTTGTAGGTTGTAGACCTATTATGATTATTTAGGTAATTTCTAATTTACATGTAACATTAAATCGACATTTTCGCCTTTATTTTAATTTCTTGTTATTTAAGTATATTATATTTTAATTATATTATATATTATATACAGTACGTACTTGTGTAAATCAAATGTCACATGCATGAATTCAATATGTGGATAGACGGCGGATCCGTGACCGGAAGCTCAATACTCGTAAGCGTAGACATAGAGTTAGGTTCAATTATATTAAATTATTTATATGTAGGAATATAAAGAAATGTTATATAGGCCTATATTTAGTATACATTAAATATGGTTTACATGGGATGTATTATAGGATAGAGACCTATAGGCTTAATATATATTATTCTTATAGGCCTACATATGTTTTGCTTGTTCTAGGTTTAATATAAATTTATTATCCTATTGTTTATTCGTATTTTTGATGAGTATTAGTACAAGCTATCGTTAGACCATACCGTTATTTATTAACGAAATATTTTACATTAACTGAGGCATTAGTCAGAATCGGTTGTAATCCTAATTATAATAAAATCATTAATATACGTAGGCCAGTGTGGTGTTCTTAATTTTTTAATTAATAAAGTAACCCAAAATTATTAATTTGAACATTATTTAATACTTAAATGTTAAAAAAGCCCTTTAAAGTATAAAAATCTGAAAATATTAAGTTAATATTTACATATTGTTAAACTCTTAATAATGACCAATAATGATTAAATACTGGAGACAACTGCTGTATGTTCTCAATATCCATTTCTACGCCTAACAGCTTATAAGCTATTATTTGTTTACAGGTTATTTATAATAAAGCAAAATGCGTACGCTACATGGTACTTTAACTTAGTCTACATTAAAAGCTACGAGTGTAAAGTAAAATATTTACCCAATGCATCCCGGGTGTGTTCTGAGCCTGGACCTCATACACTCCCATGAGTGAACATGCACACACGCACACGCACGTTACGCGAACAAAACACACGAGTCTACTGTACTCACGGACCAACGTTTCTCACACATTTAAACTGCGGCTGTCAGTATCTGGGAACGCCGTGTTCTTCACTCCATGTGCGCTCCGCTCCTGCAACACAATTACCATTTATAGAAATTCATACATAAGCGCAAGGCAATAAATACTGAATAGTTGCAAATGTAGTAACATAGGCTATTTAAAAAGATAAATGTTTTGGTTTTTTTCCAAATGTAACATTCAAAATACCGGTGGCACTTGAACCACGACGTATCCGATCCAATTGTTACTCCGTTCATTATATTCATATTTATATTTACGTATGTTTATATAAATACTTAAATTTACATTTATTTATATTCGTATACAAACAATGAAATGTGACATACCGTAGCCGCATTCCTATACCATTCATATCAGTCTCAACACTGTTTAACCGCCGCCATGACTCTCTTCAAAAAGGGTTTCTTACCACTGAAAAGAGGACAATCCTATCAGTATCACAATCGTGTGTAAAATACTGTAACACCTGTTCGGTACGTTGCCAGTAGGCCTTAACACCTGTACCATCCTCCTAACACCTAGTATCAGTTTACGCCACCAAATGAAGATACAAAAATATCCACTTTCATGTATTAAAAAATCTAAATACTGCCTGTTTATTGTTCAACAAATCGGTAGTTTTCAAAAGGTGGTCCGCGGACTTCCAGGAGTCTGCGCAACGTATTTAGGAAGTCAGGAATGGTGTTTAAAATTAAAAACAACACTGTGCACAGCATTCCTAATAAAATCAGAAAGCGGAATATAAGGGAAAAAATTCTTATTATCGAGCCAAAGTGACCAATCTACAGTCTGAGAAGTGACTAATATAGACGATGAAAAATTACACCTGTTTCTCTGAACTTGTGGTACGCAACGAAATAAGATAGGTACTAATTTACATTACCGAAACAAAAAAACTAGTTTTCAAAATTTAACTTGTAGGCCTAATGGTAATCATGACACAATAACTAGGCTTATATGTAGGCCTATATTAAAAAATGTTTCCATTTTGTTATGAAAATAAAGACCATTTAAATTTATGTTATATTTTCATTGCGTTCAGCGTTTTCAGAATAGAATAAATTCTAACTTAAGATTTTGTCGCAAGAAAGTCGTAGCCTAAATAAAAATACAATCTTTGTTACTTTATTAACTAATATTAACGTAACTTTACAACTTAAAGGAATCGATTAAAAATTCTTCTCGTAGATCTCTTATTTACACCTATAGGCCTAAGAGTCTACTTGCTACCAGAGTATGTTCCCCCTCCGCAAATACTATCTGTGTTAAACAAGGGGCCCTCAAGTAAATGCTAATTTGGAAATATCGCACTATATGATTATCTGTCCTCCACGGTCTTTTCAAGTCATTCCTGCGTTCCTGAAACTAGGAGAATGAACTAACAATCGATAAACGAATAGCAGAATTCTTCAAGTTTACCCGTAATTTCCTAGCATTGTGTACATGGATCGTTGTGTGTCACACTACACTATCAGCTTTATAGATCGATGTCACACGCGTTTTATTAGTTGTTGAATAGTTAATTCGTTTAATAATAAGTTACTTTATTCATTTAAATACACAGATGGTTAGTTTAGTGCTTTGTGATATGTTTACGTAACAGACTACCGTCTTACGCCGTTTGGAAACCAATTTCAAGAGCGATGGACACGCTCTGCTTTTTTAATTAAATTGTACTGAAAAGTAATAGGCATGTCAAAGTTGTTCACGCCCATCCCTGTGAGTTGTGTTTACATTATCCAACTGTATAACCAAATAATTACAGATCCCCATTTGTATGCATTAAATTTACGTACAATCTGTCATGCTGTCCTGCTCATTGAGTCACGTTGTAATACAAATTCTACACGACAATACCGACCTCAAAACAAATTAACTACATTATCAGGTGTAGGTGTAGACCCGTTACAGGGTATTACACGAAGTAACGGAATTACTTAACATTACTAACATGTTTAAGGGTGGAAATAAAGAATAACTGACAGTTTATATAAACTTGGTCTGTAAACCTCTTGTTTTCAGGAGAAGTTTCTTATGATTTCTATAAGATTGTCCCAAATTTTTGCGTAAATACGAAATTTTGGTTTTAAATTTCGCCCATTCATAGGCCTACTTACTTTATGATAAAATTGATTTTAAAACAGGATAAAATTTAGATGAGACGATGCGAAACTTACAATTTACGTGTAAGTGTCTGTAAGAAAGCTTTTAAAAATCACTCCTTTTATTAATGAAGACCTTAATTAGTGTTTGACATTTAGTAAGTTCAAACATTACTTCAAAATAAACAATTCTCTTCTAATACAGTACAAAAAAAGGTAATTTTCTATCTAGTTTATGCAAATTACTTTAAAGAAACAAGTAGGCTATAAATGGCTTAGCCTAATAATGATTTAAAAGTGATTTATAAACCACTGTAATTACTTGTTTATTACTGACTTATTAATTATTTATATATTTATTTATGTTGCTCATGGACGTAAGTATGATTTTTTTCTTTTATTTTGGTTTATTCAAATAGGCCTACATGTTTTTGCACTTACGCGTTTGTTTCAGTCAATCTATTAGGTCTACTTAAACTAGAAGTAAATTAACTCTACCCACTATTTAGTAGGAGGGAAGTCTATAATTTTGGGGGGAATTTTTACGGTTATTCAATGTTAACCATTAGAATGGATCTTCAAGAAAAAGTAGTCTTTTTAGATAAATTATTAAATTGATAGTTTCAGACCGAGTTACCTGTACGCATATTTCCTAGTTTTTCGTAAAACCATCAAATGTGCATAATATTAATATAGGTCTACATGTGTAAAATTTGTATCCCAAGATAGCCTACACATTTACGTTATCATTTAGTTTGTATCTTTTAGAGGGCCCAACTTAAAAACATCGCATTTAAAAACCATCTTTATATGAATTGTCTACTTTATTACCACCTGAAGAATTTGTTCTGAAAGTATCCTGTTACTTTGTGAAACGGTCTATGTAGGCCTATATCGTCGGACTACATAATATACTTCAAAATTATTCTGAAAAATCATATTCGACGATAGAGACCACAACAGCACATAAGCACAGCGCGCGCCCTCACACACACCTAAGTACTTCTGAATGTCTTTAGTCTTAGAAACCAGGTTATTTGTCAATTGATTGTAATTTTTCAGTATTGGGCCTATTGCCTTACTCTGAATTAGGATCGTTGCATCATTTCTGATTGTATCGTGAAAAAAAGTGTTTAAAAGTAATACTAACTAAAAATTTAATACTAACTAAAATTTTATACGAGAAGTGTGGAAAGCTTTGGTATTACAGTAAAATATGTATTGTGTGTATTGGTACATAATACTAACGTATAGACAGCTTCTACAATATTGTGCCGGTAAAGTCGGTCATGAGGCAGTTCGAAACCGAGCCAATACAAAAAAATAATAATGTAATAAATGGCAAAATAATGTAAGCAAACGATCTAACGTAGTATTAGATTTCCAATAAAAAATACATTACACAGGTCTATAGGCTAACTTTGCAACTGCTTGCAAATACACCTATACCCTGTAAAAAATCAAGACTTAACAATATGACAGATCATTGTTACAGCGCGCATGCGTCGTATATAGCACTCTATTTAAATGTAGACAATTGAATGTAGGCCTACACTGTAATATGGAACGTCCATGATATCACAAAAATAATTAAGTAGTAGAAATTGTTAGTATAAATTCCATGTCTAACGAAGTATCGACGAATGATGGATTCCAGTCACTGACGATGTAGGCAACAAATCTATGAAACGTTGTATAAGTACAATTTTTATACCTGCCAAAGGTAATAGGCTACTTGTTTCTGTTATAACTGTATACATCTATCTATACACAGGTCTACGAAGCGCGCGCGCGTCCACACACACACATTTAATGCTGCTAGTTTGTTTCTTTGTCTCTATGCCTACGTAGGCCTATATTTAATTTTATAACTAAAAACGACTGCTCTAAACAGCACACACTTTGCAAAACTAATAAAGATACATCCAGACCATCGATTTCGAAGTGTTATTCTACGAAACCGCTGTAGAGTAAAGCTAAACATCGTTTTTTTGTATTTTTTATACAGGTATTATCACTTTTGGTTATTTTGTTTCTCCACCTTAAGAAATTTGCACACCCGATAGGTTTAAAATTTGACGAAGATATAACCTTTTTACGACAAACCAAAAGATTCCGAATTATGCTATAGTAAACCTATGGCATTATGCATAGGCCTGTCTACAACCTATCGCTGGAACGACTCGACTGATTCATTATCCAGATTTAATAGATATAGCCTACATCCGATTTCTACATCCATACCTATAGGCCTACAAAAAATTATGTATCTTCCTATGTTGTGTTCTGTACAACAGGCTAAAAAGAAATCGCTACAGTGTCAGAAAATATATTTGGAATACGTTCAGTTTTTAACAACAAATTTTTGTTTGTTCTTATCATTTTTCAACGCGTGAGACAATTAAATTGGGTTAAAAAGTAATGACTGTCCTGTTTGTTAATTCTGGTACTAAGTTATAATACCAATTATTAATATCCGTAGTTTCATACCAGTGTAAAACTGCTGCTTTACGTAGGTAGACTAAATATAAACACGTACGTTTGTGAACGCGGCTTTTGTTACTGTACAGGCTACGGTTTCCAGACGTCCCGTAGACTATACAGAGTACACGATTCTCTCGTACCTTTCACGAAGTGTCCCGGTGTCTCGAAAATATTTTTCGCTTTCGGGACGTTACGCGTATTTCATTCAAACCTTCACTATTACAAGCAGCTCGTTGATAATCTGTGAGTAGCCCTAAACACAATGCACATATGGAAAGGATTTCTCAGTAATGACTTTGCAGTGAAAAAAGAAGCAGAACCTCTTATAATTATCTACAGTAGAAGCTATTTTGTAGAATTTAGTCAGTGAAAGGAAGTCCTGTTCTGAATTGCACAGCAGTGCTTTGAAAAAAAGTTGGAAAATGGCAAAGATTTCCAATAAGTATTGAAGCTAAAATTATAAAAACTATATTAATATACAATAAACAACAAAATAATAGGGCTTGTTTTTGTAACGATGTCCTGTTTGTCAGACTGATTAGTCTATACAAACTCAAAAACCAGACACACACATGATCACATTCTAGAATGTCCCGTTTTTACAAGTCTAAAAAGCGGCGATCCTAATGCAGGCGGACATCTCGTCTGTCTCACAAACGCGCGTGCGCACTTGACTGTATCTATTATTTATGTTTTAAATACATTAAAATACAGTCTTACTTGTCACAGGGGTTAATGTAACTGGTCAGACAGATGTCACATTTGCTTCTTGTGTATCTGCAGTCGCCCGCAAAACTTTTGAACTTCATACATCTACAAACACAACAGATTGATCGCACCTATATTAAAGTACCATTGCAAGCAGCTGATACAAGGAAACCAGCGTACTAATCTCAAAACAGTTGTGCAGATAAGGTAGAAATGTTACCGTAGAAGAACCATAGCAGTAAACGCCTTCGGTCCCTTATAAGATTGCGGACGGACGGAAATTGATAATTATAGAAACTTATTTAATGATAAGGGTATTACACTAATATGATAACCGTGTGACTTCAGTTGGTGCCGGAATGGGTAGTCAGCAGGACACCTGTCGTCTGCAAGCGACTTGACAGCTGGACTACTCACTCATTCACACAATGTGCCTATCAAACGTGACTAACCAGCAATTATGAGCAGTTTCTTCTCTAAACCAACATCTGTAGGTACGCGATGTTTATGTTGACGTCCCCTTAACCTGAATGGACTCAAGACAGTATCCCCCTCAGAACTGCTCCTAGTCGTTAAGGCCTCCTACTACTAAAGCAACTGCAGTCTTATAAATTTTCTGAGTTGATCCCATGCTATTTGATGCTTTCAGTAAATATGGAATTAAAAACATCTTTCACAGACCTATTGGCCTACAATCCCAGCTTAAGTTACAGTCGTTAAATTCACAAAACAGGTTAGCGATTCAAAATTTAGTATAGGCCTACTTTCGCTTAATACTTTTGTCTAATAGACTATATTGAAATTGAAGCAAAGGACACCTTAGTACAAGCATTCTTAAAATTCGCAAACACGCCTCGACAACAATAACAACACACAAGGAGAAAAACAAAGATTAAGGGCTTCCAACAAAATCACTGGGGTGAAAATAATGCACACACAACAGTTCAACAACCTTCGATCAGTGCCTTGTCTAGTTTTGAACAATGCGTTTCGACCTCTGTTTCCGAACACACCCAAAATAATATTTCGTTTACAAATTTAAAGACTTACAGAGAGAAAATTATTTATGCTAGTTAGTCTCATTAATGCTATCTATCCTACGCACAGGGTCAACAAGTTTGGAAACGGACAGATTGCGAATACTTATGAGAGAAGGTACAGAATAAACATTCTGGACACAAATTTAGGCCTATTGTATATTTTAACCCCTGACATCTGGGCGTTTTTAACTCGTGAGAACTCATCAATATGCTGTTATTTACGTGTAATATAGGCCTATTCACTTTTTGATCAATGCAATTATATTTAAGATAAATTACTTCCTACAAATTCCACGAGACTACTCATAATACCTATAGGCCTACAACGTGCATTGCTTGAGGTAAACTAATGCTTGAAGTAGGCTACAACAATCTGTGGCATAATGCGCTTAATTACAAAATTATCCACAAAATATTGGTTACTTACTCGTTAGCAACGGTTCTGCTCCATGAATTACACACTGACACTACACATACATTACACGACACATACATCACTTGTTTGTAAATGAGACTTAATTTAAAAATCTCAATAAGTTCTTAGTCTGTTTAGAAAAAAAATGACATAAATACGGTAGCAATGTCCACACACCCGAGTCAGGTTACACGTTCAAAGCGCATGCTCTACCCAAGCAGCTAAGTAACACGCTGAACATTGAGTACGGAGTGTGCGCCTAAACCCGGCTACAGCGCGACACGCGGTCAATTTTGTAACTAGTTTGGGTGGTGTCTCTGTGACAAGGGCATGAAGTGGGAGGCGAGCTCCTCCTCGACCAGTAGTCGCCGATGGGGCGGGGCCACATAAGAAGAAGGGATGATGTATTGCCCTGTGACAATATTGGGTAAGATTATTTTGTTGTTGGCTGGAATAATCTTGATTTCCCTTCTACCTTTTTATTGATACAAAAGTCAAAATTCAGTTCCACACAGCAGCCATTTACACAAAAATTTTATGCGATCAATGAGTTAATAAATTACCGTTCGGGAGTGACAATGAAAGTGATGCTTAAAAAAAACATGACATAAGCTACGTTTAGAATTTCTGTGAGGAATGTACGTTCTCATATTCTAGATAGCCTCAGAGAAAAAAATAAATATAAGAGAGTAAAACCCTTTAATCTCGTTAACCTGCCAGCAGTAGAAAATAAAAGACCTTCATCACGGTTTTTCGAACTAATGAACTGCTCTGTTTGGGAAGCCGGTGTTGGCCTATGTATGCTTGTGTTTCCTCAACACTTACATAAATTTTAGTTTATTTGTTATTTTTGTTTTTATAAACTAGCACAGGTTCCTAACTACATGGATTAGTAGACCTGTGGTTAGTAGTAGTAACGGTATGTATGTGACCTGTTTTGTATCCGTTAGTTCTTGGCTAAGCCGACACTTAGTTTCCACCTTATCAACTTAATTGTTTGTATTTCAGCACTGAAAGCTCTAACATTGAACACATTTCAGCTGTGAAAACTTACGCCACAAAAATTTGTTTAATTATGTAACATCGTACAAATGTAATCAACTACTTATCTCTACTGTGCGATAAAGAATATTTACGTATGGACTTCGTTCTAGTACAGACTTTATGAGAAGGTTTTCTTGCTTCTCCTCTTCATCTAAAGGCCAGACCTTGTCGCTGCGACCAGGAATTCCTGTCCTCCCCCATTCTCTTAAGCGCAGAATACCCTCCGGCCCTCATTGTTATCTGCATATCTCATAAATATTTTTTTCTCAAACCATCTCTTCTCATCTTCTCCTAGTTTCCTACAAAAATGTTCAGAATAAACCTAGTATGGCCTGAAATTTCATTTTCTTGTTTATTAATTTTATGTTTTATTTTCTCTTTAACTACTTTCAGCGTTTAGCATTTGCTTTTCGTTCTATCCAGCGTGTCTTTATTATAGTTCTCCGGTTCCTCTTCTCCACTACCTCGAGCCAGGCTCCAAGGTCCATGTTTCACTTCCGTAAAGTAAGTTTCTCTGGAGAAAAGCTTACTTACAAATCCTCCTTAATTTCTAAATCTATATTTACGATTAGCCTAACTGTGAGCAGATTCCTCGTGCACTGAAACGCTTGCACCTTGCTTACCAAGTGCTACTTTACTTCCTAATCTTTGCTTTAATTTCGTTTCCATTTATGATTATCTTCGTAGTTTGTTTTCAACAATTTCAAAATCAACCTGCTGTCTTTGGACACGTCTTTCAATGTTTTAAATGGCAGTTAGTAATTAGGCGAAACAGGTCAAAGGCGTTTTTCAGATCAACGAAAGTGAACTAGACCTACAATGTTCTATTCATTATTAAGTAGGCCCTATCTTTTAATTCTCACGCACAAGTTAATTTGGCTTCATTGTTCCTTTTCCACTTCTGAATCCTAAACGGTCATCTCCTAATATAACAGGAATCTTATTAGGCATACTTAGCCTATAGTAACCTATTCCTTGATTCCTTGAGTGTCCGCTATAGTCTAATAAGGAACCACTGACTGCACTGTTAGTAGGCCTATACACAGGAGACATAGTCTTTACCTAAAGGCAGGTTAACTTAAGACTATAAAATAGGCCTATTGTTATTTAAAAATTGCATATTACGTTTGAGAAATCCTTAAGCTCAGTAGCCTGATTAGAATCTGCGTATTTAGGCATTTATCAAAACAAATTGACAGCTAATAACTAAATGGTCGCTAGAAGTCAGGAAAGTGGCGATAATTAGACCTAGGGTATTAGGCCTACATATTACCCGATCAACATTTATTTTTATATTCTGCCACACCACTTTTCTCACATAGTGGAAGGTGTTGTTTCAGCTCTAGTAAATATTTTTCCTACAAAATGTTATAAAATAAACCTAATCATCAGTCTGTCGAGCCACCGAGGATGGGAAACCGTTTGTTGCTAAGAAACGTAGGCTTACGTTAAACTTGAAAACAATGTCGTTTTGTTATAAAAATATCGGTATGGAGAACCATACATGACTTCCATAGGCCTATTCTAAGATTTATATTTAAAATCATTTTCGAAATGAAATATTACCATAGAAACTACTTCTTTCTACTTACTGCTTCAGCCTTAACCACAGTACTGTGGTCATTAACATATACCACCTCACGTTATCGCACTCGATTTTCACTGATGATGGAAGTCGATGGCATTGCCGAAACGTCTGGTTTTGTAGAAAACATTGGACTACGGCCAAATATCCCGGGAAGGAATTTTAACAAAAACTACTTCTTTGTTGCCGATAACGTTGTACACATATATATAAAAAATATGCATAAAATTAATGGCTTGTATAAGTTAATGATTGATCTCCATTAAGTAGTGCTCAAGTTTCCAAAGTTTTAATGTTATGATGTCCGTAATTAAAACATCAGAGCAGGTTTAGTGTGTATGAGGTACACCGTGGACAAAAATTTTCAACATTTCCTATTGAGCGTTGCTTAGAATAAAGCTGCGAATCTACAGTGTACGTTTCACAGAACAAACACGCGGAAAAGAAGGAGCGCTCCGAAGTCACTCATGGACCCTCAGCATCTTGCAGAGGGTTCATTCCCTAAAGACGAAAAGTCTGTCTATGAATCGTTCCTCTGTAAACACGTGCAGTTACACTGCCCAGCGATCCACAGGAAGCAAATCGCTATCCACGCTGGACACTTTTTCGGCTTCCACGCGTTATGTTGGTATGGGTTCGGCACTTTCCATTTAAAAAGCGTGCAAATGTAAGAAAATAAACATGAATGAGGCCAGAAATAACGCGAATTGTGTGTGTGTGTGTGTGTGTGTGTGTGTGTGTGTGTGTGTGTGTGTGTGTGTGTGTGTGTGTGTGTGTGTTCCCTGCCTTTTTATTGCGGTAGTCATAATAATAAAATGGAAACGTAAACAGTACATAACTGAGATATGCTTGCCTGCCACGCACGATATATTTTCTCTTATAGGCTACATGATTTACGTTAAAATGAAAAAATTATAATTTTATTGCCTGGCAACAAAATTATTTTATTTTTAACAATTACCATTGTTTGAAAAAGTTTAAATGAATTTTCAAGTACTTTATTGTTGTTAAAACGTAAACGGTTGCAGGTAAACTACCCCTTCCCCTTAAACGATCTTCACCAAAATCAAAAGACCTTGAGTCCTCTACAATTCAGTGACGTATGCAAAAAATTATTTGATTCTGTTTGAATATGCGGCAGTTATCGTTCGTCATAGAAAATTACCTTTGATAAAAAAAGTTGCAGGTAAACTACCCCTTCTCCTTAACCGATCTTCACCAAAAACAACAGATCTTGAGTACTCTACAAATCGCGGCTGTATGCAAAAAATTATTTGATTCTGTTTGAATTTGCGGCTGTTATCGTTTGCCATAGAAAATACCCTTGATAAAAAAACGCTGCAGGTAAACTACCCCTTTTCCTTAACCGATCTTCACCAAAAACAGAAGGTCTTGAGAACTCTGCAATTTAGGGCTGTATGCAAATAATCTTTTGATTCTGTTTGAATTTGCGGCTGTTATCGTTGGCCATAGAAAATACCCTTGTTAAAACATAAAACGTTGCAGGTAAACTACCCCTTCCCCTTAACCGATCTTCACCAAAAACAATAGATATTGAGAACTTCATAATTCAGGGTTGTATGCGAAACATTATTTGATTCTGTTTGAATTTGCGGCTGTTATCGTTTGCCAAAAAAAAAATTACCCTTGATAAAAAAAAATCGTTGCAGGTAAACTACCCCTTTCCCTCAACCGATCTTCACCCAAAAACAATAGGTCGTGAGTACTCTACAAATCAGGGCTGTTTGCAAAAAATTATTTGATTCTGTTTGAATTTGCGGCTGTTATCGTTTGCCATAGAAAAAAAATCTATAGACAGACAGACACACACACAGACACTTTTCGAAAAACGACTTTTTTCATGTTTTAAGTGTATTACAATCAGAATCTGCAATAATCTCGAACACGATTTTTTTTTGCCATCACCATACTTCCATTTCCTTAAGGAATATGGAAGTAATAGGTTATCTTTGTACTGAACATAGGCTATAATACACATGAAGTTTCATATCACGTAATAATCAACTTAATTTGAACTGATCAAGAACGTGTACTTAAGCTGTAATGTATAGGCTACCTTCCAAATAAATAAATTAACATTCTTAAATAAGAAACAAAGAGTAATACGAATTTAATAAACCTCAAAAATAGATACGTAATTATTTCTTCATATCTACTTCATGGGCTAAACCCAAAACTTTATAGGCTACGAATCTCCACCAGATAAGTCCCTACTCCTGGTTACTGAATATTTAGTATAACCACGGTTTGAGCTACATATCGTTTTAGTTATAATTCTTCTGCATTTCAAACAGCATTTGATTTAAACCTGGTATAAAATTTATTACATTTTTTATCCTAGGATTATATTTGTAGATATAAAAACTGAAATCGTGTAGAAGTAGAATTAGGCCTATTATTCAGACGAAGTGGTGCTAACTACACAGGCTATACTGTATTGTAGTTTGTCAGTGGCCACTAGCTTTAAAACTCATTATTAGATCAGTTCTTCCATAATCTAAAAGGACTCGATTAGCCTACTTACTCTCTAACTCAACACCGTCTTAGAAGCGCCAGCTTTTAAATTGCCCACTTAATAAATGGGATTAACTCCATCTTCCCAAACAAATAATAACTTACACGTTGCAAATAATCCAAATAAGATTACAGAGATTACAGTTAGCAATTCCTAAAACAACTAACCATTAGGCCTACAGGCTATAAAAGAATATTTCAGGCGCGTTTTTGCAATGTTTCTTATGTGTTTTTTTTTTTTTAATTTTGCTTACTGAAGTAAGTTACTTTTCCGGCATGCGGAGAGTATTCTCACATTTTAAGTTAATAACTCAATTATTAAGTCACTCTATATCAAATCAGTGTGGGCATTTTATAGTTTACTGTAAAACTCGCCTGCTCTCAGAATTAAGAATGGGTATACCGGAAGCTATTAAAGTGTTCTCAAAGTAATTATAGAAATAAATATTCAGTTGAAACTGATAAAATCTTCCACTTACCACTTCATTCAGCCAGAAAGATAGCTTGGGTAATAAATACATCAACCAAGATGGCTATCACAGTTTCCATGCCGTTTTCGTCCTTTCCATTCTGTGGGGTTTTGCCTGTGACATTTAAGGGTTGTTTTACTCTAACATGCCAGTAGAAAGAAAGAAGCATCTCAGATACTATCTTTCGTCCTGTCGGTGTCATTAATCTGTTAAAAAGGTTTAGTCACTGATTATAGTGTAGCCTGTAGGCCTAGCTATTATCTGAATGTGACCATGGAGAAAACTACTTAATAACGTTACTGGAGTTAATTCTCGATTGTTTATTGCAAGGCTTTGTCCAGAATTATACAGGACTGTCAACTTGCTATAGGTATCTGTTGAATACGTTTGTTGTTCAAATCCTCAAAATGTTTCATAGGCCTGTCCTTATAATATTTTTGTAGTAACTATATGCGCAGACATTATTCGCTTTTATATTTTGAAAATTGTTTTTTTAATTTGCATAAAGCACTATTCTTACATTGTGTTTCACGATCTTCTTGAATTGCACGACATTTCATTACAGAATTTATAAATTACTACTCCTGTAGCCTACTTTACAAATACAAAAATCTATCACGATAAACATTGCAGAAGTTCCCGTACTTCATAGTTCTTCAGCCGTATAAACAAAATAATTTCAACAATCGTTAAGATTTATTTTTGTCTTATAGCCTACAGTATTTTCAGATTGTTCACCACTACTGATATGTAGGCCACCTGTTCAAAACACGTTGATCAATACCTCAGTTCCCGGTCTCATATTTGACACCTATCCTGTTTTATCAAAACCCGAAATGTCCGAATATTATTTTATAGTCATTCGTCGAAAATAAATCTACGATGAATTCGAATGAAAGCAGGACTTAAGAAAAAAAGTTTAAACCAGCGGAAGGCTCTGAAAGGCCTGTTTGATAAAAATAGGTAGACATATACCTACCTATGTGGCGGCCCCGTAGGCCATTAATTCTTTAATGGACACCTCTTAAATGGTGGACACTTCACAGACAACGAAAGAGGAATAGGCAAAAACCGTCTAGGGACTAAGGATCACACGAACGGACGATGACTTCGAACTGGAGGTTGTCATTGATGGCGACAAGAGTAGGTGATTCAAAATCTAGCAATGGAAACCTAATCGACCCTTGTATATTAGGCCTATATAGGCCTAGGTAGACGAACACGTATAATACATGAGCCTTCAGGCAGGGAAGCCACACTGAAGCTTTTACTTTTTCTAGTAATTGGCAATAGGCTAATGAATTCACGTTTCCTTGACGATACAGTAAAACGCTCCTTAGTCTTTTATAAAAATACCATCTCTCTCTCTCTCTCTCTCTCTCTCTCTCTCTCTCTCTCTCTCTCTCTCTCTCTCTCTCTCACATACATACACACACAAGAAAATTTGATATTTCTAGATTGTTGTCTTCATGTTGTCTTTATAGTTTTGTCTAGATGAGCATATGTAAAGTCTATAAAAATCACATCGAAAACATGTAATTTCACAGTATCGTAATTATCACTATAAAATATAGGCTATGTAGTCGCAATTATAGGCCTAATACATAACAACTTAATTAAATCATAACTCCATAATCCCTCACTCATTACACTGATCAGACGTGCAGACCTAGTTTATCTAACTTGAAAGAACAGATATTTTTCAAGTAGCACCTAATGTACCCGGAAACAATAATTCTCATCATTTTTTGGTGTCTTTACAGAGGATTTTGAGTCTAGGCTATCCTGTATAGAGAACTGTTGTCTGTTTTATGGGCATACAGAGGGGGGCAGCGATAGGGAATATCCTATGTCAGTATAGCCTATTTCGTTTAAACGAGGATACTATAAACTAATGGTCCTTAGAGAGATTTCCTGTTCTTGGGAGTCCTAGATAAGATTCCGTGGGCGCCAGTAAGAAAGGGAGACTCTCCTATATAGCTACCCATGGTAAACAGATTCCTCCGAAATACTTCTGTCGAGAGCGAAAAGAAACAGTCTGTAGCAGACGACAATTCCATAAAATCCGTTAACAAAGTACGTACACCAAAGGCCTACTACGGTGTACCATGTGTATTAAATGATAATATTTCTCCTAGTCATTTTTTTTTTTCTTAGCCTATGTTACTTGTGTCATTCTTTATCTATACATATTACACGTATTCTTGCTTGCCATAATGCAGAGATTCCAATCAAAAACTTGCGACCAATAATAATCAGTGCACTAAGACTTTCAGTACTTTACACCAATGTAAACTAGGATATGAACAGTAGTTGCAGAAACGTGCGTTCCGCCAACTGACGAGACCTTCCACAGCCTGCAAACCATCTCACCAGCCTATAGCCTATGTTCTTCAAGTGCATCGTCGTTGCATAGTTTCTCTACTTATGACGTCTCCTTAAGCAGGTTACTTATTGCTCCATGTGGAACTATGGACAGACGAATAAAATAAAGAAGTATTAATGTCATGACACATAGGCCTATCTACCTACAATGTTGGAGTTTTCGGCTTGAGTAGTAAGTGATCATTTTCCTCTAAACGTAGGTCTACTTGAAATCTATAGGCCTACATAGTCCTACTTTTCTCAGTCGATAGCCAACACTTGGAGAGTTTCACTAATTTATCGTACTGATTTCAACTATTTAGTTTGCCCCGTATTGCTTCCATTGTATTCAAATAGGTCTATAAAAAAAAATCAGTAGACAAATATCGTCAAATATAATGCACTAAAAATTAAAGTTGCTTACAAAATTAGCCTTCGATAATTTAAAATTTACTTATTCCCATATAGCCTAGACTAATTAAATCCCAACCATTTAGAAAATAATCGACATATTTGAAATCTCAAGCGTTTGTTATTTAAATTAATTAATTTTGCGATAATTTATTGAAGATGATCATTTACGAAACGCCAGTCTGCCTTTTAATTTAACTTTAAAATCGTTTTTTAACTTTGAGAAAGAGAAAATATAGCCTACAGGTTGCCAATGTACAACAAAACACTTTTACGAACCGGCCAGCATGTGGCTAAACGTTGGCTTATCGGAATGAACAAACAAGTCTCATATGGTGCTACCTCTGTTAGTCTGGGAGCTCCGACATACAATTACATAGGCTACATTGCATAACCTTCAGCCAAACGTCATATAGCTCTCAGTACCTGCATTTTTGTTTCTCATATGACTCCGAGATATCTTCCTGTAGACTGAATTCGTCTTAGTTTTTAGCACTACAGCACAACGTGGGCCCTGGCTTCCAACACCAATCTTCCCCAGTGTCTCCTATCCATTGCCCTCTCAGAGTAACCCGTCACATCCATTCTTCTTGGATCTTCCATCACATTATCCAACCATCTTATCCTAGGTCGGCCCAATGTAAAGCAAAACATTTCTTACTCGCACGCTGTCATTTGATGACTTCATGTATTGTAGTTACTTTTTCTATATGTGTTTTAGAGTTTGGTAAGTGTTGATTGTTAACACACAGACATATCTTTATTATGGTCATAATTTCCAAGACGTTGCCCTAAATAGTTATGAGATGCGTGCGCTCAGTCCAATCAAAGACGGAATTTAAAAAATGTCGTTTTTCCCTCGTGCCGAGAACCAGATTGTATGCCACTTTACTTTGTATTTAGCCTATATTGAGTGCAGAGATGAGTTACAAAACGTTAGTAACATATTTTAGATGATTTTTTAACTCAACAAGTTTGTATTACATCTTAGGTACTTTTAATACCTCGTCAATATTATCAAACAGTCCTTTGACAGGTTTACAGTTATCTATTTAAACAAAAGATAATTATTGTTAATGTGATTACAGTTCTCGCTCATTAACGTTCAGTTGCGAAGGTCTTCTAAAGTAAAGATTTCTTTCTATTTCTAAATTATACGAAATCAATTCGAATAAGATTGGTAGGCCTAATTAATTAAAATTCTCAAGGGCTTCTGCTGCAAGACAGATCTGTGAACGTTCAGGAATACAAGTGTCTAAAAATAATATTACATAGGCTATAGCCTATACTCAGCCTATAAATTACCAGCTTGTGTCCCATAATTTATAAGCACGTTAATATACCAGTTTTTTAATATCAAAAAATAATATATGTGAGGTACAGACTCTATACACTAATGTGTTAGTAAATAAATTTTATTGTTTATAGCAGCTAAGTATCAGTGCCATTACAATATTTTGTGGCTATGCCCGAGTAGGCCTATTAGCTTCTTATAACATTAACACTAGTAGAATCAAAAGATTAGCGTAATGCACGAACACAAGGTGTGTGAGTGTGAGCGCGCGCATGCGTGTGCGTGCGTACGTTTGTATGCGTGCTTAGACTTTGTGTGTAGTCGTTTACCAGGGGACTCCGAACACCAACGTGGTAGGCCTACGTGAACCGGTCTGAAACGTTTTAAGAGAATTGGTTCTTTTCAAGACAAACCAAAAACTCTAAAGCGAACAACAAGAAAATCCAATCACGTAGGTATTTTTCAATTGCAAAAAACCTTCGAGCAAATAGGCTTATGTATATAAACAAAGAATGATTACTTAAAATTGTTTATTTTTAATCATAAATATAGGAACTACGTTATCTAAAACAGCTTCCTTATCTTCTATCTGAGATAAACATCTTTCATTCTAGAAGAGAAAGGTTAACGCGAGGTTAAACTGATAAAATATCCGAGATATGGTGAGACGGCGCAGCAGTGAGGTGGAGGGTCAATGGGGGATAGATCACTATCTACATACAAACACTGACAAGTGAAAACTTAATCTTTGTTAGCGTTTGCGTTCTTAGATGGGTATCTTGAAGTATTCAAAGAAATGATATATTCATCAAATATTATAAGAGTCCCATGTTCATTTAACGTAGCCGATTTTTTTTTCAAGAAAAGCGTACTACAGTAGCAGTGTTAAACGAAGTGTGCCCCTGGAGTAAACAATAAATCCTACAGTTTTCTCTACGTTATCCATCGTGTTATGTAAGTTCTGTTCATGTTCAAACGTGTTGAACGCCGACGTTAAATTGTAAGTCCTATAGGCTATACCCGTGAGTCACGTACAGCCCATATAGCTCTATATGTGAGCCTAATCACATACAGACTTGTGAGAGTAATCACACATAGGCTATTACGGGGTATATTTAGAGGGGTAGAATTCTTCAGCTAACGTGGAAGGACGTAAAACGAGGACTATAGGTCTACATTAAACGCGACCATAAGTTGACACATACACACGCGCCCGCGCACTTCAGGAAGCAAAACAAACAAGGGTTTGAAAGTCATGGGATTGCGGTCCTGAGGTGAGGCAGCAACACCTTATGTACCGTGAAACGTTTAAGAGTTCAGCGATAACATTTTTTAAGAAGCCCTAAAATTTCGTGGTATAACTTCAACTATTTAAACTGATTCTCTCTCAACGTAAGTTCTGTTAATAGACGTGGCATACGTATATCGTTTCTGAAAAAATGATCTACATATCGCACATACATAGAAAATAAATGTTATAGTCTCAGATCATAAGCATGACAACGGCTTTATCCTTTAATCTTTTATCCTCGGGCTTGCAAAGAGGCAGTCTCCATAAGTTTCCATATAGGCCTACTCAAGACCAATGTGAAAAGAGAAAATCTTAAAATATGTGGATGAACAACGAAATATTTTTTTTTGTCCTCTCGGTTTTTTATCTGACTTCTTTTAGCAGAATATGTTTCGTTTTAATTAACCATTTTAATTATCTGTAGAACTGAATACAGATATTTACTGTAGTATTGATATGATTAAGCAATACCAGCTGAAAATAGCTAACTTAACCGATATGTGTTCTGATAAAAATGTGTGTTCTGACTGAAAAGTACAAAGTAAAAACAATAATATAGGTAGGCCTACTCAGAGTCTCATGGAATGCGTAGGACTGTAATAATATCGTATTTGTTAAGAAATAGTTTAACAAAACTAATTATTATTTTGAAGTGTAAGCATTTTTGTGTAAACTCTTCACACATTATAGGTAAGGCGTATAAATTTGACTGTAGATATGTAATTTGTTCTAAAACGTCCAAGACCCTCAATATCTGTTCGTAAGCTCCTCTGTAACTTAAATGTGAGATGTTGAATGAATACTGTGTAGCCTTTGGCATATTTGTATTACACGTCACGCATATTAATCAAAATTTTGACACTTTTTACTGAGCACTGTAATTTTACGTAGATACCTAGTTGATATCAACCATACGCTAAGAGAAATGAGTTCGAGACATATCTGTACATCGATAAAGAAGACATTATCACCAACATATCACAACAGTCTGTCAAGGGCTATATAAAACGTTATTTATAGAAGTATACATAAAATGCACCGTTCTATTACCGACCTCTCACCTCTGTCTGAGTTATCGTACATCAGTTATTGCAAGGCTGTGTTAAGATTTACGATGAACTCTGAATAACTGTGACAGAAGGTAAGACAAAGTAGGGGTGCCAGACACCACCCAGTCCGTTGCACGTGAATTTCGATCTTTGTGCTCTGTGAAACAAATCTCGTAGCATACATAATGATTTTTATTATAGACATTGTACACATAATACTTTTACGTATTTAACAATACTTAGTTATAACTTTAGATAACTTAATAATAGACTGTGTCCCTAGAAAAACAGTAAAAGAGTTGAAAATAAAATTTTTTGTTCCTTTAAATCTGTCCCTAAAAACATGTTTGTTAATATAGGCCATTAAAATTGGTTATTCCTATTATAATTACTATTATTAAATACACTGATGCTATTGTTATTATAGAAATAACTTATTAGAGTTCGTTGTCGGTAGGGCTACGTATACGTGTTGCTTGTAGACTAGTATAGTCGCAACTTTGCTGCACGATGAGGGTTCACACTGGAGTGCAATGACCTTCAAGAGCAGGTACTTTGGAAAGTTAGTTTTTCGTCTAACCACAGCCGTTAAGGCTACAAATCTGACATTTTGTATACAATAGAACAGTTCATAATCAACTTGTACCCAACAAAGCAAAAAATAGCACTTGTTCAGACAGCTTACTTTCGTCTTGTTGACTGCCAGACCCAGGTAGTTAGTTGGTTGTATTATTTACTCCGTTAACGTTCATCACTACTACTGCCGTGCTCAACACTATTTTGGTGAACTGTACCACAGTTCCGATTATGATTATCGCTGAATTATAGGAAGCAATCACTGCGAAGGATAACTTACAACACCCAGCGCCCAGTGTATGACTGCTACGTAAATGACAGACCACGACTTTTAAAAGTATAACAAGGATGCCGTTAGCTCCTTGAAAGGCTTTTCAATAATCGTTATCCATCAGTGGTTATACATTAAAAGTCACTTTTAACTAAAATACCGGAAACGTAAATGAACACCAATGTGCCTACTTTTTTCTGTAATACACAAGTAGGCTAGTGGTCCCATCCATTCGAGCAATATTGTTCCTCTTTTTCCTATTTATTTTTCTAAACGGTTAAAACATTTTTTTATGTTTTTATCAATTTCATATTTCGTCAAGGCTACTCTCCTTCCCGTCTATTAATGTACATCCTGTTTGCAGTATAAAACGTTTTCTCCACTTTCAATTCTCAACTATTTCCTAGCTCGGACGTTCAAAATTCGATACCATGAAAACAGAGTAGGTGATGGCACTAATTTATAAAAAGGTAAATTGCATATGAAAAGGAGGCATCGTTGAATAAAAAGGAACTCAGTATTTTAAGGTTTGAAAGTTTTAACAGAGTAACAGACACAAGAGGAATAACCATAAAAAAGATGAAAAGCCCAGCAGTCAGTAAAATCTGACTGAATACGCCTGTAAAATAAACGAATTCTTTCTAAACAAATAGAAATTATTATAGGCCTATCGTTGCAATAACTTTGCACAGTATCAGTTGTATACTTTATATATATATAAACTTTATATATATATAAAGTATTATGTATTTCTCAATAGACAGCCTATAATGATAAGCTGTTTTCTGGGTGAAATCCGTTTCTGTGCAAAGTATAAAATTACGCAATATTTTAATTATTAAAGGAATCATTTGTTCCCTGACTTAAAGGTAAAATTCAAAAATGATTTACTTTAAACGCCGAAAAACTAGTGGCAAACCGCTGGTAGCCGCTGCTAGGCAAACAACAGATAAAACATTTACAGGCATTGCACAAATGCAATGGACAGAGAAGGGCATTGAAAATGCTTCAATAAATCTAAAAAATATATATATTTATTTTTCTTCATTTACCAATGTACAGATTATTAGTTAAATGTAGTCGCATTCATAAAAATTCAAAATTTTCTACGTTATTGACAACAAAGAAGTAGTTTCTATGGAAACTCACCGGTTCCCATTTTCGATCACGCACCAGCGATCGGCCGCAAATGTGCGAAACGTCCTTATAAACATTTTCAATGTTAAAAATATATGAAGTATGTGTAATAAATATCTTCATAGAATACGTATGTAGTCGTATGTGTACAACAGGCCAGTTAAGCTTGGAGTGAGTGTAGTTGTAGACAACGAAGAAGAGCGTTGCGCTATACGGTTTAGTCTAAACAATCACAATACCTAACAATACCTAATTTATAATTTTTATTATAAATAATAAACGTATTTGAAGAATTGTGTCTTACCATAAAATTGAAATCGGAAAAACTTAAAAGTAATCATTGAACAATGTACAAAATTTATATTTTTGTTTTGTAAAAAATTAAATAAAGATTTAGTATTGAATTTCTTACATTGATAGAGCTAGTCATTACTGTATACCCGTGCCGAGTTTCATTTATTATGCTGAATCCATAGTTAGGCCTACGTGGCCGGAAGTATTTGCCGGACGGATCCTAGTCTCTGAGCACAAGCATATTACATCATTTAGATCTGTTCTTTAAAACTTTCCTTTCTCTAATATTTCATTTATTGGAATTGCGACAGAGAGATAGACATATTGACATCAACCACAGAATGTGGTAGGCCTATTAGTTGAAATGATAACCAACGGAATATTACGACTTGAGCACACATTTGTGTCTTTTACTTAACACCATATGTTTGGATAGTTTTTATGTAAACAGTGATTCATCTACGAATATTAATTTAGGTTATAAAAGGTCGCTCAGTAAAAAATCTTTAGTTTACTGAAGATTTCTAAGTCATTCTTTTGTCATTTAAGCATGGTTATGCTTATAGCCTACTATAAAAACAAATTCTTAAATCGCTTATATAAGTAGTTGTTAATATTAACAGGGAATTATCAGAGATTACAAACAGTAGGCCTATATGTTGTCTTTGATTCGTGTTTGAAGAAAGAACGTGCCTGTATTTGTATTGCCGTGATGACGATGATGATGACGACGACGACGACGATGATAATGAGGATGTTGATCGTCGTCGTCGTCATCATGATCTTCGATGGAAAATCATAGTTAATATATCACAATCACAGACAATTCTCATTATCGAGTTTATTTTCATTAAGGTTACTAAGGTTAGTAAAATAGTTAGGCTATTATTTCTCACGTAGATAATTCTAGTTTATCACTTAAAGTATAGTTAGTTCATAATAAAACAATAAACTAACGAGTGAATTCAAAAGTAGTAAACGTCTGTTCAAAATTGTTTTTTGTGAGCGGGAAAATGTTTGTGTTAGGTTAATGGCGCCTCTGTTTATCAATAAAAAGCCTCCGCATAACCTAAGGGTCACAGATTCGTCATAGTCTAACTGTGATTTATTTGGGTCACTGTTTTGTATCGGGCCTTCAGGCTATCTCTCGTATGTCAGATGAACAAGCCCCACTGACTAATGACTTTTCCTCGGTTTAAAACTAACTTTCAAGTCTAGAAGCCCGTGAACGTAGGCTTCAACACGCCACATCAATTTCCATATAAAAACAGGCTTTCATTTATTGTATCTACTTTACTGTTAATAAAGAATACAAATCGTAATAATTATGCATCTAACTTGTGTATAAGACTAAACGATTGATTTTCAAATTTTGCTTATCAGGAAATATTAGGCCTATAACATTTGTTACGAGGTTTTTTATTTAGTCTACACATACATAAACACGTGTAAGAGCGTTTATGAATTTATATTTTGTTTGGACGATCTTCATTTTTATCTGCATCAACATCATCATCATCATTATCATCTCGTTGACGTGTTGTTCTCGTTGTTAGGTATATTATTACAATTTAATTCTTGTATATATTTGTTTAAGAGATCATATAACCTAATGTTCAATGAAATAAATGTGGAAACGAAAAAAAATACCTTCTGATGTTGACTACAATATCTAGAAGAAAGATAAAGAAAAAAAGGTATGAGGTCACTCGTAATAATAATTCAAAGTAATTTATAATTACCAGTAAGTCTTATATACAAAATATTAACTGTAACTTATAATTATATAGAAAATTAGCCTATAATTATAGTAACAAAAATTTAAAAGACATGACTATATTCTTGACAGAGCCAGGTAAGGAACATTCAAACTACGTTAATGAATTTACGATAATGAATTTCATTTCTCGTTATTTCAAGTAACTAAATTGTAAGGAATTTGTTCTCTCCTACTTTAATTCTAGTTTATTTATTATAAAGTTTAAATTAAAATAATACATTTCTTAATACCGTTTGCAGATTACATTTTATAATTTCATAGAAATAAAATTTTCCTTAGAAAGAAAATTTATTTTCTTAACTAGTAACTTTGCTTACTATTGCGCAAATGTTTTTTTTAAAGTTAAAGTTTTACTTTTGTTTGTAACCTTACCTCATCTGTCTGATGTAAGTCGTAAAGTTCTACAGTTATTGTGTAAATTGTATGTTTCTAAATTATGATTGTTTTTTAAACCAGTAGTGAATGAAACATGTTAAAAATAACTTTTAATATTACATAGTTGAACATCCCCTAATCTGGTTTTAGTTATAGGTAATTATTTTACTATGCTATATGTTGACTGCTGTATGTATAAATAATTTATGTACCAATCTAATATCCAATTGTTGATTACTGTTTGTTTAATTAATTAAAATATCATTACATACAGTAATTTAAATTGTAATACTGTATAAATTAAGTTCTGTCATACTATAATTTTCTCGTTTTCTTGAAGATAATATTGGAAGATGTAAACAAACTATCTCAAGTCTTCACATTTACAATGATACATACATGCGCACGCACACACACTCACATACACGAACACGTTCACCCAAATATTTAATTATTCTGTTGTGTTTGACATTTCTTTTGTATTTCATACACAGGATGACAATAAACATTGTCGAAACGTCGACACAAACAAATTAAAAATTTGTGTTATTTTTGACCGATCCTCACTAACCTCCACTGAAAAATTATATGATATGTTATGAAGGTTTACTACGAAATGTCATTTACTCACGTAAGTCTGTAGTTGATATTGGTGCTCTTATTTTCCATTGTCTTTTATACTTTCGTTTTGTTAAAATGAAATCTTCCATTTGAATCTTTCTTTAGGTTTTCATTCAGTTCCTCGAACAGTGAAACCTCATGATAACAAAGTTGGTAGTTGAACATGCGTGCAACATAATGGGTTTCCGAGGCTCCTATGACACCGGTTGAGTGTAGAGGTGAGTACAGAATATCAGAAAACGTAGCAAATATTTTAATTTGAGTGATATCATTTCGGCTAGCAAACCGGGTAGTTACACAATTTAATCATACAGAAACTGTCGAACATGTTTGTAACTAAAGTATGAACGTAAAACACGGGGAAGCCAGCGTCACTAGGCCTATAGGCCTAGTTTACCACGACCGTACCTTTAACAACAACAACAACAATAATTTTTTTATGTTTATTTATACGATCTGTTAATACATAACAATAAGCATAATACATGGCATGAAGAGACTAGTCCATTGACTAGTTCTCTGTATGAGTATTTAAAAGTAACATATTATGTACAATATATTTATAGTGTTAGAGTCTAGATAAGTCCAGAGGAAATGTTAACTTTAGACGTCTTGTCTGTAGGCTGTTGTCTAGTAGTTTATGGCTAAAGGATTCGTTTCACATATCTTTCGCTGAACATCGCAATGGTTTCACTGACTGAGGCCAGGTCCAGGTCTCTATAGACGTCTTTGTTGCTGATGAACCACGGTGCGTTGGTTATGGCACGCAATACTTTGATATGAAACCTTTCCATTATGGCGATATTGGATTTAGATGCAGTTCCCCAAAGCTGTAAGCCGTATGTCAACACAGGCTTGAAGACAGTGTTGTACACCAACAGCTTGTTTCGCATTGACAGTAATGATTTTCTGGCCAGGAGCCAATAATGCTTGGGAAACTTGGTGTCCAGTTGTTTCCTCTTCATCCAAATGTGGTTGCGGCAAGTCAGTTTTTTGTCTAAGTGGATGCCCAAGTATTTTACAGAGTCGGCTATTAGGATAGCCTTGTTATTTAATTTCATAATTGATGTTGTCCCGTGGCATTTTGTGAAGGTGATGTGTACAGATTTCGTTTCATTTAATTTTATTCTCCACTTCTTTGCCCATTTTTCAATTGCATGTAAAGAATTCTGTAGTAAAATGGTTGCTTCCACCGGACTTTTGTTTATAGCAAGGATTGCAATATCATCAGCGTACGTAGCAGTAATCACATCATTGCTAGTTGGCAGATCTACTGTATAGATTAAAGACAGAATGAGACCCAAAACACTTCCCTAGGAACTCCTCCTCGTATTGGGAACAAGCTGGTAGCTACATTTTCGTGGCGTACTCGAAAGTGTCTTTCTTCTAAATACGACTTTAATGTGGTAAACATGGATTCAGAAAAGCTTTTTGTGAGTTTATAGATGCCAAACTTTATCGAATGCTTGGCTGATATCAAGGAACACCGGTGAACACTAGCATTTTTCCTCAAAAATAAGAATAATAATTTGTATTATTACTACTACTACTATTATTATTATTATCAATATTATTACATTGATTTCAGGAGCTGGCATGAATTGTGAGAACCGCTCCCTAAACTGTACTTTCACTCAAGAATGAAGAAAACTGAGGCATGGTTAAGTGTGTTTGCACGATTGGCGAGGAAGTTAGGATTTACGTTGATTGTTTGCGCCGACCTATCCCCACGTCTTAAGGGTCCATCGGTAGAGTCGCACTGGCATGAGCGGTAGGTGCGGCCGTCATGGGCGTCGACCGGAACGGTGTGTTGCCACGCCGAGGCGATTAGCTCCCGCAACGAAGCACTTGCACAAGCTCGCAGAAACCCAGCCCGCCCGACAGCCCCACAGAGGCGTCTAGAGCAGTCTGGCAGACGCTTGGAAAGCATTCGATATAGGACCTTGTACCAGGCAAACAGATAAAGCCAGGACTTTTCCCGCAACTACCGGGGCTCCTTCACATGGAACGGTTACACGACAAAAGGGTACAGCGACAAAAGGGTACAACAGAAATTATGCGACAAAAGGGTACAAGGCCTGACACTTGACGAGGGTTAAACGCGAGGCCATAAAAACTGGACAGGCGACAAAACGGTACAACGTCTAGTCCCTAGCTACCTGATGCAACTTTCCCCCGGTTATTTAGTATATCAAATTATCCTATCCATCCTGCGACCTAAATTAAGCTATTTGATTAAGTTTCTCTAACTGATTTCCATCACACTTTTCCCAGGCTTTGGACTGGCAAAATGATAGTGCACACAAATAACATCATTTTGGCGTGTTTAAAATCAGCTTTCGCTTCGTCTTTTTTTTGTAGTTTATTTTATTTTTTATTTTTTGTTTTATTTTTTTATTTTAGAAACTGCCTCTTAACCAAAATCTTAATCTAGTTTCTGAAGATAAGAGACGGATTTCAAACAAGAATAAATATCCCCTGTTTCTTCGTACTTTTTCACTGCTCTTTCTAAAGACTCGTCGAGCTTTATGTATTTGGTTCTCCTCCTCTTCCCTTCCATGTTGAGCTCTATTCGCATGAACATGTAGTTGGTGTTCTCTGCTTCTTTTTTTAAGCACTCTACAACATCTCTCACCTTGGGATTAGGGGTGTGTAGAATGTTGTTTATTTTGTGGTGCCACCCCTCAACAGCATTGAGCGGTTCGGTGTCTTCGTCGATGGCAGGACCACAACTCAACCGGGACATCAGCATTTTCGAGCCACTGGTCTACGAAGTAGTCAAAAAACTCTGTGAGTTTTTCGTTGTCCGGTGCTTGTGAGTGTATCTCGGCAAATCCCTCTTCGGCGTCTTCTGGTTTCAAAAAACTTAGGGCTGCACACATCCTGATTGACTGTCGGAATTCTTCGTTTTCACGGTATTCTCTCGTTAACCCAATTTCTTGGACCCTCCTCCACAAACATTTTTTCATGTGGAAGAAACAACCGTTGATCTCTGCCTCCGGGAAAACGTCTCGAAGCGCTGAGATTGCCGCAGCTTCAAAATCTACATTAATCTTTTGAGGCTTCCATTCGGGAATCTCATCAAGGATGAGGCGAAACATCCGGACATACGATTCTTTTTTCTTATTTGGCAGTAGAGCAAATGTTACCGGATGCACATTGGTTTCTTCTTCTGTGCTGTCAAAGTCGGCATGTATTGTGTAGATTTGAGCAAACTGTTTGCTACAACTCTTGAATGTACCATCCATAAAAAATATTTTTGACGTTTTCATGCTTTCTCGGCCTTTTTCACCTTTGAAAAGTAATATTCTTTGAGCATATGAATCGTCATTCAACAGAAAATTGCTGCCATCACTCATCCTTAAACAACCCTCATCAAGGACAATTTCATCACGCGATTGTGGCTCCCTCTGGTTTCCTCGAGCGACACTTCTGTTTCTTTGCAGTACTCTTCTAACAGTGGAAGTTGATGGCATTTCTGTGACGAAATCATACCCTCTGTTATGAAGATCGCTAAGTTCTTCTGAGTATATCTGAGATATAGAAATCGAATCCTCTCGTGCCCGCTACTTTGCCTATAAACAAAGAGAAAACTGACTGTTGCAAGGACATTTTATAAACAATTTTATATGACTTGTGTTTAGGAAGAGACTTCCATCCCTAAGCGCACTTTTCTAACAAGCTTCTCTGGAAATGTATGTTTAAGCCCATTTTCTCTTTAGGCGAGGAACGTTAGATTCGTAACATGTGAATAGGGGAAAAAATTCGTCGGAGGATCGGACCAAGCTGTAGTTCATTAAATATTGATTTTACAGAAAAAATTGTTCTTTTTAAAAATGTAGAGCGGAACATTTTACACAAAAACGTCTATAAGCATATTTCGATCAAATCATAAATAAATGAGCTGCGCAATAAACAATAGTGCTGTATATAGGCTACTGCATATGTGGAGAGAGACGAGGCAGCCGGTGGCACCGTTTTAACACGCGCGCACTATAAACAAATGCCTATATCTTTTGATCTAATATGGATAATTAAAAAAATCAAAATCTCATTGATTAATAATACCTTAAGGAATAACTTTTGGTTAATTTAAATGAATTTGCTACATTCAGAAATAACATATTATAGTATAATGTTGTCAGATCGAAGTATTTTCGAATTTGTTTACATCGAAACTAACCTTGCAGATTTGCTTCTTTACTTCTAACAGTGCTTCATCTGGCGGCCCACACTGATGGTCTGCAACTTCAAGTACGTCTCCGTTCTTACTTCTCAATCTTCCCTTACATCCCTTTCTTTGCTGCTTCAAACACAACCACGACACAACTCCCTCCGCGTTTTCCCTATGCTTGCGATAACCGTAGCCAAGGTAATGCGCCGATGGCTTTCCCTTATTAGTTAGTACCACTTCCATATTCACAATGAGCTACAGATAAGTATGTAGCATGTAGCATTGTAGTAGCGGGGCGTCTTTGCACCCGGTGCATGACTGCAGCATCTGGGTCGAGCCCAATGGCTGCCTGTAGATATACATAGTTCTGGTTCTTCGACTGGTGCCTAAAATCAGGAATGGACAACCGCCAGCCAGTTAACTGAGAAGGCGGGGGAGAAAGGTTTTTAATTTTTATTTATTTTAAAATTTTTGCAATCAGTGGGCACTGCCGCATGAACGGGTTCAGATGACAGATGTCACCCGTTCCCAGTCCCGCGTGCAGACGCCGTGAGGCGTCGGTCGCTCCCCGCGAGGCAGAGAGCCTCCGTGCCAGTGATAGCTACAGATAATATGAACTACAGCTAATAGGCCTATATACCGGGAGCGGCTACCTGGCGTAAGGGTTGTTTTCGTGGAAATATCTTGCATTTACCGTAATGTAAATTACTAGACGTTGTACCGTAATGTCGCCTGTCAAGTATTTATGGCCTCGTGTTTAACCCTCATCAAGTGTCACGGCAACGCCTTGTACCGTAATGTCGCATGTACCCTTTTGTCGCTGTACCCATTCGTCGTGCTACGCATGGAACGTATAAAATATGGGTTGTTTACTATAAGTTGAATGCATAATGAGAAAAATAACCTAAATTGTTTTTAAGTTTGAAACATTCGTTTTGATAGCACTCCAGAAAAAGTAATGACGCTAAGTAAAACTTTGCTCATGTATAAAATGTTACCAGATGTTGTTCATATATTAAACACACACTCGTACCAAATAATGAGCCGTCTGTCCATTGTGCTTCAAGTTATTGAGGAACATACAAAGAAACAGGTAAACACAAGATTTAATTTTCACTACCATTCTTACACACACGCGCGTTTGTGTGTGTGTGTGTGTGTGTGTATGTGTGTTTAAACACTTGTGAAATGTACGTCAAGCGGTAGGTCTATAACTTTTATAGTTACAAACAAATTAATTTTTATTCTGTACGAACGTACACACACACACACACACACACACACACACACATATACACACAGAAGGTAGCCTAGATTATTGTCACTACTCAAAAGTACTCGTCGACATTATTGGTGTACAGTATCCCTCATGTAATGGCCTGCAACGTGTCATGGTAAAAGTACTTTGTTGTGTATTTTGCAAACAAATTCTGAAAGCAGCGTGGACTTGAAGAATACAGCTTTGGAGAGTATGTCAGTATGTCAAACTCATCTGCGGAGCATTTTTACTGGAATGTGCTTAATGACACTTTCATAGCAACTTTAACGTGGTCATTGTCATATTAGAATCAAGAAGTAGGTCTATAGCCTATATCGAAGCACGAAAATAGATTTCTTCAGAACAAGAGCGTTAAAAGCTCTGTGTTCTTGATAGTTTATATCCACAAAGTTTAAAAAGAATGTATCGTTTACAAACCCACATGAACGAAGTGTGTTACTACTCATGCTTATTTTTAGATGGCACTCCAAATCACAATGTTTCTTGAGTAAAAGAAAAATGAATAGATAAACTGTCAAGTTTACACAGTGCCAGTTACACAGTTACACGTTGGGGACTCAGGCCCGCGTTCGCTACTGGAGAGGATTTCTATTCTAACTTCCCTATGCAGAGCCGTTTCGGTGTCCACCACATGCCGTGGTAAAAACGGTCTGGTAAGATCGTAGTTATAATGACTTGTTTTAACTTGATAATGTATGTATTATGCAATATCGATCTTTCACAGAATCAAAGAGCAGCCTACCCACCGCATATATTAAAAACTTGAAATTTTCAGAACCTTTAATAGCCTAACAATACTCTTGTCCGTTATAGAGAAATATTTCGTTATTATTTGCCACATTCCTTTAAATAATCAATTTCTTCTTAATTCTGAACGAACAAACTCGTCTGATAACAAATTCCAAAAATACTTTTTTATTGTAGCGTTCTTTCTGTTCCTATTAACATTATGCAACTAAGTATAATCACACTTCTAGTGATGAACTTTCCACAATTTTTATTCTTTTTAAATCTGAAAAGCGACTTCTTGTCTCTCATTGTACAGTCATTCCAACTACTAAGTATTGGAAAAAGCTTTCAAAAGTATCAGTCTTAATGAGTTAATAAATTCCATGCTTAATTTTTATGTTTAACAGTATGCCTAATATGCTTAATCTGGAATCCAAACATTAGTTCACACAGCTGAGTTCCAAATTCTTGATTCCATAGGACTGAATAAGTTTTTTTCTGAGCGGTAATATTCAGTGACTCTTTGTCGTAGACAATCGTGATTATAGTAAAACCCCGTTCAATAGGTTACACTATCGCGTAGGCCTATAACACGTAGGCTACGTTTCGTCCAGTCCCTGCGTGTCTCGTATGCGGAACCTTTACAAAATACCCTTTACTCTGGAATTCTGTATAAGACGCTTTTTTTTCCTGTTAGCGTTTTCTATTACTTTCTTCAATGACTGAACCAATTAGGGCTACTATGGACTACTATGTTGAGCCTAGCTAGGTAACTTTTGCCAGCCAAATCATGGTGGAAAAGTTAAAGTCAAAAGCGAAAAGTCTTTTGGTGGAAAATTAACCGAGGAAAATGTAATACTGTTGCTGAAAATTATGGTAGATTACAAAAAAAGTATCCTGTGGACAAACCTGCTACACCACGCCACTTAAAGCATGTGAACATAAAAACCAAGCGTGGGCACGGATGAGTACCGATTTGTTTGTCACGTGGCTAAAGGGCTTGGACTACAAAATAATGGAAACCGGACGTAAGATTCTTTTGTTAATAGAGACTGCTCCGCCCCGCCCTAAATTGTGAAGACTAAAAAGTGAAGTTTCAGCCAATTGGCCAAGGAGTGAATGCTCACGAATTATAGCCTATCGCAAGTGAATTTCTTTCATAAGAAGTAAATGAAGGTGAGCCACTTTAATTATTTGGGAAATGATATTGGCTATGTTAGAAATGACACTGATGTTAAGTTAGGTAAGTTCCAATCTGTGGAACAATCAACCGTAATTTTAGAAACAATGTACGTTGAGATACAAAATTAAAGTTTTACAAAGTTATGTCAGTTCCTGTACTGTCCTATGGGTGTGAATTATGGACAACAACAACAACAAAAGACAGTAAAATACACGCCTCGGAAATGGTATCCTTAAGAGGAGTTAAAAGGTGTTCTAAACTTGACCGTATAAGGAAAGAGGCCATAAGAGAAGACTTACAATTTTTTAACTTGAAAGTAAAACATTGTAAGAAAGATTAAAAACAACGGTGGAAAGAACGCTTAGAAAGAATGTCAGATTCCAGACTGGCCAAACAAGTCTGGAAATACAAACCTATAGAATACAGGTGTGTGGGTAGAACCAGGAAGAGATGGCTGGAGGCGGAACACGCAGCACCTTGCCCGTGCCGTGTTGTGAAGATGATGATGACGAAGAAGTAAACGAATACTGAATAATAAGTGAAATAAGTAATAATAGTACTGAACAGTGGCATACGTAAGTTGGAGCTGTTCCGGGGGGGGGGGGGGAGATGAGAAGGTTGTATTCCTAATTTTCATCAGGATAAATTGGAAATTCAGGATTCTTCCCATAAAATATTATAAAGACACTCAGAGTTTAAAAAGTCTCCAAGTTTTTGAGTAAACCAACGTAAAGTATAATTAGGGTTGAAAAAAAATAATATGGAAAATCGCTGATTTCAAAGTATTCTGTCTTGATTAACTGTTATTCAAATTAAAGGTAATGAATCTTATGTCGTTTGGAGTCACTTTAATTCTACAGTAAATTTGTGTTTTTAGTAAATCATGTGAAAACAGGTCTTTGTCAAGATGTTTTGAAAAATTCGGATTTATTACCGCTTTAATTGAAGGATTGAAGGATTGAAGATGGCTATGTCTACATTAAATGGAATCCTGTGGTATAAGGAAATTACAGCAAAAACAAAACAAAAATATTTAAAATCATTGTTAGAAGTATCACAGAGGTTTGGACCACTAATAAACACACAAGAACAAAATTAATGACAGCAGAGATGGACTTTTGGAGACGTTCGGCAAGAGTATCCAGACGTGAGAAAAATGTCGTTAAGGACAGAATGAATGTGAAAAATTCAATTGTTGATTTTATCCAAACAAACAAAATACAGTGGTATGGACACACGAAAAGAATGGCACAGGAAAGATTGCCAAGGAGAGTTATGGAATGGACCCCACCAGAAAGAAGGAAAAGAGGAAGATTACCTATCACCTGTGTAACGAGCAAAAAATTTAAAATTTTTTAAATTTTCACCTCGACGGAGTGCGTTCACACGAGGCGGTGTCAACGACTTATAGTTGACGCAATAAATAAAGCGTAATGAGAAGATGTCAGAGCAGCGTCGCTAACTTGATAATAGAAAGACATTAAGTTCGATCCGACTATAGAAATTGGTTGCACAAGATGACAGGGAAAGTTTACTTCAGAATTATTGCTCACTACAGCTGTAACAGTGTAGGCAAGGACATTCACACTAGTACTGAGAATTGTGGCAGATGTTCGACCATGTTACGTCAGTATACGATAGACGACAAAAAGAGTGAAACTACATATTACAATGGAACGGATGCACTGCACCTTAAGAAACAATACTGAGGGAGAGATCAGACAAAAACTCAAGTCATGTTACGCAGCTGGAGTTATCGTCTAAGTGACAGACAGAATTTACGAGTGGAAAGTTGGGGTGACTTCACCAGCCAGCAGATGTCCAAAATTATTAATAGCTACAAAAAAGGGGTATGACACAAGACAATACGCCGGGAGAACCGAAAGTACAGATAATGGCAATCTAGAGAAACACTGAGTTTACTTCAGACAATAGGTTGATGGACAAGTGTGTTATAGCCATAGTTTCTACGAAAAGGGTCAACGTTCGACAGAGCAAAATCGGGGGATGTCTAAGAACCTATCAGATGCCTAAAGCCATGGAGAAAACTGGTAGAGAGGATTGTTTCCATAGCAACAGAAACGAAGAGCCTATCGGAAGAACGATGACGTAGGATTTTGACATAGTGGGACAAAATATTCCAAGAAAACTCAAAACTAACCAATCACGAATAAAGGAGGCGTAAACTGCGCCAGGGACAAAATTTTGAGTAGGGACGAATTAATAAAACTATCTGTCCAAGACGGGGAAGCAAGTTTTATACTCAAATTTTCAAACAGTTCATTTCAATTGGACGAAGCCAGTTTTATACTCAAATTTTCAAACAGTTCATTTCAATTGGACGAAGCAAGTTTTATACTCAAATTTTCAAACAGTTCATTTCAATTGGACGGGGACAGTATATCTTAAATTTTCAAGTAATACACTTTAAGTACGAGCAGTTTTTACTCAAATTTTAAATAGTTCACTTCAAGTATTCGGAGTAGTATTATTACAATTTTCAAAACAGTTTACTCTAATTGTTCGGAGTCGGTTTTACTCTAAGTTCACAAGAGTATATTAATCGTTCGGAGAGGTAACCACAGTTCGGGAGTTAGTACGTCAATGCGTAACTTAGAAGACTTAGTAAACTTATTTCGAAGTGCGATGTAACGGACTTAGATAAAAATTATTCAAAGTGAACAATCAGATCGTTACACGAACAGATATCACCACATATGTAATATGCTACACAGTTGAACTTAATTCAGTGTTACTACACCTTATTAACACCATAAAGAACATGAAACATTAAACTAATTAATCAATCACACGAATATTTGATAAAGCAGTGATAGAAGTGGAACTAGACATGTATATTAACGTTAAAACGAACACACAACATATATCGTAAGATGAAGTATTTAATTGAACACTAAACATCAACTATTCGCATAAACATACGCCAACGCGAGTGACCGGAAGAGTGTGTGCAAAGTGTTTGTGATAACAACGGCATTCAACGAGATGTGTCTTCATGTCATCCTCAGCACTGGGACTGGACTTCATCAAAGACTAATGGATATTTCATAAAACAAGTAATCATTATTTTAATCATTACTACTTAGTTACTTCTACTGACCTGATTCTTTCAAAGAATTCATCCCTGAGAAAATTATTAATAAACGCAATGAATAAATCAGAATTAAAACGTAATTAATGAATATCTTAACAAAGAACTATCTGGGATTAATGAACGCATTAATAAGTAGAATATGAATTGTTGTCTTATTTGATTTATATATGTATGTATGTTTCTTTGTTTCAGCATATATTAAAATATGAATTTGTTCTTATAAAATATGTATGTATTACAGGTACATCGGCGTATCATATGTACGATTATAAATTATTGTGAATGATAAATAAACTAGTAATTTAAGTTGATCCTATATATGCGTTTATTATTACCAAATACAACCCAGATATTAACTTAAATTTTGAAGGAAATATAAAGTAGAATTTTAAGAGTTTCTTTTGCTCAGTAAAGTAATGAATTGACAACATTAATTTATTAAATGATATCAAGTATTTTGTTTACGAATAATCAGAATAGTTATACATTGTATTAAATAGCTGCATAACGCGCGGCATAAAAGTATTTAATTAATGCAAGTAACTGCATCTTATCCATTGCAAATAAATATTAATATAAACTCATTATATTGAATGGCACAAATGTAAATTACATTTACATTAAAATCATTGTATATTAATGGTGCTCCAAGATCGTGGGGCACGGCAAACACAATTATATAATTAACAATTGATCGATTTATGCAATTAAAACGCATAATATCATTGTATATTAATGGCGCCCAACCGCACGGCATGATACGTAATAACAGAGATAGTTAAAACGTAGAGCTTTGGCAAAGAACAGGCAGTAGAAGAAGTAGATAAAGTATCGTTATAGAATTAGAAATAAGATAAGTATTAGTGTTATAAGTCAGTTTGAATGATTACGCGTAGGAAGGCAAAAATGGCGAGCAATTCTGATAGCGTAGAATTCGACGTTAATAACCAGTTAGGTACGGTAAATACGGAAGAGAATACTACACCTAGCGAACCAAGTAGCGCTGTAGAGAGTCCAGAAGATAGGGCGCGAGGACAGACATCAAAACCAGAAGCTGTAAGTCTACAAATGTTGATGGAGTTCATCCGTCAACAGAGCGAAAAACAAGAAGAACGAAGCAAGAAACAAGAAGAAAGTAACAAATTAATTAGTGAGAAACTAGAGAAACAAGAAGAAAACAGTAAATTATTTAGTGAAAAATTAGAAAAACAAAATGAAAAGCTCGACCAGCATAAGGAAGAGATTAAACGTCAGACAGCGGAACAAATTATGCAAATAAGGTCCGAGATACGTGAATACCAGCAGGCCTGGGAAGGAAAGGTCAACGAACTACAGAAGAAACAAGATGATATCGTGAGAAACTTGAGAGAAGAAGCAAACAAGAAGTACGAAGAGATACAAGAAACACGAGAAAACGATCGTCAAGAATGGATGGTAGCGATACACAATACCCAAACGACCGTTAAAAAGTTTAATAATAAATTCGATGCTCACGTCAAGGATTCCAATAAGAAGCACGAAGAATTCAAGGCCGAGATACATGACACCATACGGCAGAAACAACAGGAGCAAGACGGAAAAAACAATAACATTATACAGAAGTTGGAAGAAGTTGACGGTAGACAACGTTCAACGGAACAGAAGTTGGACGAGACTACAAAAGAAAAGACGACGCGGATCGAAGAGTTAAAAGGACATTTGACTAAAGTAAGAGAAAACCAGGAGAGACTGCAGAGACAGTTAATGGAAGGTGAGTGTGGTATATTAAGCCGAATTAATGGACCTAACCACAATGACCTTAAATATAATGGTACGGACAGATTCCCCATGGAATTCCTTAAGGAGTTGTCTGAAATTCAAGAGTTATACTACCCCACTGACAATATCAAGTGGATAGGTAGACATTTAGAATTAGACGCTGGAATTTGGTGGCGGGTTATACGTAACCAAATATCAAATTTTGAAGAATTCAAGGAAGCGTTCTCACAAAAATACTGGGGACAAGAACGACAAGACAGCATACGGGACCATTTGGAATATGGTAGGTTTGATTGGCGTGGACCGATTACTGCGATTCAATATATAGAACGCATATTGTTGGAGAGTAGGCAGTTAACACCTACTCTGACTGATAATCAACTGATACGCAAGATATCTCGTCACTTTGGGCGCGAGATTCAGCTCGCTGTGGTCACGAGAGGAATTGTGACAATCCCAAATTTCGAATCTTTAATCATAGAATATACACAGATACAACCGAGAAATAATAGGGAGTCAAGCTATGTAACGACGAACGAGGGGAGGAATTCTTACAAGGAAAGTGAAAGCGGTTCGAACAAAACAAGTGGAATGCAGAAGAAAGCATGGGTTGACAGATCGGCTGTAAATACACAACAACATCGCACGGGGGACCGGCGCGCAGTCAACACAATGGAATTCATAAATACGACTGCCGGTACATCGGGCACTGAACCCAAAAGGGTTCGTCAACAAGTAGAAGAAAAAAAAAATCCCTTTACTCATTAACGGAGATAGCCGATAAAACGAATGACTACCAGACTAATATAATTCTACCAGATTTACGAAGCGATTTATTATGTAATGATGACGAGGAGATTACCCAACGAATAATAAAGTGCCCAGAAATAAATATAAAGTTTAACAATAATGTTACTGTACAAGCGTTGCTTGACACGGGATCCGTTATTGCCGGATTGTCCGAATCGTGGTTTAATCAAAACAAACATAACATAGTACCTTACGAAATTTTACCGATGACTAACACTTTAATAGTTAGCGCGGTTGGCAATAAATCAAAGTTAATAAGGAAGCAAATATTATGCGATATTTATATCGAAGGAATTAAGTATGAATGTGTTTTTCTCATTATACCGGATTTAATAAAACCTTGTATATTAGGAATCAATTTTCTTCAGGAAACAGGATGTCTCATTGACATGGGAAAAAGGATCGTCGAGTTAAGAAGAGAGGCTGACGAAGCGGCGTGCACGGTGCCAATGATGCATATAGAAGTGGTGGACAAAGAAGAAGAAGAAGAAGAGATCATCAGGAACATTGATAAGAAAGTAGAGAGTATTGACTGCGGAGATAAAGGGACGTTGGACAGATTAAGGGAGATTCTAGTAAGGAATAGAAGTTTATTCAGAGAGTGCCCCGGAAGGATCGAAGGGTACGTTCACGAGTTCCAGGTCACCGACCGAACACCGTACTTCCAGAGAGGATGGCCTGTCCCATTAGCATATAAAGGGAAGGTGGATGATGAGATTAGAAGAATGTTACGGTATGGGGTCATTGAGCGATGCAACAGCGCATATATCAACCCACTTGTTACTGTAATTAAGAAGGACGGTAGTGTACGATTGTGTTTGGATGCGAGGAAAGTGAACAGCGTGACTATCCCGAACTACGAGGGTGCCCCACCGATAAACGACATTTTGACTAGATGTTGTGAGATGAAATATTTATCTACCGTAGATTTAACTAGCAGTTTCTGGCAAGTACCACTGAAGCCGGAGTGCCGGAACTTCACCGCTTTTATGTACGAAGGCAAATGTTATCGCTTCGCAGTTACGCCGTTCGGACTGAGTACCAGTTCTGCTGCACTAACCAGGGGATTGGACACAGTGTTGGAAGATGAAGTTAAGGAAAATACCATTATTTATGTAGACGATTGTATAAAGTTATTACAGGAGCATTTTACCATAGACGGTATGTTGAAAAGGGTGAAAGATTACGTACGGACTTGCGACACCTGTCAAAAGAGGAAGGACTCAGGCAACAAAAACCTGTGCGGGGGAACGAAAGCCATTATCCCGTTAAGCAAGGGTGACCTAGTGAGCGCTGATTATTTTGGGCCACTACCTGTTTCGTCCGCTGGAGTAAGGTATTTGTTTGTCATGGTAGACAACTTCACAAAATACGTGCGACTATTTACACTTCGGAGGGCAACGACCGCAGCCACGTTAAGAAGAGTACAACAATATTGTAAAGAGTTAAAATGTCCTAGAATAATTATCACTGACAACGGAACGCAATTTACCTCTAGGAAATGGTTAGACGGTTTAAACGAATTAAATATTCAACCAAGATTCACCGCAATAAGAAACCCATGTGCGAATCTGGCTGAAAGAATCAACAGACAACTTGGAAATTTATTCAGGATCTTTGTCTGTGACCAACACACAAAGTGGTCGCGTTATGTACCTATCATTGAAAGTTGCATTAACGAGACGTACCACGAGACTATAGAAGTAACACCCTATGAGGCACAGCTCGGAAAAAAACCGACAAGAGTTTGGGAGAAATACCTAGACAAGGACATACTTCAAGTTAAAGGAGCTGACCACAACCAAATATTTGTCAAAATGAAAGAGAAGAGGGAAAAGCAAGCGAAGTTGTGTAATGAAACCAAGACCATTACAAAATTCAAAATTGGTGAGAAGGTGTTAATCAGGACCTATTATCAATCGGACGCGATCCAGAAAAGGATTGAGAAATTTTGCGAACTGTACTGCGGACCATACAAAGTACATCGAATTCTTGGAGAAGCTACATACCTACTCGTCGATTGCGATGACGAAAGCAAAATCCGCGGGAAATTTAATGTAAGACAGATGAAAAAATATCATGAGCCAGAAAATTGAAGATGAAGGAAGAGGAGGAAGTAGAAGAATATATCATAATAAGTTAGCTGATGGTGATGAGTCATCTGCGTTAGGGTAATTAACGCGCTTATCTCATTCAAGCTGGCTTAACTAAGAAAATTTATGTACTCTAAATGTCAAATATAACATAAGAGTATACTTAGTTAATTAATCACTAATTAAATGTTAGATAATAAGGATGCATTAACGTTTTGAGTGATATTTTATAAAATATTGTAGTGAATACAAGGGACATTTTAGTTGCTATTACTTGATTCACATAGTAATAAATTATTGGGACAAAGTGAAATAAATAGGACACTTAAAATTAAATGAGTGACATTATACAAAAAACTATATCGTAAATGAACTCTGTTAAAGTGAATGTATATAATTAATAAACTAGGATTGTAAATGATGCTAGAATGAAGTGAATAACTCATTAGCAAAATGTATTACGTGTATGTATAAATTATCAAATAATATGAATCTAATTACCACTAACGTAGCGAATATGTTAATTACCAATCTAATTTTAAATAACATTTTAAGAACAAAATTATTGGTAGGACTATTAGTACTGCACAAAATGTATATGTATAGGAGATTTCTCTGATGTCATGTAAAGCGTTGCGTTAAACCAATTGATTTGTTTAATAATATATTGCGAGAATAATATTTTAGAAAGTAAAAAGATTATTCAATCAATTAAATTAATTAATTGCTCATTGAATTTATGATTTGTTTTGTAATTAGAGAGATAAGGTATTTATATGTAATCGATATGTAAATACGATAATGTTAAATGCGTTCAACCATCCCAAATAGCTAGCAATAAATTCAGAGATCCAATTAAAACTAAAAGGGGGTACACCAATTGTAATATAAGTCTTTAAAAGTAGGTTATCATGTAATATCCTTCCCTGAGGAAGATGAACATGGCGAGGCGACGTACAGGGCGCAGAATTTGGATTTGAGTTGTTCCCTGAGGTCACATCATCAAATCAAAATTGAGGACACTGTAACGAGCAACAAATTTAAAATTTTTTAAATTTTCACCTCGACGGAGTGCGTTCACACGAGGCGGTGTCAACGACTTATAGTTGACGCAATAAATAAAGCGTAATGAGAAGATGTCAGAGCAGCGTCGCTAACTTGACAATAGAAAGACATTAAGTTCGATCCGACTATAGAAATTGGTTGCACAAGATGACAGGGAAAGTTTAGTTCAGAATTATTGCTCACTACAGCTGTAACAGTGTAGGCAAGGACATTCACACTAGTACTGAGATTTGTGGCAGATGTTCGACCATGTTACGTCAGTATACGATAGACGACAAAAAGAGTGAAACTACATATTACAATGGAACGGATGCACTGCACCTTAAGAAACAATACTGAGGGAGAGATCAGACAAAAACTCAAGTCATGTTACGCAGCTGGAGTTATCGTCTAAGTGACAGACAGAATTTACGAGTGGAAAGTTGGGGTGACTTCACCAGCCAGCAGATGTCCAAAATTATTAATAGCTACAAAAAAGGGGTATGACACAAGACAATACGCCGGGAGAACCGAAAGTACAGATAATGGCAATCTAGAGAAACACTGAGTTTACTTCAGACAATAGGTTGATGGACAAGTGTGTTATAGCCATAGTTTCTACGAAAAGGGTCAACGTTCGACAGAGCAAAATCGGGGGATGTCTAAGAACCTATCAGATGCCTAAAGCCATGGAGAAAACTGGTAGAGAGGATTGTTTCCATAGCAACAGAAACGAAGAGCCTATCGGAAGAACGATGACGTAGGATTTTGACATAGTGGGACAAAATATTCCAAGAAAACTCAAAACTAACCAATCACGAATAAAGGAGGCGTAAACTGCGCCAGGGACAAAATTTTGAGTAGGGACGAATTAATAAAACTATCTGTCCAAGACGGGGAAGCAAGTTTTATACTCAAATTTTCAAACAGTTCATTTCAATTGGACGAAGCCAGTTTTATACTCAAATTTTCAAACAGTTCATTTCAATTGGACGAAGCAAGTTTTATACTCAAATTTTCAAACAGTTCATTTCAATTGGACGGGGACAGTATATCTTAAATTTTCAAGTAATACACTTTAAGTACGAGCAGTTTTTACTCAAATTTTAAATAGTTCACTTCAAGTATTCGGAGTAGTATTATTACAATTTTCAAAACAGTTTACTCTAATTGTTCGGAGTCGGTTTTACTCTAAGTTCACAAGAGTATATTAATCGTTCGGAGAGGTAACCACAGTTCGGGAGTTAGTACGTCAATGCGTAACTTAGAAGACTTAGTAAACTTATTTCGAAGTGCGATGTAACGGACTTAGATAAAAATTATTCAAAGTGAACAATCAGATCGTTACACGAACAGATATCACCACATATGTAATATGCTACACAGTTGAACTTAATTCAGTGTTACTACACCTTATTAACACCATAAAGAACATGAAACATTAAACTAATTAATCAATCACACGAATATTTGATAAAGCAGTGATAGAAGTGGAACTAGACATGTATATTAACGTTAAAACGAACACACAACATATATCGTAAGATGAAGTATTTAATTGAACACTAAACATCAACTATTCGCATAAACATACGCCAACGCGAGTGACCGGAAGAGTGTGTGCAAAGTGTTTGTGATAACAACGGCATTCAACGAGATGTGTCTTCATGTCATCCTCAGCACTGGGACTGGACTTCATCAAAGACTAATGGATATTTCATAAAACAAGTAATCATTATTTTAATCATTACTACTTAGTTACTTCTACTGACCTGATTCTTTCAAAGAATTCATCCCTGAGAAAATTATTAATAAACGCAATGAATAAATCAGAATTAAAACGTAATTAATGAATATCTTAACAAAGAACTATCTGGGATTAATGAACGCATTAATAAGTAGAATATGAATTGTTGTCTTATTTGATTTATATATGTATGTATGTTTCTTTGTTTCAGCATATATTAAAATATGAATTTGTTCTTATAAAATATGTATGTATTACAGGTACATCGGCGTATCATATGTACGATTATAAATTATTGTGAATGATAAATAAACTAGTAATTTAAGTTGATCCTATATATGCGTTTATTATTACCAAATACAACCCAGATATTAACTTAAATTTTGAAGGAAATATAAAGTAGAATTTTAAGAGTTTCTTTTGCTCAGTAAAGTAATGAATTGACAACATTAATTTATTAAATGATATCAAGTATTTTGTTTACGAATAATCAGAATAGTTATACATTGTATTAAATAGCTGCATAACGCGCGGCATAAAAGTATTTAATTAATGCAAGTAACTGCATCTTATCCATTGCAAATAAATATTAATATAAACTCATTATATTGAATGGCACAAATGTAAATTACATTTACATTAAAATCATTGTATATTAATGGTGCTCCAAGATCGTGGGGCACGGCAAACACAATTATATAATTAACAATTGATTGATTTATGCAATTAAAACGCATAATATCATTGTACCTGGATAGAAGAAATTCAGACTATATTGAGGGAACGAGATATTGAAGAAGAACTCTGGATGGACAAGCAGCAGTGGAAGATGAGAATTCAATCACTTCTGTAATCTTTGGTTCCGGAAAGTGTGTAAACATTGTACAACCGAAAATAATAATAATAATTGAAGAATGTTGTTCCAAGAAGGTTTTAACCAATTTACAAGTTATTTTTATAGCCTATAAATTTAGCAATAAAATCTTCTAAATTTTCCTAATTAAAATCAAGAAACTGTTAGTTTACCTGTGCAAAGACGATGGTTCACAGAGATATTAGACTAAAGGAGTCTTGACATAGACAACCCTGTAATAGAAAGTGTGTCTGTGAAAAACATAAAAGTAAATTAATTGTTTTTTGACGCGTGGATAATTGTTATTTTGAAACTGCAAATACGTACGTTATTTACCAAATGTTAAGTAATTGTCATTATCAAGAAAACTCTATTTTGTTAATCTACAAATAATGTAATTAGTTTTATTTCTACAGTTACTTATATACCTAAGCCTTATTTTATCACATCCAGCTGACTTACAAACAGGACTACGTTTAGTAATTATGGAATTTTGCTGAAATTTTAATAGCGCTGCGGGATCCTCCTGATCCCCCACGTAATTCCGCCACTGGTACTGAATAGTATACAGTCTTTTCCAGGCAGTATTGTCAATAATGCTAATATACATGTGGAAAATACGAACATAAGCTAATATTTTAGCATCATACGATTCTCGATTATCTCCCGTCTAATACGTGGTTTCACGTAATTCGTTAATCATGTAACTTGTAGTGCCAATTTCTTTGGTTCGGTTAGCTATGACCTTGTTAATGTGGATAAAAAGATTCCAATATGAACTTTTTTCTAGACATCATATTCGAATAAAATCTCCCGTTATTAATAATGTTTTTTTTGTGATTCACTGAAGTAGCTTTGGAGAACCAGGCAAAGTAGGCTGCTAATTTGAGCCATATTGCGTATAAAACGAAGGTACTGTGCTCAGAACTACCTTTAGAGCTGGGGACTAAAACCGTACCTTTATTTTATGGTACTGCCTGAAAAGCGAACTCAGACGCCACACCCAGTTATCTCTTAAGCCCTTCAGTTTCTGTCTTTCAACGGTAAATATCAATATTTTTTCGTCCCATTTATGAACTGCACGTTGTAGTCCGCGCGGTTTAGTCGGTTCCTAATTTGTTTTCTTCATAACAAACCAATATTAAATTGTAAGCCTACCTTTGGGCGAAGTGCTTAGTAAACGTCCTAAATTATTTAGGACACCTTCGGTATTAATTTTATTTTAAAAGGTTTTTCAATTCGTAGCTGCGTGGTTTGTTAACGATATCAATAGCACAGTATCGATTTTAAATAAACTTTTATTTCCACTAACGAAACATAAGAGTCCCCACTATGTTTGGCGCCCCCAGCGTCGTGCGCCCTCGGCCAAGTGGTTAATGTGGCCGTTTATTAGTGCCGGCCTAGCGTGACATGCAGGTAACATAACCTGTTAAATTGTGTATTGTGTCCAACGTTCAAATACAGTTTCACTTAATCTAATTAAATCCAACTATTCATTGGCTACGTTTGCCTTTTAATTCTCTCCGCGTTCGTAAAAGCTTCGGCATCAGTGGAGGTTAAGCAATTTGTCTGTTCAAAAAATGTTAACTTTACATTGTGCCGAACAAAACCGTGTCCGAATCCACACACACAATCTTCAAACCTGCTTTGTTAATTAAACTAAACTGAAATAATTACTACAGACCTCGGGTTAACTTACAACTTATACATCCAAAATTCTATTTTATGAGTGTTTTATTCTACTACTACTACTACGACTACTACTACTGTTGCTACTGTGAGGGTGACCACGGTGTCCTGTAAATCGCCACTAGTGACAATCGCCACCAGGGACAATCGCCACCAGCAGGGGCTTCCCCACCACCTCTCGTTAATATTTAAAGCTTGGGCTTCGCAGACCTGGTCTGCCTTGAACAGTCAAGTGAATTTTACTGATTCCCATCACACTTTTCACAGGCTTTGGACTGGGTACATGCATATATTTATTGCATATAGGCGTGTTTGAAATCAGCTATTGGCTTCGTCAGTTACTTTCAGTTCAAATTAAGCTCCGTCACTAATATTTACTTTATTTACATTATTGGGCTCAAATTAAGCTCCGTCACTAATATTGACTTTATTTACATTTTTTTACTCTCATAAGTCAACGTTTAAGCTCCTGGACTTTATAGTAACTCTTCAAAGTTTTTGGAGATGAGAAATTGTTTTCAAACAAGTGACAATATCACCACTTTCTTCATATTTTTTAACCGTTCTTTCCAGTCTGTCATCTAGAGTCATGTAAGCAGTCTTCCTTCGTTTACCTTCCATGTTGAGCTGGGCCCTTATTAGCGCACATGCTGGGCTCTCTGCTTCTTTCTTTAAACAGTTGATGAGGTCCTTGACTCGAGGATTCGGTCTTCCAAGTTCGGTATTAATTTTATTGTGCCATCCCTCGACAGAGTTGGTGGTTCGATGACGCCTGTTGTAACAACTCCAAAGCTCGACTGGAACTTCTTCGTTTTCCATCCATCTCTCCACGAAATAGTCCAAAAATCCAGAAAGTTTTTTCATTGTTAGGCACTCTGGAATGAATTTCCAGCCAGCCGTCGGGAACATCCTCAGGCGAAGAAACGCCAAAGCAGCACACATGCGGATGATCATTCTCACTTCTTCGTTCTTCATATACTCACAAGCAAGTCCCAGATCTTGAACTTTTCTCCAGATGCACTTTCTCATGTGGAAGTAGCAACCTTTTACCTCTACTGCGGGAAATACAACTTTAAGGGCAGAAATTGCTGCCGATTCAAAATCGACTGTCACCGTCGCTGGATTCCACTCTGGTATGGCCTCAATAAGAAGGCGGAAAAGTCGAAAATATGTTTCTTTCCTTTTGTTTGGTAAGAGAGCAAATATAAGTGTATATATATTTGTTTCGTTTTTTGAGCTTCCAAAGTCTGCGTGAATGGTATAAATTTGCGAAAATTGTTTACTGCAACTCTTAAAAGTGCCATCCATAAAAAATTCTTGCTTACTTCTCAAAGCTTCTTTTCCTGATGCTCCACTAAAAATAATAAGTCGCCCGCCTGTTTTGTCGTCTTTCAAAAGAAAACTACTTCCATCTGTCATGGTAAGCATTCCCATTTCCAGAACAACTTCTTCAGATGATTCCGGTTCTCGTTGATTACCTTGCGATTTGGCCCTGTAGCGATATAAAGACTTCTTCGTAACTAGCTGATCTGGCATTTCGGTTACAAAATCATAGCCCATGTTGTGGAGATTACCCATTTGTTCGGAGTATATTTTAGAAATTCGCGTGTCCTCGTCGCGTGCTCGCTTCTTCGCCTGATTGACAGCCTTCAATACTTCTGAGCGAGCATCATCCGGAGGTCCACATTGATGCTCACTTGAACACAGCACTTCACCACGTTGGATCTTGATTGATCCTCGGCAACGTGTCGATCTCTGTCTTGAACAGCACCAAGTTACAGTCCATCTTCTTTGGTCCTTTTAACGTTGTACGCGTAACCTTGGTAGTATCAAGCACAACTACAATGCACTAAATAACTATGACCGGAACACTATGACACTCAGAGCAATAATGAGAGAAAGCGGGGTTAGCGGGCGGAGGGGATGGTCCTGCGGAGTTTCTCGTTATTATTCCAGCGGTCATTGCCTCAGGGGAGGGAGCCGGGGACAGTGGGTAGCGATTGTCACAAATTTTAAGCTGGTGGCGATTGTCGCTGGTGGCGAATGACATGTATTCACTGTGAGAGAAGGTCTGCACTAACGTGAGAACCGACTGGCGAATAAGGACAAAGAACAAACAAATAAGCCTGTTTTTTATTCAAGGATTAATCCTTGAATGTTTTTATGCTCCATTTCTAAAGCATATGAAAGGATGGATATTATAAGCAAACATTAGAATTAAGTTAAGGTTGAATCACAAGTAATCATGAAGCATGTTATACAGTCCTACCAAAATATATCCTTAAATTTTTGTTTTTATTAGCGCAACTTCTAAATACTGAGAAGTTTCATTTCTTTAGAAACTTATCAAAACAGTCGCACACCAATTTGAAGTCTGCAAACATGACCTATTAAATACAGGTTCATACGTGCTAACGGAATATACCAAATGACTCCTCACACGCGCACTGTCCAGAAGTTTAAACGCGGACAATTTATGAAAATTGTTAAAGATGAAACTGAACATTCCGAGTATCCACTACACACACTGTTCCCACTTTTTGTAGTTTTTCTCTCTCTTAAATACCACAATCAGTTATTGACCACTTCGAATAGGCTATGTCCTGTAGATATCCTACTGGTATTTATTAAGCACATTTCTCTTTCATAGTTATAATTTGAACGCTGTTACACATCCTGCAGACATTTAGCGTAAACGTCTCTTACAACTGACATAATTTGTTACAGGGCACTTATTGAGCATTTCGGGTACCCAACAGCTTGCTTGCATTGCCTTTTTTTATGTAGCCTATTTAGTGCTATGACAATGCCTAGCAATGGCTTATACCCTCCCAGATTTCATAGTACAGGGAGTGTTGTTTTGGTAGTTGGGGAACTGAGGATAGTCATATGAGGCCAGGTATTAGTGCGTCCAGTGATGCTTAAATAACCTGGGCGCCGGGCCCACAGAGCCTGAATTTACCGTATTAGTGCAGGCGCTACGAGCACGATTTCAGGTGTGGGACATAGAACACAGGAGCTCTGAGCATGCAACCCATCTCTCTCCCAAATTTCATAGCTGGTAGCCTGATATAGCTACTGCAATATCCTTACTGCTCGACAGTACAGTGTGAACCTACATTCGTCTCGCTCGCACTTAGCGTTAACGTTCTCTGCCAACTATCATAGCCTGATAGTTAACGTACCTGGTACATAACATATAGCCTTTATGGATGTTAACGTAAAGCCGTAACTTGGGATTGAAATTTTGAACATTTGTTCCAACTTTATGACAAAATTTATGATTTTTAGATTTTAAAACAGCAGAAAATCCTGATAAGACGGTCCGAAACCTACTTTATTTAATAATATCTCTGAACAGTGACATGTTTTACCTTCTTCTTCATCCACAAGCATTAGACCGTTTGGTTTGTAAAAACTCATACATCGTCCTGCCAGTATTTCTTGTTTCTCTGAGACGGTAAAAAGGCGTAAAATTTGTTTTGTAAGGCGTTCTTCCTAATATTTTCTTCACCTGGCCCTTCCATGTGCTTTGAGAATTTAATTAAATTATAAATTTTAAGATTCTCCCTTATCGCCTCTACCTCTCCAGATTGTCACACACCAAACTGACCTCATAAACTCATCTCAGCCGAGAGGATCTATTACAAGTTCTAGTATTTAGGGTATAGGTTTCGCCTCTATATAGACAAAAGGGCACTTTAACATTATAGAGCATTAACATCGTTATATAATTATTTGTATGACTAGATGACTCGAGCACTTTGTAACACTCTTACGATTTGTTTAATATAATTGTTTCAAATAAAAACTGGATTTTTGCAACTATAGGTTTGTCTCTGTTAAATAATTTATATAGCCTGCGAAAATTCTCATTTTGTATTGTCTGGAAATTTTTACATTTATTCAATAGAAAGAATAATACAGATCTTATTGAAAAAATTATTTTTATTAGATTATTAAATTATTTTCTCCTAATCTTGTAAGAATTTCCTATATTTGAATACATAAAATCATCAACTAATTCTGTAATTTTGTAAGGTTTGTGTAATTGTATGCCAAAGAATTGCACATGTTCGATGTTCGTAGTTTTTAATCAAATCATAAAGAGAAACCAGTGGCATTTCAAATTTTATTTTATTTAACTTCATTACAACTAGTTACAAACTACCTAGCAATTTTATTCTTATACATAAGTTAAAAGTGTATAGAATAAGCTCCCACTGGATCATTCCTCAGTACAGTTACACTTTGTTCATGTCCTTAGAGTTGCTATACATATTTACTTCACTATACGCTGTCCAGGCAGTGAAGGCGGCTGGAGGGTTAGGAGACCCTCACACACACACACACACACACTGACAGGCCGCCTAACAATAGACAGGGACAGGCCTTTGACCTGCGCTGCTGTCTTTTTAGTTACAGTCTACTACAATAAATTAAATTTTATTGTCGTGCTTAAACTTTTAATTTTGATTGTTCAGGGAATTCAGACTGTAATTTTATTTAAAATAAGTCCAAACACGACGTTTTTATGGCGATATTCAAATGTTTTACATTTATTTGTTTATTTTAAACTATTGTTAATTATTGTTAAACTTTAGAACACCATCTAAGCGACTATTATTAAAAATGATGATTATTAAAAACTAAGTTACTGATCATCTTATTTACTTTTCAACTATTTTTCTGTGACACTCCCTTTAATTTTTTTTTCCGATTCACCAATTGTGATACTCGATAAAGAGCAGATTGACGACCCACCTCTTTATTGTTATAATACTGAAAAAATTAATCAACATATGTAACAGATTTTAATATATAGATATAAAGATTATTTTCAAACCTCATATTTTTATTTCAAATAAACAATATATGAAATAATAGTTGTTATACGTTATCGAAATAATTGTTTGTCTTTTTACTAGCACGAACTTTTAAAAATGTTATTTATTATAAAAATATTATATATTATTGTTTTACAGACACACAAAATGAAATGTGATATGTATCTATGTAAATATATTAAAAATTTACTGTCCATGTTATTAAACTTTAACTATAACTTGAGAGGACGAGGTAGCGCGTCAGGAATTAAATGTGTATTATTGTATCACGTAATTTGGAAAATAATTACCGGTATTACAGATTTCAGTAACATGCAAGAGAGACGTCCCTTCCTTACTTGGTTTACACTTGGTCGCTATAGTCATTTTTCCAGGTAGAGAGGGTGATTCACCCTCGAACCAACAAACAGTAGAGGTCATTGCTCGTGTACCGGGTACCCCGAGTGAGTCACTGATTACCCGCAGACTTTTTTTAGTCGTTAAATAGCTTGCACGGTGTAGTGAGACCAGCCAGTCTTGTCAGAGAGCCGATCTGTCGCGTATATTGTGAGTGAATCAGTTCATTTGTGGTTAGTGTATAGTTAATTTGTGATTATGAGTTCTTGTAAAAAACGCCACGTTTTACATACTCAATGCAGAACAATGATTGCTTCTGTTCTGTTCTATTTTGAGAAAGAGAAGTATAACGGAGGTCCTTTACTTGATACTAATAAAGTAATGCAGAGAACAGCAGATGCTTGTGGCATTTCGTTGAGAACAATACAACGTATCAACGCAGAGATTAAAAAAAGTTTGGAAAATCAAGAAGATCCCTGTGTAGTTGAAGATATTGATTTAATCACAGCTGAGGACGATCAACAAGATAACACCTTAAACAGCACCAAAAGGGAAAATATTATTATTCATACTCCTCGGAAGAAAAGTTTGAAGAGAAAGCGGCCAGTAACAGACATGGATGACTTCGACAAAGGAGCTAGGAAAGGAGAAAGGACACTGGTTGGACTGATGGCACTATCCAATGAACTCTCGGCGGCCCTTTGGGTAAAGGCAAACGATTGATCATCTGTCATGCTGGTGGCTCCAACGGATGGATTAGCGCTCCCCCTTTTGTGTTCCAATCTAAGAAGACAGGAGATTACCATGAAGACATGAATGCGACTGTTTTTGAATCATGGTTCTTCGATACATTACTGCCATCCATTCCTCAAGGAGCAACTATTGTTATGGACAATGCTCCGTATCATTCCAGGATTCTAAACAAACCACCGACATCGTCATCAACAAAAGCGGAAATGATCAGCTGGTTGAAAGCTCGAGGTGTCCCTTTCCCAGATAACCTTCTTAAGGTGGAACTATATGCGTTAGTTCGATTACATAAGCCACCAACGCCTACCTATGTGATCGATAAAAAAGCATCTGAGTTGGGTTTCAAAGTAATTCGTCTACCGCCCTATCACTGTTATTACAACCCTATTGAAATGGTTTGGGCGAATCTAAAAAAATTACGTAAAGGTTAGGAATACAACCTTTAAACTGGCAGATATTGAAAACCTATTTAGAGAATCTGTTGTCAACTTTACTTCCGACATGTGGACTAAATACGTCGACCATGTACAGAAGTTGATTGATGAAGACTGGAGGAACGAGGGGTTAAATGAAGCAAGTGTTCAGGAACTGATTGTAAACTTAGCACCTGATGACTCCGATGAGGATGAATATGACGACACCACTGATGAAGACGATTTTGGTTGTGCACCTATAGTATAAAGTTGCACTCAACCCAAGCTACTTTAGCAAAACAACAAAATTGCTACATTTTGTAAATATTTTATTAGAATTTTGATTTTTAATTGTTGTAAATTTGTAAATATTGATAAACTTGTATATAACTTTTAATGCGGCCATCGGCAGTCTCAAGCCTGCAAAATAAGCATCAGAGTTTTGAACGCAGAGAGAAAGTTAATTTTAAAATTCCGAGTATATACTTAGTTGAATTTTGAGCTCGAGTTTAAAGCCTTGTATAAAAAAAGTAAAGTAGCCTAACTATTTAGAATTAATTTGACGTGTAGTATAAAAATATACTAAAAGTAATGCATCCGCTACGATGAATATACAAAAAGCCAGCGAGATCGGCCGCTGGCAGTTCTCAGTGTCATTTGACGGGCCGATTTAATCGGCCGCTAGCAGTTCCAACAATGAACCATAGGGCCATTTAACCGGCTTCTGGCATCCAAAGGGAGTGTATCAGAAAAATAGTTGAAAAGTAAATTAAATGATCAGAATCTTAGTTTTTAATAATAACATTTTTTTAATAACAGTCGCGTAAATAATTCTCAGAAGTTTAGCAATCACAATATTTCAAAATAAACAAATAAGAGTAAAACATTTGAAAATCGTCGTACAAACTTCGTGTTTGGACTTATTTTAAATGAAATCACAGTCTGAATTAAATGGAACGACCAAAACTATAAGATTAAGCAGAATAACAAAATTTAATTTATTATAGTAAACTGTATTTAAAAAGACAGAAGCACAGGTCAAGTGCCGTCCCCCGTCTATTGTTAGGCGGCCTGCCAGTGTGCGTGCGTGAGCCAAGGGTCTCCTAACCCTCCAGCCGCCTTCACTGCCTGGACAGCGTATAGTTCAAATGGTTTCTGTCTCTGCAATCGCTGAACAAGTCCAGCATTTTCAAGCAGTTGTAGAATGTCAATGTTTACGTGTTCATGAAGTCTTCTTTCATATTTATCCGCAACCCGTTTAATCACGTCACCAACCATAGGCATTTTCAGATCCCGATGGATGTCATCATTTCTTACGTACCATATAGCCTACATCAACATGTGCATCAACAATACTGCGAAGAACCTTATTTAGAAAAGTCTGAATTATTGTAATATTAGATTTCTTAGTACAACCCCAAAGCTGTACACCATACACCCACACTGGTTTCAAGACTTGTTTATATAACAACAGCTTGTTACGAAGCGACAGCTCAGAGTGTCTTCCAAGCAGTCACCACATTTTCTTCTATTTTAATCGAAGTTCTTCCCATTTATTCTTAACATTTTCTTTCCACCTAAGTTTGGCATCCAGGGCCATGCCCAAATACTTCACTGAGCTTGCGTGTGGAATTCTTTGCAGATCGATGACGATTGGTAAATAATTAGTTTTCCGGTTGATGAAATTGGTATGAGTAGACTTAGTTTCGTTCAGCCTGATGCGCTATTTTTTTGTCCATCTAGTGACGTACTCAACTGGTGATTGTAGAGCGTCTGTTGCTGCTTTTATATTAACACCAGTAGCTAGTAATGTAGTGTCATCAGCGAATGTAGCTGTTGTCACTCCATCACATTTATGAATATCTCATATAAACAGCAAATACAGAATAGGTCCAAGACACTCCCTTGTGGTACACCAGCTGAAATAGCCTTTAAATTAGATAAACCATCACCACATTTAACTCTGGACTGACGTTCTAAGATATATAATTTAAGAAGTTGGCTCATCTGTTTAGGCAGGTTTATTTCATCTTGTATACCAGTTCCGCACTTTATCAGATGCTTGGGCCATATCCAGGAATACTGAGGAGCACATTTTCTTTTTTCCTAGTGATCGATCAATTACATCTGTGATCCGATGCACTTATTGAATAGTTGAGTGTTTATTGCAAAATCCAAACTGGTGGGTTGGAATAAGCTGCTTAACCTTTATGATAGGTTTGAGACGCTTGAGGAGCAGTTTCTCAAACAATTTAGATATAACTGGCAGCAAGGATATAGGTCGATATAATGCCTTCTCATTTGGCAGTTTACCAGGTTTGTGGATCATAATCACCTGGGCAATTTTCCACTGCATTGGCACATATTGGAGTAGTAAAGAAGCATAAAACGTGAAGAAATCAAATCAAATAAAGAAGCAAGAAAATCATAAAGGGAAACAAGTGGTGTTTCAAATTAACACAGATCTCCTTTGTTAAAGAATAAATAGTCACATCATTCTTCATGTATATGTTAATAACGTTTCGTGGACACTATTACAGAGTGACATACCCTTTATTATTTAATCCACTTGTCTCAAAATTCCACTTGAACAGAAATCGATTACGCATTATTTACAGTAACGGTACTAGCCACTAAAGTCATTATGTTTATTAAGCTCCAATTAAAACCGAACAAACCTCCTTAGGCAAGTGTGAGGCAGCCAGTGACACACAATCGACCCTCCTTGTAACACAACTGGTCGGGCGAATATGTAGATCGAAAGCGAAGTCACTGATGATGCCAAAAATTATTGAAGCCACTAGAACACAGTCGTTAATTCTGAAATATCTTATTATCATTTATAATTGTCATTCCGAATTGTTAAGTACGAAGCCAACTTATAGGCACACTTGAAGTTTTTTAAACTACTGCAGTGTTTTAGAAATAATTAATTATACAAACAATAGTAAAAGATAGAAGATTTAACACTGAAACATAGACTATTCTATAATATAGCCATGCGCTAGCCTTGTTAGTGATTAGTAAATGAAAACACATGTTAGTATGTGTACGTACATGTCTAAGACAATTTTAACAAAACGTTCCAGATCTTTCGACAATCTGTGACTACATTTGTTTTCATTTTACTTTAATTTATGTAAATACATTTCCAGATTCTGTGGATGAAGGAATAAAATAATTGAAAATTTGCACTTAAAGTAATCTCAAGCATATAATATATCTTAACATTTTTGTGTAGGCTTAGCCAGAAGCAAAGTTAATAATAATAATAATAACAACAAGTTTTTTATTGTTAATAACAAATTTTATTGGACTCTCACCCACTAAAAAACTCATCTCTAACTCAGGCATTGATATCAACCCTTGAACCACTTAGCGTATAAGTTCAAGATGGAGCCTATTGCGCCCTTATCGGGCACTTTCTATTTGCCTCTTATCTGCTACTGCCCATTGAATGCAAGTTGCCTTTTCTTTTTTTGTAGAACCGACTGTACAAATGTATTAATGTGGTCCTTTCTACGAAGCGTAATCTCCTAGCGCGTGAACTCCCCAAACTCCACCTCTAGTGCTATCCTCTCTGTTGTAAATCTACTGCACTTAAAAAAAGTGTACAAGGTACCTTCATGAGGAGAGTCACCGTACTGGCACGCTGAGCTTTGCACTTTTTCCATTCTGCGGAGGTTGGCGTAAAACTTGCCGTGACCACTGAGGAACTGTGTCACACAATGTGGCAGGTTGTAATTAGAAAGAATAATACAGGTCTTTTTTAAAAAACGTGATTTTTTACCAAATTATTAAATTATTGTTTTCTCCTAATCGTGCAAGAATTTCACATATTCCCATATGTGTAGTATAGAAATCCTGCACGTCTCTTACAACTGACACAAACAAACTTCCATCCATCGTCGATCGATCCATCTTCCTCTGCCCCCCCCCCCCCCCAACCAACGATCTTGCCAGTGTCAGTTACGAGTTTCTTGGCTTTGTTCTTTGCCGCATCTCTTCCAATTTAATCTCTTCTTCCGAAGATATGCTTTAGGTCTTGAGCCAAAGGGTTTGTGGGAACCATCCTTCTATGTACAGGACTACTGGCTCTGGCACTGTTCGATAAGAGGATGTGACACTGAGGGCTCCTCTTCTCTGTACCAGATGCCATTCGTTTCCTGTACTTCCTCTATTCTGTGACCCCTATAAACAACTGCCTCTTACTTGCAGTAGGGCTTCCTGTATCCTAACCCTGCTGAGCTGTGTCGTGAGGTGTACCTCCTTATCGGCCGCATGTTTGATTTGCTTCTCGTAGGGCTTAGAAAGGAGGATCAGCAAAGAGATGAAATTCTGGTGGTGAAGATCAAGGCTGTAGGGAGGATGGAGAACCACTGACCACCCCATTTGTGTAAGACATTAGTTTGTGGCTAGTGACGTGTGAGCCCTATCATTACGTAGTTTAATGGCATGCAGATTTTTCTCAGTTCTTTTTCTTCTGATGACTTCTCGGAGTTTTTCTGTGACGCAATGTAATCTTCGGTGGTCAGTGTTTTTACCTGTACAAGAAAATCCAGAAAAAAGGATCCTCTCCCATCCCAGAAAACAAGAACCATCACCTTGGCTACGGACTCCTGAGTTTTGAACATCTTAGGACTAGGTGAAGTATTGTGCCGGCACTCCATCGACTGCCTCTTGATCTTGGGGGTCGTACGAGTACACCCAAATCCCAACTTTAATCTCGAAATTTGAAAAAATTTATGTTCAACGGCTCCAAACGAGAACAGCCGTTTTGAACACACTTCCTCCCTTCTGTCTTTCAAATCAGGTTTCAACTGAAGAGGCACCCACTTGGCACACACTTCGTGCAGCCTAGGTCGTCTATAATCCTTTGCACAACATATGTCCACAATTCAAACTCACAACAATTCCTCGTAATATGATTCGCCGATCTGCACGTATAATGCCATAAACTCGATACCGGTTGCCAACAGTCACTACAGTCGTCGACCTTCCACTATGTCGTAGTGTCTCCTGCCTTTAACTTATTGACCCATCTTCGAACATTATTCTCGTCTAATGCTACCTCCCTACACAAGTTTTTGAGTCGGCCATAGATGTTTGCAGCTGTACATTATTGTTTAGTCTAGAATTCGATTATTGCTCTCTGTATATGTCTCACATCCATTGTTCTATTACTGTAAACACAAAACAAAACTTTATCAGTCATGTACGGAGGTATGACATTTCAGTGGTATGAATTATAGATTTGGGAGGCAAACGGGCATTATTTTCAATACAACCCTCGTAAGTGATGAAGTCCTTATACAGCGATACACTATTCAGCGGTACTGTATATGATAACTATGTACTGTACTGCAAATTGTAAGTAGTGTAATCATGAACCAGTCTTACTGTACACTACACCTCGTGTCGTCCATATCCAGTGATACTTTACTGTACGGTACTGTACATTATAACTAGTGTAGTCCTTATCCAGTGTACGGTAGTGTACATTAGAACTAATGTAGTCCTTATCCAAAGATACTCTACTGTACGGTAGTGTACATTATAACTGAGAGGTTGTCCTTATCCAAATATACTCTACTGTACGGTATTGTACATTATAACTAGTGTAGGCCCTAATTCTTATCCAAAGATGCTCTACTGTACGGTACTGACAATTATATCTAGTGTAGTCCTTATCCAGTGTACATTAGAACTACCGTAATCCCGTAATGTAGTCCTTGTCCAGTAACACTGTATTGTACGCTACTGTACGTAATTAATTACTAGTGTAGTCCTTATCCAAAGATACTCTACTGTGCGGTAGTGTACATTAGAACTGGGGTCGTCCTTATCTAATGATACTCTACTGTATAGTATTGTACGTTATAACTAGTATAGTCCTTATCAAGTCTGCGGTAGTGTACATTAGAACTGTGGGTCGTCCTTATCTAGTGACACTAGTGAAGTAGACGTACAGTACTACAGTGTGACATTATGACAAGTAGACGTTATCAAGTGATATTGTACCGTAATATCATATAACTATTACGTATTATCTAGTGCTACATTATCATACTGTACTGTACTCTGTATTCTGTTAAACCTTTTGAAGTAGTATTATCTGCCCCGTAGCCAAGGGGGAAGGCAGGATGGTGTCGTCCACCCTGGAATAAATTTTGCCCGACTTACCAGGTTTTTTAAGATTCCTCGTTAATTTCTATTAACTATTTTAATTTTTTAATATCTCAGTGAAATAGTCCAGAAATACACGAGAAACTACGAATTAAAAAGCGTTTTAATTGAAATAACAAAATCAAGGAAGTCTGTGCTGCTTGAACTTGAGTAGGCCATATATAGCCTACTCGGTGTAGAATTACCAGCATCACGTCAGATCACGCTGCCCATGTTGCGCTAGTGTAACTATCATTTTAAAAGTGGGTTTGCTGCGTATATTGTCTGTGGAATAAAGAATATTTAGTTTAGTAATAAAGTAATGGTAGTTTTGTTAGAAGGTTTCTAATTTTTATTATTAGTGTAGGTGAGTGAATGTTACGACGGGCGAAGTTGAAGTGATTTTTACCGGTACGGATAAACGTTCGTTTTTAAACAAGAAACCTTGAGTAAAAAATGAAGCAGGTAGCCTTGAATCTCGTAGACCTAACAACATATCTCTTCTTGAATCCTCCTTCCTGCATATCCGTCAGCTAAGTAGTATGGATAACACACCGCCCTCGGGCGCTACTTGACGATCCACCATAGGCCATTTTTCACATGAACCACGAATGATCGGCCAGCACTTTCCTAATCTCCTGTAATCCGTTATCTGGCACAAGGCAGATGGCATCCCTTGGTCGTGCCTTTCGCATGCTTACCTAGCATCAAGATTCAGTAACAGATAGAAGCTCGAGCCGCCTGTGCTGTGCTGTCATCCTAATACGGGTAACCGCGAGGTGAATAACTGCCTACTTACGGGATCTATGCGAAAGTAGGTAGCTCATGCGGCAGTGCGGTAGCTCGTGGCGGCCGTGCCTATTCAATAGGTCTAAGTTCCTGCAGGAGAATTCTTAAGGACACTACGAAACCGTACCTCAGACACGGAACCAGACCGGTGCACAAAAACAGTATCCAATACAGTACACTAGCTCAATCCGGTTCGGCTGTGTTGTCCCTCATATGTGCGAGTCTTTCCTCCGCCTCAGCATGGCAGCCTCAGCACGGCAGCGAGAGCCATCCGCCTCAGCACGGCAGCGAGAGCCACCCGCCTTAGCAAGGCAGCAAGAGCCATCCGCCTCAGCACGGCAGCGACAGCCATCCGCCTCAGCATGGCAGCGAGAGCCATCCGCCTCAGCATGGCAGCGAGAGCCATCCGCCTCAGAACGGCAGTGAGAGCCATCCGCCTCAGCATGGCAGCGTATCGGTGCCTTACAATGGCCGCACCTACCTCCACACCAGCGTGGCACACACCTGTGGGTGAATCCTTATGGGAGCTACCGAATTGCATCTCAGGCATGGAATCTGGCCGGAGCAGTCCTCACTTCCGCGCCCTATCTTGCACAAGTGACCCGCATCCTAACGTTCTTGTGCTGCGAACATATGACCGCGTCGCACTGCAAGAAACGGTGCACATACATACAAGGGCATTAAGCGCCCCGCACAACTTTTGCCTCTCTGTCAATATGAAGATGCAACATTAACATCACCACCAGCCGATACAGAAACAAGGAATATTTTGATTTGCCTACAAAAATAAACCCAATTAAACACGTCATTATTCATGACTTCTAGAAACAAAATAACAACCTCTGTTTTCGAGTTGTTTGGTAAAATTAATCACATGGCTGGAGTAATCTGTGCAGCATTTTGCTACAGTGTATAAATTTTGACAGTGGACTTTACTTTCTACAGGAATAAACATTGTATCACTTGAAGAACTCGCGGTTATAAATAATCGTAGAGACA